>JAWNOM010000534.1:817500-845000 GCA_035045965.1 Drosophila aldrichi
GTGGGCTTACCATGGGAATTTAATTGTTTAATAACTTTTTTTGTGGATGTACGTTCTTAATGAAACTTTAAGATTGTGATTATATCATTACTATACGTGTATATGCCGAAGCTCAAGTCTCTAGTATTTGAAATACGCCTTTTACAAAGTTGAGGATGAGGGGGTCGATATAAGGGTGGGGGGTGAATTATAACTAAAATCGAAATTCTATAAAGTACATATGAGTCTACATTTAAAATTTGAAGACTCTAGCTCAAAAGATGTGAGAGATATAATTTTATAACTGTCTTTCGATAAGGTTTTTTATCGATAAAAAAATAACGGGATGAGTTATCGATCTTTTGTGATAAACTTGATATGCGCGCTGTATATACGGTCATTTTAAAAAAAAGTTCAAGTCTCTAGCTATTGTATCTTCGGAAATCGACGCGTTCATACGTACGGACGGACGGACGGACGGACGGACGGTCGGACGGACGGACGGACGTACAGACAGACAGACGGACAGGGCTAAATCATCTTATCTCGTCGCCCTGATCAAGAATATATATACTTTATGGGGTCTGCCACGCCTCCTTCTCCCTGTTACATACTTTTAACAAAACCATTATACCCTGATTTCCCATTTTCAATGGGTTCAGGGTATAAAAAGTTGAGGTCTCTAGCTATTGTAGCTTCGGAAATCGACGCGTTCATACATACGGACAGACGGACAGACGGACATGGCTATATCGACTCAGTTCGTCGCCCTGATCAAGAATATATATACTTTGTGGGGTCTGCCACGCCTCCTTCTCCCTGTTACATACTTTTAACAAAACCATTATACCCTGATTTCCCATTTTCAATGGGTTCAGGGTATAAAAAAGTTATGGAAAGTGTCTTTTCTCGCTAATGCGAGCATGTTCTGCAGAGTAATGTTCAATCGAGCAAATATGTTTTTTTTTTTTTATATATATATATATATATATATATATATATGTATGTATGTTTGTTTGTTTTTTTTTTTCTTAAAGCATACATTTATTTCATCATTCTATATATCGTAAATAGTACCGACTTCAACAATTTTATTTATTTATTTATTTATTTTTTTTGCTTAATGTTTTTTAAATTTATTCATCTGATATTGTGCAATCCGATTAAACAACTTGTTCGTCCCTATTTAAAACAAGTAAGAAAGCTCTAGTCGAGACTGCCCGACTAGGAAATCCCCTGAACCCTTAGGAGAACTGATATTTCAATAATTCTCCGCGTCTTTTTGCTTACAAAAGAAACACACACACACATACATAGGCACATATAGGCACGCACGCATAAACACGCATGGGCTGCAGTGTGGGCTTCTCATGGAAACTTAATTGTTTAATAACTTTTTTTGTGGATGTACGTTCTTCATGAAACTTTTAGATTGTGATTATATCATTACTATGCGTGTATATGCCGAAGCTCAAGTCTCTAGTATTTGAAATACGCCTTTTACAAAAGTGAGGGTGAGGGGGTGTATATAGGGGTGGGGGTGAATTATAAAAAAAAAACGAAATTCTATAATCAACATATGAGTCTACATTTCAAATTTGGAGACTCTAGCTCAAAAGATGTAGGAGATATAATTTAATAATTGGCATTCGATAAGGTTTTTCATCGATAAAAAAATAATCGGACAAGTTATCGAAATTATGTGATAAACTCGATATGCGCGTGCTATATACGGACATTTAAAAAAAAAGTTGAAGTCTCTAGCTATTGTATCTTCGGAAATCGACGCGTTCAAACATACGGACAGACGGACAGACGGACAGACGGACAGACAGACAGACGGACAGGGCTAAATCAACTTTTCTCGTCGCCCTGATCAAGAATATATATACTTTGTGGGGCCTGCCACGCCTCCTTCTCCCTGTTACATACTTTTAACAAAACCATTATACCCTGATTTCCCATTTTCAATGGGTTCAGGGCATAACAAGATTAATAATGGGTTTATCTGTAAACTGATCTTGTTTAGAAAAGGATACTGTAGATTTTGCTAACACTATAATAAATGAGTCCGATGAAATAAAAAGTGTGTGCGCCAAGTCTTTCATGTGTTATTGCGAGAATTCTTTTTTTTGGTTTTATCTCCATTTGCATGTCATATTTGTAAAGCAATTTTTTATTTTCTTATCAATTTTAGCGCATTGCCTATCGTTCTATTTATTTTTATCAATCATATTTGTGTAGATGTATGTTTCTACAGCAAAAGTTTTTTTTAAGCATCAGTCCCCCATAAGCCGTAAACAAAAATTCTCGTTTTGACACTGAAATTGTTGCTAAAAAAAAATATTTCTAAAATAATATGCAGGTATATGCAGCTCATTGTACACGATTTCACTTCGTAATACACAGACTTATTTTTAAACAAGTAAGAAAGCTCTAGTCGAGACTGCCCGACTAGGAAATCACTGAACCCTTCGGAGAACTGATATTTCAATAATTCTCCGCGTCTTTTTGCTTACAAAAGAAACACACACACACATACATAGGCGCATATAGGCACGCACGCATAAACATGCATGGGCTGCAGTGTTGGCTTCTCATGGAAACTTAATTGTTTAATAACTTTTTTTGTGGATGTACGTTCTGCATGAAACTTTTAGATTGTGATTATATCATTACTATGCGTGTATATGCCGAAGCTCAACTCTCTAGTATTTGAAATACGCCTTTTACAAAGGTAAGGATGAGGGGGTGGATATAGGGGCGGGGGGTGAATTATAACAAAAACCGAAATTCTATAAAGTGCATATGAGTCTACATTTAAAATTTGGAGACTCTAGCTCAAAAGATGTAGGAGATATAATTTTATAACGGGCTTTCGATAAGGTTTTTCATCGATAAAAAAAATAATCGGACGAGTTATCGATCTTCTGTGATAAACTTGATATGCGCGCGCTATATACGGACATTTTAAAAAAAAGTTGAAGTCTCTAGCTATTGTATCTTTGGAAATCGACGCGTTCAAACATACGGACAGACGGACGGACAGACAGACGGACAGGGCTAAATCAACTTTTCTCGTCGCCCTGATCAAGAATATATATACTTTGTGGGGTCTGCCACGCCTCCTTCTGCCTGTTACATACATTTTAACAAAACCATTATACCCTGATTTCCCATTGAAAATGGGTTCAAGGTATAAAAATACATTGATACCGAATCCAGTCGAATCTTAAAAGTTCTACTCTATTAAAGTTCAGTTATTAGCAAATGCTAAGACAAACTCAAGTGCTAATTAAAAAATTACGTTTTGGGACGAAACACAATCACAGGTCGCAAACATTTATTTCGTTAGTAACTACATACCTTTTTATTTAGTTCACAGCAAAAAGTTCAATTGAAAACAATAAAACCAATTTTTGTTGAATTTTTTTTCGATTCAATCTGAATTGCCGGGAAAGCTGAATGTAACAGCCAATGAAATATATGTTGTCTTCTAAGCTTCACAACCGTGCTAATATTGAGAGAAAATCGAAGCGATTAATGTTTTTGGTCTATTGAATATGTTAGTAATCGATTACAAAAAAGAAATTGGCAACTAGATTTACTTTAAATTTGAATTAATCGGAGCTAAATCAGCCGTTTCGCCCGCTGTGCAATGTATATATGTATATTGATCAGGGCGACGAACTGAGTCGGTTTAGCCGTGTCCGTCTATCCGTATGTTCGAACGCGTCGATTTACGAAGATATAATAGCTAGAGACTTCAATATATATTTTTATAGAATTTCGGTTTTTCTTATAATTTACCCCCCACCCCTATATCCACCCCCTCACCCTCACCTTTGTAAAAGGCGTATTTCAAATACTAGAGACTGGAGCTTCGGCATATGCACGTAGAGTAATATAATAACAATCTTAAAGTTTCATGAAGAACGTACATCCACAAGAAAAGTTATTAAACAATTAAATTCCCATTGTAGCCCATGCGTGTTTATGTGTGCGTACCTATGTGTGAGTGTGTGTGTGTTTCTTTTGTAAGCAAAAAGACGCGAAGAATTATTGAAATATCAGTTCTCCGAAGGGTTCAGGGGATTTCCTAGTCGAGCAGTCTCGACTAGAGCGTTATTGCTGATTGTATTTTTATCAAAAAATCTAACCTTTTTTTTTGTGTTCCGTGGAATATTTCTTAAAATGTGCTTAGCAAAACATGCAAATAAAAGTGTCAAGTTACTAAGCGATGTGTCTAGTTTATAGGAGTAAAACCTTAATCGACTCAGTTCGTCGCCCTGATCAAGATGTATACTTTGTGGGGTCTGCCACGCCTCCTTCTCTCTGTTACATACTTTTGACAAAACCATTATACCCTGATTTCTCATTTTCAATGGGTTCAGAGTATAAACAACTGCATTTGAATGGTGACCGATTAGCTTTCATTTAAAGCGTCATTCATTCTTTGACATCATACTATAAATATATTTATGAAGTCAATTATGAAATTTATGTTAGTTATATATAATAAATAATTTAATGAGATTTCATATTTAATACACTAACTCTTTTCTTTTCTTTTTGTATTTTCATAGACAAAATAAGTGATAGATATCTTTTATATGCATTAGACAGATATTGGCACAACAGTTGCCTAAAATGTCATATCTGTGGAGCTATGTTAGCCGACGTCGGCTCTAGCTGTTTTACCAGACGCGGTCTAATACTCTGTAAAAAGGACTATTCCAGGTATGGCGGATGCGATCATATTGAACAAATTTCAACATGTTTTTTCAAATTATTAGACAAAAGTAATATATTAAATTACATATTATTCATTCAAAAGAAAAACTTATATTTTTATCCCCTGACCCCATTAAAAAATGAATTACGCTCCGAAAATGTGAAAATTACAGCTTAACAATTATTTTTGGGTCATCGATAGAGGTTACCAGTAACTCAACTATCAAAATTTGAACCTTTTAACTCTTATACTTTCGGAGATATAAGCTTTAGCGGTTTGATACGCCCCATTTGGGCGGAGATTGGGGTGGCCAACCCGTGATAAATCACTACATACATCTTCAGGTCCGGTTTGCCACGCCCCTAGTGGGCGCAGACATACATTTTTCATCAGTCTGTATAAAATCAAAATTATTCGCTACGCCAATGGCGTAGATATATCCGCCATAGCATGTGATCTTGGGTGGTCGACCCGGATCTACATTCCAAATTTCAGCTCATCAACTAATATGATTTCTGGTATGTATATCTGAAAATGCATTTTCCGATTTGCCACGCCCATAGTGGGTGGATCATGACAGACGGACGGACAGCAGGATGGACATTGCACAAAAATAATATACTATAATATACTAATTGAATGAGTATAATAATTCACTTTCGTGAATGAGTATAAAAATATATATATATATAAATATATATATAGCTGGGGGTGAATTATAACAAAAACCGAAATTCTATAATCAACATATGAGTCTACATTTAAAGTTTGGAGTTTCTAGCTCTAAGGTTTTTTATCGATAAAAAATAACCGGATAAGTTATCGATTTCTAGTGATAAACTTGATATGCGCGCGCTATATATGGACATTTTTAAAAAAAGTTGAAGTCTCTAGCTATTGTATCTTCGGAAATCGACGCGTTCATACATACGGACAGACGGACAGGGACAAATCGACTCAGCTCGTCGACCTGATCAAGAATATATATACTTTGTGGGGTCTGCCACGCCTCCTTCTGCCTGTTACATACATTTTAACAAAACCATTATACCCTGATTTCCCATTTTCAATGGGTTCAGGGTATAAAAACATTGGCTGAAATCTTGTTAGAAATAAAAAGAGATACTGCCTCACATGTAGTATCAGATGAAAATCTAGATAAAACAAGTAAGAAAGCTCTAGTCGAGACTGCTCGACTAGGAAATCCCCTGAACCCTTCTTTTTGCTTACAAAAGAAACACACACACACATACACAGGCACGCACGCATAAACAAGCATGGGCTGCAGTGTGGGCTTCTCATGGAAATTTAATTGTTTAATAACTTTTTTTGTGGATGTACGTTCTTCATGAAACTTTTAGATTATAATTAAATCATTATTATGCGTGTTTATGCCGAAGCTCAAGTCTCTAGTATTTGAAATACGCTTTTTACAAAGGTGAGGGGGTGGATACAGGGGTGAGGGGGTGGATATAAATTAATAAATTATATTATAACAAAAACCGAAATTCTATAAATTACATATGAGTCTACATTTAAAGTTTGAAGAGTCTAGCTTTAAAGATGTGGGAGATATAATTTTATAACTGTCTTTCGATAAGGTTTTTTATCGATAAAAAAATAATCGGACGAGCTATCGTTATTTTGTGATAAACTCGATATGCGCGTGCTATATACGGAAATTTAAAAAAAAAGTTGAAGTCTCTTGCTATTGTATCTTCGGAAATCGACGCGTTCAAACATACGGACAGACGGACGGACAGACAGACGGACAGGGCTAAATCAACTTATCTCGTCGCCCTGATCAAGAATATATATACTTTGTGGGGTCTGCCACGCCTCCTTCTGCCTACATTTTAACAAAACCATTATACCCTGATTTCCCATTGAAAATGGGTTCAGGGTATAAATACTTGCTTTCGAGGAGAAACGACGGATAAGGTGATGCCCGGAGTGGCTGACTTATTGTCACTCTTTGAGCAACAATAGAAGTATCCAAATTTGGAACAGGGGCTTGAGTTTTAATAGAAGCATCAACAGGAGAAACAGATTTGGAGCCTAGTGAAGGAGGATCAAGTGAATTAGGAGCCGATGACAAAACAGAAGCGCAAGGTGAGGGAGGAGCAAGCGAAGTAGGTGACGGTACTATTATAGAAGGAGTTACCGATAACAAAGGAGTCTCTAATTGAGAGAGAGGACTTTCAAAGCCATACTGATTTAATATTTCTTCAGTAGCAGCCATGACACTTGCACAGCACGAAAACATAGAAAACACGGACAATATAGATATTTTCAATATTCAACCGAACAGCAATTATGTGAATTTTAATCAGACTATATAACTAAGAAAACAAGAACAATTGCAGAGCACAAAAGTAAACACGTCTGTTAACTCTCACTGATCTTAATCTGGAAGTCCACCCCCTAATATATATATATTAAATATATATAATATATTAAATGAAATATATATATAATATATATAATATATACATATATATTAAATGAAATTTAATATGAAATCAAGAAAAAAATTCTTTTCATTGCAAATTATTGAAAATTTCATTCGAATATGAGTCAAAAAATGATTAAATTATGACTCGTGGAAGACTCTTTTATGATTAAAAGATGATTCGTGGAAGACACTTTTATGATTAAAAGATGACTCGTGGAAGACTCTTTTATGATTAAAAACAAGAGTCATAAGCGACTCATCAAGAAGAGTCACGGGTAGGGTACCATTTTCTCCCGACAGAACAGTCTTTTATGATCAGAAAATGAGCGCACATATGACTGACTCGCGCGAGTCTTTTAAGACTAACTTATGCTCTGTTAAACGCAAAAATGCTTGCTGGTTATATTTACAGAATTTAGATTTTTGTTTAGTTCACAGGCCAAATTAAACCGTTAATTTTAAGTGAAAAAGTTCTTTGTCATTCATAATTGATATATTCAACTGCTCATTTTTTAAGATTTTGAGGGAATATGTCATTTGGGAAAAATGTTCAGCCAATTCGTTTAAGTGTATTATAAGTGGACTATAATTATAATAAGCACTGTACATCGACAAGAAAAGTTATTAAACAATTAAGTTCCCATATTCAGCCCACACTGCAGCCCATGCATGTTTATGCGTGCTGCCTATGTGTCTCTGTATAAGTGTGTGTGTGTGTGTGTGTGTGTGTGTTTTTTTTTTTTATATTCGTTTATTAACAAATTTACATGCCTATATAACAAGATGCGTGGGGACTAGGATAGCGTTCTATACTTGCGGGACGACCGTAAAGCATTGCTATGCGCAATAAGCGCTACTTTATCCTGGGACAGTTCGTCTTCTTATTCGCTCGACTCTGCGGAGCTCCATCATCCAAGAACCGTCCACTTTCGAATAGTATGTGTTTGGCGTTTGCACATGCGCTCGTCCGCACCAGAAGCATTCGTCAGTTTCCTCGTGACAAAGCGCTTCAAATAGCTCCGAAAGCATCCATGTCCCCAGAGAATCTGCGAAATATAGAAATTAGCTATTCCGTGCTTGCCATTTACCCATGGTTCAAGCTCCGGGACGAGCGTGTGCGTCCACCGCTCTTTAGCTGAGCTATTCCACATTCTTTGCCATAGTGCAATACTGTTCGCCCTGATAGCGTTGCGTCGCGCAGGCGCGTGTAAATTCCGCTCCACGGCTTTGGTGACCAAGTCCTCCAGTGGAACCACGCCGGCTATGACGAGCGCCGCGTCATCAGAGACAATAATGAAAGCGCAGCTGACTCTGAGTGCGCTCAGTCTATAGTTCGCGCAAATGCTCCGGGTGTAGCTCGGCGCTGCCATCGCTCTTGGCCATATTGCCGCAGCATAGAGGATGGCAAAACTAATGACGCTCTTTAGAAGAAAATGTCGTTGCTGTTTAGGTCTCCGCGTGTTAAGCATAATCCTTGAGAGAGCTCTACAAGAATCAGCTGCCTTTTTATGCACATATTCTAAGTGCTTGTGGAAAGTTAATCTTGTGTCTAACATGACGCCATGATACTTTACCGCCCTCTCTGACGCGATGGTGACGCTGCCTATCGTTATATTGGCAATTTCCACTTTTTTGCGACTGCTTACTAGGACGACTTCCGTCGAGTCCAGCTCCTGTCAACCAGTTTCGTATGCGAACCAGTTTCGGTGCACATATCCTCTGTATCCCTAAGCTCATTATCTATGGTGACGACAGCTACATCATCAGCAAAGCCAATGTTGTGCGCACGTGCTGGTAGTTACAAGCGCAGTACGCCGTCGTACATAATATTCCATAGGAGAGGCCCCAGCACTGAACCTTGGGATACTCCAACTGACACTGTATGAGTTTGGGGACCCTCACTCGTGTTGTATACCAGTATTCTTCCTCTGAAGTAGCTCTTTATTGTTTCTTTTAGATATTTAGGGATATTATATTATGACATCGCATTTAGTATCATATCCCAACAAGCTGTGTTGAAGGCATTCTGAGCGTCTAGAGTCGCCATAATGCAATATTGCTTCCGCCCATGCGTCCTTCTTGTGCCTTCTTTAGCTCGACCGTTGTTGACGGGGTCTTCCGGAATCCGAATTGATTTGGTGACAGGCCTCCGGCGCTAGCAATAGAAGTCTCTAATCTAGAGCAAATCAATTTGTCAAACACCTTTCCCATGGTGTCTAAGAGGCAGATCGGTCTGTATGGAGATGTCTCCTCTGGTGGTTTGCCAGCCTTGGGTAGCAAAAACAGGTTCTGGATTTTCCAGGTCGCAGGGAATGTTTCCTAAATTAAACATGCACTGTATAGTTCGGCAAACTTACTTGCGTGCAAGACTAGCTTTAGCGCACGGTTTGGGATCCCATCCGGTACACATGAGTAATATAATTTCAAGTCTCTAACTCTAATATCTTCTGAGATCAACGCACTCATACGGATGGACAGACAGACAAGGCTATATCGACTACGCTCGTCGCACTGATCAAGAATATTTATACTTTATACTACTTATAACTTCTGAGATCGACGCACTCATTCAGACGGACGGACAGGGCTATATCGACTCAGCACGTCGCCCTGATCAAGAATATATATACTTTATGGGGCTGCCACGCCTCCTTCTGCCTGTTACATACTTTTCACAAAACCATTATACCCTGATTTCCCATTTTCAATGGGTTCAGGGTATAAAAAGTGGTGCTATTATTTTTTCGGCATTTTTCGACTTTTTTGAGAATTTTTTGAATTATTTAAAAACTATGAATACTTTGTCAATAATTCTTTTTTGCTGTAATAACTAATTGTTTTTTGCTTATGTGAGTGAAAAAAATTAGATCAATACATTGATAAATGTATCGAGGAGAGCTTCTCAAACTCTGCATATGCAAGTGGTGCTATTTTATTTTTCGCAGCTGTACATTTCAACACAACCATTATACCCTGATTTCCCATTTCCAATGGGGTCAGGGTATAATAAAATGAAAACAATCAAAGAAGAGCTAAAATAAATATAGATAGGATAGGATTCAGAAATCACTACACAACATTGGCAACGAAATGTATACCAGTGCTTATGCCTGGGCCTGCGAGTGATTTCATTAAGGTGAGCTAAAAGCAAAGAATTTATTTTAGGAAAAGAATGCTCTAAAGAAAATAACTGACAACATTTATTAAAATTAACACATAGAACTTGAGACGCACTACGCAAAGAATAATCCGTAGTGCGCACAAGTAAATTAAGTGGACAATAGTGTCTAGTGGTTCGGAACGAAACCGGAAAATTAAGACGCCCCAACAAAGAGGATTTATGCAGAAATTGAGCGGCACTCTTTGTTTTGTTTAGAATCGGTTTCGGTCAGACGCATTGCAATCACCCATACGATTTTCGCTCACACAAAGACTCTCAGCAAAAGACAGTTTGACTAAAAAAGGGAACAACGGGGAACAATGCCGAGGGTTTGGCCTCTCAGCGAACGGGCATGGCCGCGTTCTCTACGTTAACTACTTTTACAGTCGGGCGTTGCCGCGACAGATTTTCTAATAAACGTAACAAACAGGGGGGGGGGGGAGTAGGGATTCACTATCTTTGTTAGTATTCAACGAATTTAAATCATAATATAAAAAAAAGGCACTCCAAGTTCAACTTTCAATTTCTATTTCATTTATTTAACATATTTCATTTAACAATAGCCACTCATAAACTACTTGCACGCCCTTATTTTAATTTACTTTCGTTTTGCTTCTATCATTTCACTTAAAAATCTAATCAGCTATTTTTCGCTCACCCGCTTATCTTCGCCGTTCGCGCACTAATGATTATCTTGCTCTCAGCCGAACGCCTCCAAGCCTCCGCCGCGATCCGCCTCGGCGTCGGCAACGCAATTCACCACGGCGTCGGCCCTTCGAACTTTCGCCGCAAAGGGCAGAGTTGCATTGCCGATCGCCGCGACTTGCGCGCGTCCCTTGACCCATTTGAATCGCAGAAGTTATGTGAGGCGGTTCGGCGAGCCGCCTTACAGTATGTACATATGTATAAATGAGTACCATAGCGTTTTCTAAGAATCGCAAATGCGATTGATTTGTCTTTGCATTGTTTTTGAATATCTAGCTTTTCTTTGTCTTAGCAATAATATCATTTCGATTTAATTGCTGTTGTTCAAAACGACACTTTTGGCAGAAGCGGCGGCGATATTTATTTAATTTACTTTGGCTTGGATGTGAGTTCAAATTCCGCGGAAATCTTTAAAATTGCAAATTTTTTTTATTTTACCTGCTTTTATATTTTCAAATAAATAAAAAGGTTTCCTTCCGTATTACGAATATCTATTAAGGGTATTTATATAACCTAATAAGTGACACACATATAAATTTCTGAGTTGGGCGCTACAAATCCCGATTTGCCAAGTCCCTAGTGGGCGTAGACATATAATTTATCAGTCTTTATTGAATCGTAGCATTAGCTCACGTGCAATATTTCAGCGTTCTAGCTTAAAAACTGTAACGAACCTTCGGTTTATTCCGAATCTAAGCTGGGCTAGTTTCAGCTGACTATGGATTCGTGCCAACAAATTTATTTGTTGAAGCCCCTGCGATAATAATTAGTCACTTGTGAATTAGGTTTTATAGCGTAAATGTATATTCTCTTAAATAAGTTTGAAATGTACACGTCACTTAAATTTAGGCTGGTTCGCTGGATTGCCTTAGCGAAGCACACCTACTGAGCGCTGGTTCAACGCACTCCGGCTGGGTGAGTTTTGTGCTAAACACGCTAGTTCACCGTAAGGATTCGAGAATCGCCAGGATCTGGATCTGTAAACTCTGGCGGTTCGCTCAGATATACAGGCCTCTCTTACTATCTCACTCGCTCACAGCAGAACACTAGCTTCGTTTCACTCACAACCACTTCTCTTGCGCACGTCTACGTGAGCTTACTCAGATGTGCAGGCCTCGCTTAAGCCGCTGATATGCACTGATGCCCTGATCGGTGCCGCTAATGCTCCGCAAGGATTCCCTCTGGATGTCCTTGTTGTTCCCACGATATCCTGGGAGTCCTGATTTACCACTTGCGTTGACTTTCACTTGACTTTGGCACTTTCTTCACGCACTTCAACTTTTCACTTTAAATCTTCTCTTCTTCTGAAGAGACTTTCGACAGCCTCGTATGGAGCCGCTGGTGGCCTTTTATACCCCAGCCACAGGCCGTGCTTCGTGTGGTAACGGGGCTTGTTCGGCTGTGGAGCGAGGCCTTTCTACCGGTCTTATCGATTAAAAAGGTTATTTCTGGTGACGCCACTATCCCGCGAAATTGCGTGGCAGCCTCCCATTGGCCGAAGTACCGTTGGTGCCCTGCGAGTGAAAGGGTCCACTACTATCACTCGGCCCGAACGGCACCTCGGCTAACGGTCACCGATGATCGTCGTGCGTGCGACGCGAACCCATTGCTGAATCTGTAGGAGCGAAAAATACCGTCTCTAACAGGGCTTTGACCCCCTTTCCAGTGCGAGGGTCGCTCCTACAGTATTCGCGTCGCTCCTACAGTATTCGCGTCGCTATGTGGAGCAACATGCATATGCACGTATATGCATATAAACGCACAGCGAATACGTACGTTCATATAGATTAATACGTGCATACCCATATTGCTCCTCACACTCCCCTCTTCCTTCGGGAAAACACGAGACTATCGTGTTTGAACTTGGCGCCCGGCTCCCTGCGCTGCTCCGTTTTGCGTCACTCCATCCCTCGATGCTCCATTTTGCGCTGATCGCTGCTGTTAACGCTCTGTTAATGTTATCAGCTGCATTTTTCCCTTACTGCTGGCAATGCTGTATTCTGCCGGTAAGTGAATGGGGTTAATATTTTTATAAGTCTCAATAAAATCTTAATAAAAATATTGTTTTTCATTTTGGGCATATATTTGGTTTTCATGCGTGCCCGATACTTTACGCCCCTTGCCCAGACGATGCGGGCGATGCGCCCGCTGCCTTAGGCCTCCATCCGGGCGGCGTGTTGTTCTACTTCTATCGGCCACTCCTCACGCCGCAACTCCAGCCACTGCGCTGCTCCCGCATCGGGCCAAGATGCCTGCCACTGCAGTGTTGGCCTCTTGGGTGGTGGCGGCGCTGGCTGCCTGGCGTTGTAGTGATGGCCGGGCGGGCAGTCGTATGGGTCGCCACTCCTCTTCGGCGTCCATCGACGTCTCCGGTGGTGTGGGCGGCGGTGGTGTCGCCGGTTGTGGAGTCGCCTGCGTCGCCTGTGGTGGCGTCTCGGGAGGCGAAATCTCCTCCAGCGTAAACCCCGTGGGCTTCGGGGTGAGGGGCTCGCTCCAAGTTATGATCAACTCGGCGCGGTTCGCCAGGTAACCCTCCATCACCTTCCCAGCGTAGCTGGCACTTACCCGCGGGGGTTCAGGCGTTTCTTCGTCTTCCGAATCCTAAATGACGATGGTTTCGGTCCGCTCTTCCTCTTCATCCTCGTCTCTGTCGACTATGATGATAGGCTCGCCGTCTTCTTCCTCGCTGCTTTGCATCGCTCGGTGAGGCGTGGGCGGACATACCCACTCACCAGTGTCTCGTCCCAGCGCTCTTGCTCCAGCCTCTCCTAAGCTGTCGTCGGCATGGGTGCCGTCGCGACACCGGGCGAGCTCACTGGTGACCAGAGCCTCCTCTCGTCCCACGTGGGGGTCAAGCTGTCCAGCGACCACGAGCCAGACGTGGCCGCGCTCGCCTCCTCGCTGGATGACGGCTCCAGCTCCAGGTAGGGCCGATGGCGCCGTAGCCTTCTCTTCGGCGCCCGGCGCGAATGAAATGGTAGCCTCACCGGCGGCAGCCGCCCAGATCGATATTATTCATGACGGTGCGTCCACTTTCCATTTTAACTTTCACAAAAATAGGCCGAGCCAAAGCTCGCCTGCCCATTTTATACCCTTATGCTGCCGCGTCGCCGCTGCGTGGGAGGCAGCATAACGGATCCTCGGATCGGCCCACTCTAGCCTGTTTGATCTTATGCCTGAATTCCAGGCTACGGTATCGCCCTGATACCGTTTTCCATACTCTCACATGCACGCACAGACCTTCGGTGGCCGAACACTCTGATTCACGCTCTTCAGCTGTGATACATTGTTGTTATCCGTTTTATGTATCTATCTCTTAGTGGTGGTTGTTTTATATGTCGCTGTGTGTTTTGTTGTTGGCTGTTTTGCATGTCGCTGTGTGTCTTGCTGTTGGCTGTTTTATATGTCGCACACACAGCATCTTCGGGCGTTAGCGATCGCTAAGCAGCCGACGAAGGCCTTTTCCCTCGCCTATGAATGTTTGCTCTGGATTCGCTGTATGTGTGTGCAGAAATTCTTGCCTGGAACGTATGCGGTTTGTTTTTGTTTTTCCGCTTTTCGCTTTCGTTCCATTAAATATATAATTTCGGCTGCGCGCATTATTGTTGCGCATATACCGTATATGGTTGCTGCTTGCATACACACTACGCGCATCTTGCTGGCTCTCTCGACTGGGCTCTGTGCCTCCTGGCCTGTACCGATTGTTTGCGCGTCGAACAGCGATTTGGGCAGCCTTAGCTCACGCCTACTCCTCTGAGCCTGTCAGCATGCTTTTCGCTGATAAATCTGCTTGTGGCCCCCGTGTCGATCGTAGCTCTTTGTTGAGTGGCTCCAATGTCCACGATCGCTAAAATCTGGCTGCCTTCATCCTGAAGACGGCCCACTAGCGTCTGGGTGCTCCTGGCCGCTGCTCCCGCTCGCCCCTGGATGGCGGGTGCCGCTGCACAGTGGGCGAAACGGCTGATTTAGCGGCGATTAATTAATAACTTCTGCAAAAATGATGCTATTTTTGTACGGATACTTTTGTTTTGTAGATAAATTATATACACATCAGAATTAATGTACAAAAAAATTTTTTCATGAAGTGAAAATATTAAAAAAAATTTCTTTTTAAGATAGTGTAAGCCCGTTCTATTCGATGTCTGGTCATTTTCGCTCAATTTTAAGGAATTTCAATACATTTTTAATAATTCTTTTTATTTGCTATTACTTTAGAAATATATATACAAACCATCAAAAAAAATTCAAATAAATAAGAGCAATAAAATTTTTAAACAAGTAAGAAAACTCTAGTCGAGAGTGCTCGACTAGATACTACCCTGAACCAAACTAATAAATATTCACATTTAGTGTGGTTAAAATTTCAATTTTTGAAACAATTAAAAAAAATTAAACATAGATTCCGCCCGACCTGGGGTTCGAACCCGAGACCTCACGATTGAGTGGCGCGCTGCTATTCACTACGCCACTTCACTTCCTGACGGTTTGATGGCAAAACAGTAATACATTCACTGCTGCAGCGCCATCTAGCAAATCTAAACTAAACTAATTGTTTCTATGAATGTATGTGTGCACACTTATAGAAAAACTGTTGTGGCTGCTGCATGTGCGTTTGTTAATTGGCCTAATATTTAATGATTCTTTCAAAATTGATTGAATTAACGAAATTTAATTAAACTTTCAGCATATGATCTACATATTCCATTGAATAGTAAGCTCATTTAAATAAATATATGTATAAATATTTTGAAACAATTAAAAAAAAAAAATAAACATAAATTAATTTCGACCGCTCTGAGGTTCGATCCCGGGACCTCTTGATCGAGTGGCGCGCTGCTATCCACTACGCCACTTCACTCTTTGACAGTTTGATGGCAAAACAGCAATACATTCACTGCTGCAGCGCCATCTAGCAAATCTAAATCTGCTGTGGCTGCTGCTGTTTGTTTGTTAATTGGCCTAATATTTAATGATTTTTTCAAAATTGATAGACTTAACGGAATTTAATGAAACTTTCAGCATATGATCTACATATTCCATTGAATATTTGATAAATTTAAAAAAATGAAAAATCATTCACAATTAGCTGTAATGGCATCTGATTTGAACTTGAATGTTTGTATTCGATAAAAACATAACGGGATAATTTATCGAATTCTAATGCTAAACTCGACATCCGCGCTGTATATACGGTCATTTTAAAAAAAAATTCAAGTCTCTAGCTATCATAGGTTCGGAAATCGACGCGTTCAAACATACGGACAGACGGACAGACAGACAGACGGACAGGGCTAAATAAACTTATCTCGTCGCCCTGATCAAGAATATATATACTTTGTGGGGTCTGCCACGCCTCCTTCTGCCTGTTACATACATTTTAACAAAACCATTATACCCTGATTTCCCATTTTCAATGGGTTCAGGGTATAAAAAGTTACGGAAAGTGTCTTTTCTCGCTAATGCGAGCATGTTCTGCAGAGTAATGTTCAATCGAGCAAATATGTTTTTTTTTTTTTTTTACATATATATATGTATGTTTGTTTGTTTGTTTGTTTGTTTTTTTTTTTTTTTTCTCTTAAAGCATACATTTATTTCATCAATCCATATATCGTAAATAGTACCGACTTCAACAATTTTATTTATTTTATTTATTTTTTTTTTTTGCTTAATGTTTTTTAAATTTATTCATCTGATATTGTGCAATCTGATTACACAACTTGTTCGCCCCTATTTAAAATAAGACTAATAATGGGTTTATCTGTAAACTGATCTTGTTTAGAAAAGGATACTGTAGATTTTGCCAACACTATAATAAATGAGTCCGATGAAATAAAAAGTGTGTGCGCCAAGTCCTTCATGTGTTATTGCGAGAATTCTTTTTTTTGGTTTTATCTCCATTTGCATGTCATATTTGTAAAGCAATTTTTTATTTTCTTATCAATTTTAGCGCATTGCCTATCGTTATATTTATCAATTTTATCAATTTATCAATCATATTTGTGTAGATGTATGTTTCTACAGCAAAAGTTTTTTTTTAAGCATCAGTCCCCATAAGCCGTAAACAAAAATTCTCATTTTGACACTGAAATTGTTGCTAAAAAAAAATATTTCTAAAATAATATGCAGGTATATGCAGCTCATTGTACACGATTTCACTTCGTAATACACAGATTTATTTTTAAAAAATACATTGATACCGAATCCAGTCGAATCTTAAAAGTTCTACTCTACTAAAGTTCAGTTATTAGCAAATGCTAAGACAAACTCAAGTGCTAATTAAAAAATTACGTTTTGGGACGAAACACAATCACAGGTCGCAAACATTTATTTTGTTAGTAACTACATACCTTTTTATTCAGTTCACAGCAAAAAGTTCAATTGAAAACAATAAAACCAATTTTTGTTGAATTTTTTTTCGATTCAATCTGAATTGCCGGGAAAGCTGAATGTAACAGCCAATGAAATATATGTTGTCTTCTAAGCTTCACAACCGTGCTAATATTGAGAGAAAATCGAAGCGAATTATGTTTTTGGTCTATTGAATATGTTAGTAATCGATTACAAAAAAGAAATTGGCAACTAGATTTACTTTAAATTTGAATTAATCGGAGCTAAATCAGCCGTTTCGCCCACTGTGCGCTGTTCGTTTCCCGACTGCCAACAGGCAAACGTTCTCACTCCAATGCGCCAGCACCGCCAGCAGAAATCCAGTGCCTTGTTGCAGCACGTAAAAGTGCGGTGCCCCTCCTGGCCACACACTCGGCATGCTCTGGCTGGATTCGTCCTTGCTCCGGTTGCGCCTTTTCTCGGCGCAGGAGAAGGCTTCGCCTCATCCTCCATGCGGCGATACTCCACATCGCCGCCAGCGTCGTCCATGGTCATCAGTCGTGACCGGCCAGGCCGTGGCTGCTGCCGCAACCTCTCGCGGTCCTTCTCCAGCTCCTCGAACTCATCTGCCAGGTGCATCAATTCCAATAGAGTGTGGAATAGATACGGCCTGGCGTAAGCACGCAGATCGGGCAGTCTGAGAGTCTGCATCTCCACCATGTAGACCTTGAAGCTCTCATCTACCATTTGCCTTCGGCGTTTGACTTCATCCTCCAGCTTCTCCAGATAGCCTCTGGGCAGGAAAAACTGGAAGCTGCGCACGAATGTCGCCCACGCCGTCCAGTGCCGGTTGTTGGCCACGTACCATTTCAAGGCCATGCCCTTCAGCAGCTCTGGCATCGCTCTCGCGATCATGTCCGGATCCAGCCGTAGGTGTCAGAAACTCCACTTGCTCCAAGAACTCCAAAGGCTTTGTGGTGCCATCAAAGCGGAAGCTCCACTCTCACACTTGTTTGCCCACCTTTGGATACTCTTGGGCTGTACTGCCGAGCCCTCGCGGTCTTATTTCCGACTGCGGTGTGGATGTGGCTCTCATCTCACCTGGACGTGTATCCTGTAGCCGCGCCGCGGCGTTCGTGGAAGGCACACACAGCCGCGCCACATGCGCAAGCTCCTCCTCCAAATCAACGGCGGTCGTTGATCCATTCTCTCAGTGAGGCCCGGCTTCCATGCAGTCGTCCCAGCTCGGCGATCCTCAGTGAGTAAGGAATGCTTCCTTCATTCCTCTCAACCCACTCACCGAACTGCCGACGCATCACGTCCAGTGTGCCTGACAAGCTCACTCCGAACTCGTCACCACAACGCAACATCTCATCCTTTTTCAGATTATATGCCCACGCTCACACCATATTCACAAATATTCACTAATAAAACTCTTATCGCAGGGCCCCACGTTGGGCGCCAGTTGTAACGAACCTTCGGTTTATCCCGAGTCTAAGCTGGGCTAGTTTCAGCTGATTGTGGATTCGTGCCAACAAATTTATTTGTTGGAGCCCCTGAAATAACAATTAGTCCCTTGCGATTTAGATTTGCTAACTTAAGCTACTCGTATGACAACTCGCCTTTGCAAAGCACACCTGCCACAGGAATGCCGACCGTACGCGGGTTGAACACCCAAATTCAACGAGCTATGGTGAAAAGTGACGTGGCAATCTAAAAAAATTTATATCTCCTAAAATGCATTTTCCAAAATATCAGAAATTATATTAGTTGAAGAGCCAGAAAGCTGAATAAAATAATTTTTACGCCTCTTTGGGGGCGTGGCATATCGAAAAATACCCTGTAATTTTCACATTTTTGGAGCGTAAGCATCCAAATTTTGCAGTTAGACTACCGTTAGCTCGTTCTACGATCTGGCCAAAAATGAGATGTCTACGCCCACTAGGGGCGTGGCAAATCGAGAAAAACTGCGTTTTCTGCAGTACTAGAGCTAAACTTAGTTACTAAAGTGCTGATGGGATGTGAATGAGTATCCCGCAGTCGGTAACGCCCGACTGCAACGTTCTTACTTGTTTAATTTTTTTTCTTTTCTCGTTTTTTTTTTGTAATTATTATAATTATTATTATTTTTTTTTTCTTTTTATATCTGCAATTAATATTTTGTTTAAGTTTTCTTACAAACACCTTTTTTTCATAGCTTCACTAGTAGCACTGACCATATTTGGCTGTGAATCGTTGGCATAACTGGCCGGACTGGCAAATAAAACACCCCCATCGGGTCGGTGCTACTAGTTGATATTTATTCCCTGTACTTTGTTTAGGCTTTTTTAGTTTTAAATTGACTCTAGGTTTGTCAATTATCCTTAAGAAAATAAAATAAAATATCTCGCCCATTGGGGGAGAGAGACTTGAAATTTTGTATATGTACATACCCGGGTTGACCACCCAAGTCCAAAGAGCTGTAGCGGTTATATATCCGCACTGAGCGGTAGTGGCAAAACGAAAAAGTTTATATCTCTTACAGTTTAAGACCTTGAAGCTAAAAATTTTGAGTTACTGGTAACCTCCTCTATCGATGTTCCAAAAATAATTTTTACAACTTTTTAGGGGCGTGGCTTATCAAAAAATACCCTGTAATCTGCACATTTTTTTGGGCGTAAGCATTGAAATTCTGCAGTTAGGTTCCCGTTAGAGCTAGCACATAATGAGGTGTATACGGGCTCTGTGGGTGTGGCAATTGGCATGCCCTGCTGTAACACATGTATTTCTAATACTAGATCTGAAACTCTCGTTAAGTTAGTCCATCGACAAGAAAATTGATTGAACAATTAAGTTCCCGTAGTAATCACACACTGCTCATGAGTGTTTATGTGTGTGTGACTATGTGTCTCTGTTAGTGTAGGTGTGTGCTTCTTGTGTCAGCAGAAGGACGAATAATGACGATAATGAATATTCCAATAATGATTGGAATATCAGTTCCTCGAAGGGATCAGGAGATTTCGTAGTCGAGCAGTCTCAACTAGAACAATAATTTAATTTAATATTTTTAAGAATTAGAGAGTCCGTTCAATGCTTATCAACCAGTAAACCCTATGGATTTGTAAGTTCCATAACTTGAAAAGTATCAAATTTTTTCTTCAGTAAAATAATCCATCTTCTGGAATTTGTAGGGTTTAAATTGATCTCATACTTATTCCCAAACTTAGTATATTGAAAATTAAGCATATTGGTTTTGAGAAACTTTCAGAACGTAATCATAATATGTAAATGTATGTACATTCCAAAGCTCTAGTACTTGAAAGGGGGGGGGGGGCGAAGGGGGCGTGGTATCCAAAATCTGTAAATGACAAAATGTGTGTATCTATCAAATGTAGATACGCAGTAACTCTGAAGTCTCCGGGTTCAAAAATGTTGAAATTAGGCTGGAAAAACATTATAAATTTATCGATTATAATCAATAAAAAAGATATCGAATGATTTATCGAACAAATATGATAAACTCGTACTGCGTACGGTATACACGAGTCTACATGCAAAATTTCAGCTCTCTAGCTCTTTTAACTTCTGAGATCGATAGATACCTTTCACAAAACCATTATACCCTGATTTCCCATTTTCAATGGGTTCATGGTATAAAAATGGATATGTAAGTGTCAATACCAGCAGGGGCAACTGACCAAGTGCAGAGAATCAGTAGGATAACTGGTGTTTTGGGTAATGTTCTTAACATAATTCTGTCAATAGAATAACATGGTATGTTGCGGGAGGAGCAATTCTTGTAATGGGATTTCATAAAAATATACCTTTATATAACCTTTGTAAATAAGATTTTCGTTTGATTGTCATAGACAAAGTTGCAAGCAAAACCTGACTATCATATTTATTGTGAAGTTTTAAATTTTGAATTAAGAAAAATCATAAAGTCATAACATATAATTTAAGCAAAGCAGATATACCATTTTATTTATATAGCCTAGGGTAGCAAAAGAGCGACGCAGCAGCGTACAAAGCAGATATACCATTTTATTTATATAGCCTAGGGTAGCAAAAGAGCGACGCAGCAGCGTACAGACGCAACGACACGACGGACGAGGACAGAAAACGCAATAGAGAAAAGCCAACGGGGCTCAGCAAACGCACCGCCTGCATTGCTCGCAGGCCTTCCATGCAACGGAACAATAAGAAAGGCGAGCAATTGAGCAACGCAGCGACAACGAACAGAGACAGAATGACAACAGCAATAATAACCAAGGAGGGCTAAAAGCGACACATCACAGCATCGAACAGAATCAAAAGCTCATGCAGAAAAGAAACTCGATCACTTTTCTTTTGGACCTAGAAGTGAGCAGACGTACCCACAGAACAATTTCCCCGACTTCAAAATGTCGCCGACCCACTGCAATCACTGTTACTGTCAGTCACAGCTGGCTGCCTGCAAGCGACTCGGACTCGGAGAGTCCGGCCATCTCGGCCCCACTATCCTTCTCATTCCCCAGCAATTACAAAACTTTCTTGTAAATGACCCTGGGGAGACTGAGATTTATACCCCGGCGCGGGTGAAAGTGGCACCCGAGCAGCGCCCGGGATTAATGAGAGTGGCATCGTTCTGGGATTAAAGCCCCGTTTTGAAAGAATCACACAAAAATAAAATATTACGAAGCGGCACTGTTAGGTAAGAGCTATTTAATGGACAGGGAAGAGATCGGACTGAAAAGCCGAGGCCGAACTTGGGTGGCGGCGGCGTCACAGCTACTAGGCCTCGCCAAGACGAGGAATATACAGAGAGCTGGCACAGAGAGAAAGGGCACAACGAGACTTCACTTGTCTGCTAGCCATCGACGCGTGCGCATCTCACCTCAACGTTCCACTGCATCGCCTCAGGATATTTCACAGTTTCGGAGAATCGCCGTAGGATATTTTTGAGCGACGGACGCCGATCAATGACAGAACTGACGCGGTTGGCAGTCTTTTATAGGGAGCTACGGGAGTTAGAGGGACAGAGAGAACCGCCTAAGAGGTTGCTTCTAGCGGCCCACGCGCCGAATGGGCACATTAACGCCTTCAGGAGCGCTCCGAGCCGTTTGAAAATAATGCGGTGAACCGGTCAGTACCTTATGGGGGCGAGACGCCAGTGAATGTTCAAAGGACATGCCGCCGATGTGGAGGAATAGGGCATTTCCAGCGGGAAAGCCAAAAGGCCCAATTAATCTTCTGCTGGGATTGCTGTCGGGTTCCTCAGTCGGGAAACGACTCACGCCTCCGCGGGAGGTCGACAGGTCCATCACAGACGAACTCGGGTAGCTACGATCCCACCCCTTGTCCTGATTTCGGAGGCGAAAGAGCTAAGAGAGAGAGAGAGTTAAGACGTATTATGGAATGCAAGAAATATCTGATGCCGGCAGATAGCAGGCCGTTAGTGGATGAATCAAAGCTATTCACGGAAAATTTCGTCTACGGACAGAACATCAACGACAACAACTGGGGTCGACGAATCAAATCGGTACCCATGCTAAACATCTGGCCAGCATGTTCATTGATCACTGATCTTACTTCGAATGGACGCAGCTCAGTCGAAGTTTATCGAAAAGGAATCCTCGCAGAATCCTACTACTGCTACCACTAAAGAGAGAGAAAAAAATTAAATATACATATATAAAACCAATATGAGCCATGACCCGTGGACGAGGAAAGTCAGAACCAGGACCAGGATACAGAAGCAGCGGACAAATATGAGCAACAGCATCGGACAGAAGCAACGGATTTGAGACAGAAAATCTAACGGCGGAACGAAGAGAGCGCATAGCAAGAGCACATAGCTCTTATGCAGCGAAACGCATACAACGTAATTAAAAGCTCATGCAGCGGCTAAGAATCCCGAAGGTTCAGCGCTAAGCGTACCTACAGAACAATTCCAACGACTTCAACATGACGCCGCCCCACTGCAATCACTAATCGCCGTCAGTGTTACCGTCACTCACCACTGGCTTCCTGCAAGCGATGTTGTGCCCAAAACCCAAAGAGTCCGGCCATCTCGCCCCCCCTTCTCATTCCTCGGTCGCGGCAATTACAACGAGTAAGAACGTTGCAGTCGGGCGTTACCGACTGCGGGATACTCATTCACATCCCATCAGCAATTCAGTATCTAAGTTTAGCTCTAGTACTGCAGAGTTTCAGCAGTCATTATAGAATCATAACATTAGCTCACGTGCAAAATTTCAACGTTCTAGCTTTAGAACTTTAGGAGATACAGTTTTATCCGATTTGCCACGCCCCCAATGGGCGGAGATATATCCACCATAGCTTGTTGAGCTTGGGTGGTCAACGTGCATCTACATATCAGCTTTCCTGCTCTAACTAACATGACTTCTGGTATATCGGAAAATGCATTTTCCGATTTGCCACGTCCCTAGTGGGCGGATCGGGAAAATTTTAACACTTTATTAATCGGAGGTATACACGAGTATGTGTTCCAAATTTCAAGTCTCTAGCTTCAATAGCGCCGAAAAAGGTTGCGCTCATACGGACAGACGGACGGACGGACGGACAGCAAGACGGACATTGCACAAAACCAATATACTCAATTCACTTTCGTGAATGAGTATAAAAAATAATAATCAAATGTTTGGCCAATTAAAAAAAGCATGTGAAGCAGTCACAACAGTTTTCTTATATGTGTGCAAACACCCCTTCAAAATAATTCTAGCATATTTATACCCTGAACCTATTTTCAATGGGAAATCAGGGTATAATGGTTTTGTTACAATGTATGTAACAGGCAAAAGGAAGCGTGGCAGACCCCATAAAGTATATATATTCTTGATCAGGGCGACGAGCTGAGTCGCTTTGGCCCTGTCCGTCTGTCCGTAAGTATGAACGCGTAGTTCTCAGAAGATATAAGAGCTGGAGACTTGATTTTTTTTTTCAAATTTCCGTATATAAGCTTGCATATCAAGTTTATCACTAAAAATCGATAACTCATCCCGTTACTTTTATCGATAAAAACCTTATCGAAAATCAGTTATTATTATATTATAGAGATAAACTTGATATGCGCGCGCTATTTATGGTCATTAAAAAGAATTGAAGTCTCTACCTCTTATATCTTCTGAGATCGACGCGTTCAGAAATACGGACAGGGCTAAATCGACCCAGCTCGTCGCCCTGATCAAGAATATATGCCTGTGGCATACATTTCAGCCAAACGATTATACCCTAATATCCCATTTTCAATGGGTTCAGGGTATAATTAATATTGGCATTGTGATAAATGACTATCAAAAACGAAGAGAGTATAACTACAAACTTTATTACAGTGCTTATCATAATTATAACCAGGGTATGCAGGGTGCTGCACCTAAAACTATGAGCCAATTTTAAAAACATTTTTAAGGGTTTTCAAAAAAAAATTTTGTACTGTACTTTGTTGATAGACATGTTCAGTTGGATTTTCCCGCGATTGGTGTTCCATTTATAGAAAACTAAGAAAGAATCGTTTTGCTGTGTGCTCGCATTTACGCATACATTTTTGTGTATCATAATTATAGCCCACAGTAGCAAAATTGAGTCTATTAAGTGCGGAGCAGACTTTTCGATTTATAGACATTGTAATTAAGTAAATTTAGTTAGTTATTAAGGGATGCCGATTGGAAAACAATAATCTGGTTATGAACAATATTTCAGTATTTTCTCGCTTTTCGAGTCAGGAGAGGCAATTTTGAGTATTTCACGAATTTTGAAGAGAAGTTGACGGCTAATTGAAATTTTTTTGGTTAATCCCGAAGAATAAGGATCACGAAAACGTACTGAGTGAAAACCGTTACTAATTGCGCGCGATAAGCGCAAAATTATTAACAAAGCCAGCAAAAGCTCAACGTCTTGTAGAGCTTTGGCCTCAGATGAAAGCAGATCTGTGTCAGCGATGACTATTTGGCGAGTACTGAAGAACTCAGGAATCATAAAGAGGTCCAAACTGACCAAAACCCCTATGTTGCAAAGTCGCCACAAGGTTGCTCGACTTGATTTTGCCGAAAGACATACTGCGACCGATTGCACATACGTGCGCTTGAATCATCCCCTTTTGGCTACAGCATATTTATAAATTTTTACCCCATCATCTGATGAGAAGAAGTTTAATCTGGATGGTCCTGATGGGTTCAATTCATATTGATATGATTTGAGAAAGGATCCTATGTTTTTTTTTTTTTTTTCAAGAATAAACTTTGGAGGTGGCTCCATCATAGTTTGGGGAGCATTTTGTTCATTTGGAACCTTGGAATTAGAGTTGGTATCAAGCCGAATGAACAGTGAAGAGAATATTCAGACTCTGGATAGTAGTCTCATTCCATATTTAAGGGAATTCCGTAAGAAACCGATGGTTATCCAACAGGATAATGCCAGAATCCATGTGAGCAGACGTACAAAGGAGTATTTGGAGGAATGTCATGTTGATGTCCTGGACTGGCCGGCATGTTCTCCAGATCTCAGCCCGATAGAAAATGTCTGGGGTATTCTTGCAAGGGACGAATGCCAGTAATCCCCAATTTGAGACAGTTGGAGACCTTAAACGCAAATTTTAAATGAATGGCAAAGTCTCCAAAAGGACCTTTTATTAAATTTAGTGGCTTCAATGAGGAAGCGAATTATTGAGTTATCTAAGGCAAATGGAGGCCGGACTAAATATTAACATTCGTTTTTCCATCAATCCGCAAGGATTTCTGATTTTATTGACCAAAAATTGAAAATGGGCTATAATTTTGATACAGCAAATGGGTGCTGTTTTTCTTAGTTTTTTACTTATTTTTAAGAAATCATTATGAAATCGTTAATTATAAGTGAAAAAGTTGTTTGCCATTCATAATTGAAATATTGAACTACTCATTTTAAAAGATTTTGAGGGAATATGTCATTTGGGAAAAATTTCGTTTCGTAAATTCGTTTATGTGGATTATAAGTGGGCTATAATTATGATAAGCACTGTATTATGTTTCTACAAACTATTAAATATTTTCTTGATATTCGATTTTACAGCATGTTTGGTAGTTCTGGTGTTTGTTCTGGATGTGGGGAAACAATACCCCCAAGTGAAATGGTAGCAAAAGCTCTTACCGGAATTAATAACATTGATTTACAAAATCAACAAAAACAAATTATAAACTGTGTATTTCATCTTAGATGCTTCAGCTGTGCAAAGTGTGGATCTACTTTACGTCCTGGTGATAGGTAAGCTTTTGTTAATAAAATTTTGATACAAAAATAAATATAAGTAAACAAAAATATTTCAGTGATAATATACCATTCCACTATCGGAAAAACTTTAATCAATTTTCGTAAGACCACAGAGTTTGAAGAATAGAAGTAACAAGTAAGAAAGCTCTAGTCGAGACTGCTCGACTAGGAAATCCCCTGAACCCTTCGGAGAACTGATATTTCAATAATTCTCCGCGTCTTTTTGCTTACAAAAGAAACACACACACACACACATAGGCACATATAGGCACGCACGCATAAACACGCATGGGCTGCAGTGTGGGCTTCTCATGGAAACTTAATTGTTTAATAACTTTTTTTGTGGACGTACGTTCTTCATGAAACTTTTAGATTGTGATTATATCATTACTATGCGTGTATATGCCGAAGCTCAAGTCTCTAGTATTTGAAATACGCCTTTTACAAAAGTGAGGGTGAGGGGGTGGATATAGGGCGGGGGGTGAATTATAACAAAAAACGAAATTCTATAAAGTGCATATGAGTCTACATTTAAAATTTGGAGACTCTAGCTCAAAAGATGTAGGAGATATAATTTTATAACTGGCTTTCGATAAGGTTTTTCATCGATAAAAAAATAATCGGACGAGTTATCGATCTTCTGTGATAAACTTGATATGCGCGCGCTATATACGGACATTTTAAAAAAAGTTGAGGTCTCTAGCTATTGTAGCTTCGGAAATCGACGCGTTCATACATACGGACAGACGGACAGACGGACATGGCTAAATCAATTCAGTTTGTCGCCCTGATCAAGAATATATATACTTTGTGGGGTCTGCCACGCCTCCTTCTCCCTGTTACATACTTTTAACAAAACCATTATACCCTGATTTCCCATTTTCAATGGGTTCAGGGTATAAAAACAAAATTAG
>JAWNOM010000534.1:850000-1157500 GCA_035045965.1 Drosophila aldrichi
ATACTTTTAACAAAACCATTATACCATGATTTCCCACTTTCAATGGGTTCAGTGTATAACAACTAGCCAACTGGGAAAATATGAATACGATACGCATTCACAAAAAAAGCACAGATTTCCGGATACATGATGTTTGATATTTTTTGCGGACGAAGCCCTTGAAAACAGGACAGATCTGTCCGGAAAAAGGACAAATTGGCATCACTGATGAGCACATTAACAGCAAATTAGAATGACATAAGAACAGACGTTCTTAAGAGAAGCTTATTCAAGAATCTTAGCTGCTTGCGCCGAGCACGCAAGAAAATTGAAAACAAGTAAAAAGGCTCTAGTCGAGACTGCTCGACTAGGAGATACCCTCCAAGCTGATACTCAAATCATTCTACACTTCTTTTATGTACATATACATACACATGCATCCATACGCACGAGTAAGCCCGTGCCCTGCTAAATGCGAAGTAAGCAGCGATTGCGCTCAAAATTCGCTGCAGTGTGGACAATATTATGAGATTTTATTTGTTGAATAATTTCGTTTGTAGACATAAAATCTTAATGAATCTTTCTGAACGTAATCATAATTTGCAAATGGTCGTCTAAGTTTTTCGATTCCGTCCCGAACAACTAGACACTATCGGCCTATCCATTTACCAGTCTGCACTAGGGATTATTCTTTGCACAGTGCGTTTTATGTCCTTTGTGTGAATTTTAACAAATACTATCACGTTTTTCCCTTAGAGCTCTCTCTTCCTAAACTTAAAGCTACTCTATCAGCTTATCTTAGGGAAATCACGCACAATGCCCAGGCATAAGCATTGGTATACATCTTTCGTTGCCAATGTTGTGTTGTGAATTCTCAATTCTATCCTATACTCTATTTCGACTATTCCCTTACTCTTTTCCTTTTTTATTTCTTATTATCTGTATTAACTCTTTCGCAACTTTTAATACCTTCATTTTCCTTTTTCTGTACTAAATCTTTTTTATATTTTTTTTCTTTTCTCTTTTTTTTGTAATATAATTATTATTATTGTTATTATTATTTTTTTTTTTTAAATTTTTAATCTTATATAGTTAATATATCTGCAATTAAAATTTTGTTTAAGTTTTCTTACTAACACCTTATTTTCATAGCTTCACTAGTAGCACTGACCATATTTGGCTGTGAATCGTGGGCATAGCTGGCCGGACTGGCAAATAAAACACCCCCATCGGGTCGGTGCTACTAGTTGATATTTATTCCCTGTACTTTGTTTAGGCTTTTTTAGTTTTAAATTGACTCTAGGTTTGTCAATTATCTTTAAGAAAATAAAATAAAAATAAAAAAATTAAATAAAACACAAATCTCTCTTACTTGAAATACTTTTTATGCAAATTTAGGGCGAAGGGGGCGTGGTATCCAAAATCTGTAAATTACAAAATCTTAGTATAGTATTGAATACATATATATACAGAATGAATCTGAAGCATCCAGGTCTAATATTGAACAGTATTAGGCTGAAAAAATGAACTAAATTTATCGATTATTCTCGATAAAAACGATATCGGATGAGTTATCGAAAAAAATAAGATAAACTTTTACTTATGGTACACATGAGTATGCATGCCAAATTTCAGCTCTCTAGCTCTTATAACTTCTGAGATCCTTTTGCTCATTCGGACGGACGGACAGACGTACGAGGCTTTATCGACTCAGCTCATCGTCCTGATCAAAAATATATATACTTTATGGGGTCTGCGCTGATTCCTTCTGCCTGTTATATACTTTTCACATAACCATTATTTATTTATTTATTTCTAAGGATAATTGACAAACAATGGAGTCAACTTAAAATTAAAAAAAAAGCCTAAACAAAGTACAGAGAATATCACTAGTAGCACCGACCCGATGGGGGTGTTTTATTTGCCAGTCCGGCCAGCTATGCCCACATTTTACAGCCAAATATGGTCAGTGCTACTAGTGAAGCTATGAAAAAAAGGTGTTAGTAAGAAAACTTAAACAACATATTAAGGGCATATAAGTTAAGCGCACCCACACTAGAGTACTAGTGATTGGGACGCTGGGTTGGGTTCTTGTGAATATGTAACAACTTGGTGTTCAATGAAATAATATATTTTATATAATTTGGAACAATAGGTCTGAACTGTGTCTAGTCCGAATATAAACTGAACCAAATCAGGTCTACTGATCAGGTTCTCTCTTTGAATGTCTGACTGAACTCTCCAGCCTCCTTAGATTGTCGATAGTCTTAACTTATATATTAACTATATGAAATTAAAAATAAAAAAATAAAAAAAAAAAAACAAAAATAAAAAAAATAATAATAATAATAATAATAAAAAAAAAAAAAAATTAAGAAAGATTTAGTACAGAAAAAGGAAAATGAAGATATTAAAAGAATTAGCGAAAGAGATAATATAGATAATGAGAAATCAAAAAAGAAAAGAGTAAGGGAATATTCGAACAAGAGTATAGGATAGAATTGAGAATTCACAACACAACATTGGCAACGAAAAATGTATACCAATGCTTATGCCTGGGCATTGTGCGTGATTTCCCTAAGATAAGCTGATAGAGTAGATTTAAGTTTAGGAAGAGAGAGTTCTAAGGGAAAAACGTGATAGTATTTATTAATATTCACACAAAGGACATAAAACGCGCTGTGCAAAGAATAATCCCTAGTGCAGACTGGTAAGTGGAGAGGCCGATAGTGTCTAGTTGTTCGGGACGGAACCGAAAAACTTAGACGACCCAACAGAGAGGCTGAATCAATGTCACCACTAATCAATTTATGCAAAAAAACAATTCCTAGAATTGTTCTGCGATTGGTTAGTGATGGAAGGTCAATCAGCTGGAGCCTACTATGATAAGACGGTAATCGTACATTACTGTCCCATCTAAGGTCTCTTAAGGCAAAGAGAAGAAACTGTTTTTGGACCGATTCAATACGATCCTGATACAGTTTATGCTGAGGAGACCATACAACAGAGCAGTACTCTAAGATAGGACGCACAAGCGAAGTAAATAATCGCTTGGTGGTAAAAGGGTCTTTAAATTCCTTAGACCAACGTTTAATAAAGCCAAGCACACTTTTGGCTTCATTAACGATGGTAGAAATATGAAGATTGAAGTTAAGTTTACAGTCAAAGAGCACACCAAGATCTTTGACTGTATAGATGCGTCTTAGGGAAATGTTGCTGATTTTATAATCAGCAATTAGAGGAACGGTACGACTGAAGGTCATTGTCATACACTTTGAACAATTTAAGTCCAGCTGGTTTGCCACACACCAAAGTTGAAATGCATTTAGGTCATCTTGAAGGTGATGATGACCATTTGCATCGGAGTAAGGAAGGCAAAGTTTAACATCATCAGCATACATAAATATGGTAGAATGTGCGATACAGCTAGGAAGGTCATTTATGAAAAGGGAAAAGAGCAATGGACCCAAATGGCTACCCTGAGGTACACCAGACGATACAAAGATCTCTTTAGAGATAGCTGTTCTCAGCAAGACTCTTTGGGTTCTACCCATTAAATAGGAAGAAATCCAAGACAAGTCTAGGTGAAAATCTTAAACGTTCAAGCTTAAGAATTAGTATGTGATGATGTACAGAGTCAAATGCCTTACTGAAGTCAGTATAAATAACATCAGTTTGCATTTTTTTAACAAAGCTGTCATTAATGAGCGAAGTGAACTCAAGTAAATTAGAGTATGTTGATCGATTTTGAACAAAACCATGTTGAGATGGTTGAATAATCGATTTGCAAAAATGCTGCAAGGCCGACGTTATTATTTTCTCAAATAACTTCGGAATAGCAGATAATTTGTCAATGCCTCTATAATTGGAAATATCAGATCTTCCACCTTTTTTATATAAGGGAATGATAAAAGAATCTTTCCAAATTGACGGGAACACAGAAGTATCCAAGGACAAGTTAAACAATTTTAGTAGATGTGACTGAAGAGAAACACTGCACTCTTTAATCACACAACTAGGAATATTATCTGCACCAGGAGAGAGAGTTGATGTCAATGTGACATCATCATCTGGCTGCACCCAGAGAGGCTGCAGTAACTTTAGGAGCATTTATAGACCCAAATTCAGGAAGTGAATATGGATATGAGTTGCTATAGAGATTAGCAGAAGAATAAGTGGATTGAAAAAAATCAGCAAATAGGTCAGAGGAATCCTGGTCATTGCAAGTTTTTACACCACCAAGGACAAATGAGGACGGCAAACCAGAAGATTTACGCTTCGAATTAACAAATGAGTAAAATTGTTTAGGATCTCGAGCAAACTGACGTTTGCAACGTATAAGATAATTCTCGTAACAACTAGAATTTAAAAGATTGAAATTTGACTTGGCAATGGAATATTTGGACCAGTCAACACTTGAACCAGATTTTTTATAATTTTTGAAGCGTTTGGTTTTAATGTTTCTTAAGCTCGAAAGTGTTTTGGTAAACCAAGGTGGCTTATTTGAAACCGGCGAAATACGGCAGAGAGGGACACAAACATCCAGAATAGAGTTTAAGGTAGAATAAAAGAGCGATGCTGCCAAATTAATATCAACCGACTCATATAAAATAGACCAGTCTGTTGAATTAATTAATTCATTAAGAAGAACAAAATTGCATTTACGATAACAGCGACTAATCTTAGAAGGAATTGGAGTATTAGTGGGAGGATTATCAACACTGAATAAAATCTCTAAAGTGGGATGATGTGTATCCTCTGGTAAGCAGAAAGGAGTTGATCTCGCGACATTAATGAGCGAATCATGATTAACAAACACAAGATATAGAGTTCGATTTAGATGGTTTGAAATAGAGTTAATCTGAAACATAGACAAGTTAAACAATTCATCAAAGAGATAGTGATCGATAGTCGGAATAAAGTAATTTGTATTAAAAATTGATGACCAAGAAGTGTTGGGAATATTAAAATCACCCAAAACCAGAAACAAGTCTTTATCATTTACATGATCATAAATTTCTTTAATACAAGTTATATGTTGAACATAAACTTGTATATCAGACGATGGAGGGATGTAAGAGCAAGTGATAAATAAGGAGCACGATGGGAGAGTTAATTTAACACCTATAATCTTTGCATCATGAAGGGACGAAAAGCTAAACCCTTCGGAGAGAATACAGGATTTAACAGCAATTAACACCCCACCCCCTCTACGCATAGCACGGTCAAGTCTATAAATAGTGAAATTACTTGAAAGGATCTCGCTATTATGAACATTTTTACACAACCATGTTTCAGTGAAAGCAATAATATCATATTGAACACTAAAACTATGTAAGAATAAATTTTTAAGTTTAGTATTTAGGCCGCGTACATTTTGATAAACCAGGGACATATGAGAAGAGGAATGTAAACCATTTAGTTTTTTGGTGTGATGTTTGATGTTGATTGCACCGAAGGAGGATTCAATGAAACAGGAGTTTATATGTTGCGATTCTTAGGTTTGAATTCATGCACGACTACGTGAGGTGGCCAGAATTTAGGGTCACATATGGTTGTAAAATATTCCATCGGCACATTAATCTTAAATGAAGCAATTTCTCGCGGAGTTGCGAAACTAAACTTCGATATAAAAACATTGGCTGATATCTTGCTAGAAATAAAAGCAGATACTGCCTCACATGTAGTATCAGATGAAAGCCTAGATAAAAATACTTGCTTTCGAGGAGAGACAACGGATAAGGTGATGCCCGGAGTGGCCGATTTATTATCACTCTTTGTTTGAGCAACAATAGAAGTAGTATCCAAATTTGGAACAGGGGCTTGGGTTTGAATAGAAACATCAAAATGAGAAACAGATATGGGACCAGGTGAAGGAGGATCAAGTGAATTAGGAGCCGATGACAAAACAGAGGCGCAAGGTGAGGGAGGAGCAAGCGAATTAGGTGACGGTACTAATATAGAAGGAGTTACCGACAACAAAGGAGTATCCAATTGAGAGAGAGGATTTTCAAGGCCGTACTGATTTAATATTTCTTCAGCAGCAGCCATGTCACTGGTCAACTGCATAGAAATCTTCTTCAGTTTCAAAAATTGTGCCCTCACAGCACTATACATTTTAGAAAAGTTGATCTGTTTTTCCAAGCAAGTCGGAAAAGACCAGCGTACGCCTCCACTACCAGCTTTAGTAGTGGACATAATCTTGTCATACTCACGCCCAGTAAGACCTGCACACTTAGTATGCATCATATTATCACACAACCAGCAATTAATAAATTGCGGTTGAGCAGAATCAACTGCCTGCTTGTAACTGCAAGCTTTTTTGCAGCAACTCATATTGGCAATTGGGATCAAACACAAATTACTGAATGTAAATGAAAAAAACAAAGAGAGGTATAAATGTGTCGAGAGCGAGTCCAACAACAAAACAGTCGTTACAGAGCGCAACGAAAATATATGTTGAGAGAGCGAGTCAACAACAAAAACAGCCGTTAAAGAGCAGATCGAAAGTACACAGCGAGAGAGTATACTTGCACAACACGAAAATCAAAAATTCGAGAGAGGCAAATACAACAACAGTAGATAGTGAGAGCAAATTATGCACACACAACACTAACAAACTTAGAAAGAGTGAACTGGGGAGAGCGCCAACAAATAGAAACACTAAAGCAAAAATGCAGATAATGAAATTAATGAACCGACGCTGCACACAAACTTCACAAAATAAAAAGGCAAATTATTAAAAACACAGCGAACCACGGATCAAACCTTGCACAGGAAATATAGATATTTGCAATATTCAACCGAAACGCAATTATGTGAAATTTAACATTACCATATAACTAAGAAAACAATAATAATTGCAGAGCACAAAATTAAACACGTCTGTTAACTCTCACTGAGAACTCTCTCTATACCTTTATTTCCCATTTTCAATGGGTTCAGGGTATAAAAAGTTTAAAATTGTTTTGTGTTTATTCAATATATATTAAGAAATTAAACATAAAAAATCGTAATATTCTTCTTCTAATTTGATATTAAAGATGTCGGGATCATTTTCATCCTCATCTTTAACTACAGTCGAGTCTCGATAATTCGTATCCCGCTAAATCGAAAACTTCAATAATTCGTAAGAAACTGCTAGTCCCTTGAAAAAACTTCGTTAATTTTTAAAAATCCCATTCATTTTGGTCCCCTCGAAAATTCGTAATTTTTCTGCCTACTCGGCCATGATCTTGCCTCTTATGAATCGTTTCGAAACCTCTTATAATTCGTAATTTCTTTTTGTAACCCCTTGTAATTCGTAATTCTTGATTTTTTTGTTAAACTACCGTTAGGCTGCAAACATAGTGCGCGCTGAGACAAAGATAAAGATGAAGACGAAAAGCAAGTTTCAACCGCTTCTGCTTCGACAACCAATTCTTTTTGCACTATGCAACATGTCTTGTCATCAGCTTTGTCTTCATCTTCGTCTTTGTCTCAGCGCGCACTATGTTTGCAGCCTTACATACATATGTACATATGTACATACATAGAACTCTCAGACTATTATGCATGGCGCCTTTATGTCGCTTCATGCGCGAAATTTCGTCGTTCTCTTTATTGGATTTATATTAGTTTGCTCATTTTATTTGACGATTCGTAAAATATAAAAAGTATAAAATATAAATTTTTCGTTAAAATGATTTTGTTTATGTTTAATTTTGTTTTTAATTACATAATATTGAAATGAATGTGTGTTTTATTTATTTTTAATAAGTTAAAAATGTTGAAATTCGTATTTTGATTTCTTACACCCCATTAAGTGGAAACCTCGGTAAATCGAAAACCTCTATAATTCGTAAAAAATTCGGTTCCCTTGCCATTACGAATTATCGAGACTCGACTGTATAATAATTGGCTATTCGGTGACAATATTGATAGCTATTTATTTTTTACAATAATTGTCATATTTGTAGGGAAAGTTTGCTTTTGTGAGTTTTGAGTTTTGCTTAGAGATTATTTTAAATCTTAAAGAGATCACCAAGCAATTAAATTGTCTAAATCGTTTATGCATGGGGTGATACAAATTAAAACAAGTAAGAACGTTGCAGTCGGGCGTTACCGACTGCGGGATACTCATTCACATCCCATCAGCAATTTAGTGGCCAAGTTTAGCTCTAGTACTGCAGAAAATGCAGTTTTTCTCGATTTGCCACGCCCCTAGTGGGCGTAGACATCTCATTTTTGGCCAGATCGTAGAACGAGCTAACGGTAGTCTAACTGTAAAGTTTGGATGCTTACGCTCTAAAAATGTGAAAATTACAGGGTATTTTTTGATATGCCACGCCCCTAAAGAGGCGTAAAAATTATTTTTGGGGAGTCGATAGAGGAGGTTACCAGTAACACAACTATCCAAATTTGAAGCTTCTAGCTCTTATACTTCAGGAGATATAAACTTTTGCGGTTTGCCACGCCCCCTTTTGGCGGAGATATATCCACCATAGCTTGTTCGACTTGGGTGGTCAACCCGCGTATATATACCAAATTTCAGGTCTCTAGCATCAATAATGCCTAAAATATAGCAAAATCGGGAAAATCACTATATCTTCAGGTCCGATTTGCCACGCCCCTAGTGGGCGTAGACATATAAATTGTTGACCAGTCTTTATAAAATGATAACATTAGCTCACATGTAAAATTTCAACGTTCTAGCTTTAAAACTCTAGGAGATACAGTTTTATCCGATTTGCCACGCCCCCAATGGGCGGAGATATATCCGCCATAGCTTGTTGAACTTAGGTGGTCAACGCGGACCTACATACCAAATTTCAGCTTTCTAGCTCTTCAACTAACATGATTTCTGGAATATCAGAAAATGCATTTTCCGATTTGCCACGCCCCTAGTGGGCGGATCTGGAAAATTTTAACACTTTATAAATGGGAGCTATACACGAGTATGTGTTCCAAATTTCAAGTCTCTAGCTTCAATAGCGCCGAAAAAAGTTGCGTTCATACGGACAGACGGACAGACGGACGGACAAGACGTACATTGCACAAAACCAATATACCCAATTCACTTTCGTGAATGAGTATAAAAAAAAAATTGGGAATATTGACATGAACATTGCGAATAGAGGCCGAACATCAGCAATAACACCCCGCGACAATGGACAACTAGCCAAAATTGTTAAGGCTGATCGTCGCCAATCTTTAAGAAATTTGGCTTCTAAGTGGTCGCCGGAAATTTCCAAAGCTGTCAAGAAAAAAAGGACGCGGTTGCATTTTAAAAATATTGGATATGATTTTTATAAAGTATGTTTTGTTATTACCTATGCATCGTACCCAATAATTTATCTTACTCGTGAGCCAAGGAAACACCTTTGCTTACGCTTCCTCAAAAAAGAAACGCTTGCAATGGGCTCGGGAAAGGATGTCTTGGACTCAAAGGCAATGGGATACCATCACACTTAGCGATGAAGCAAAATTTGATGTTAGTGTCGGCGATACGAGAAAACGTGTCATTCGTAAGAGTGCAGAAACATACCCTCAATACTGCCTCAAAGAGTAAAGTTTCCTGCGAGCACTATGGTATGGGGATGTATGTGTGCCAAAGGATTAGGAAAGCTTCATTTCATTGAAAGGACGGTTAATGCTGAAAAATACATTCATATTTTAAAATGTAATTTGCGATAACAAGTCCGATTATTTTTTTATCGATAAAAAAACCTTATCGAAAGCCAGTTCTAAAATTATATCTCCTACATCTTTTGAGCTAGTGTCTCCAAATTTTATATGTAGACTCATATGTTCTTTGTAGAATTTCGGTTTTTGTTATAATTAAATTATTTAACAATTAAATTCCCATAGTAAGCGCACACTGCAGCCCATGCGTGTGTTTTTCTTTTGTAAGCCAAAAAACGCGGAAAATTATTGAAATATCAGTTCTCCGAAGGGTTCAGAGGATTTCCTAGTCGAGCAGTCTCGACTAGAGCTTTCTTACTTATTTTTAAATAATAATTTGTAATTTAATTTTTATTTTAAACTTGACTGAAAAAAACAGAATATTTTGTTATTTGCGATATAATGTTTATATTTCTCTTATGTTAACCTTTAATATATTTAGTTTGTTAATTAAATGGTGTAGTATAAAGTTTATTTAATATTTTAAATGAATATAAAAAAAGATATTTTTTTATTTAAATATTGTTTTTCGTTCACTATTTTTTCCTATTGTGCACGCATTTCCAGTAGCAAGTACGTAAACAATTACATATGTATGTACATACAAGTATTTACGTAAGAAACAACTCAACCGAAGGCATGCACAAAAGAAACCTCAACATCCATCGGCAACACACACACACATTGTATGCCTCAATTTTTGTGTATCTCTTTGCACCCAACTTTATTTCGACGCTCAAGCTTCGGCATATGTCACACACACATATGTGAAAAAAAATACCTACTCACTTTTGCAGCTTGTTTGCATAAACACTCATTTGTGCGGTGGTTGAAAACCCCCGGGTGTCAAAATCTCTGATAGGCAACTTTTAAAAACATTTAGCAACTTTTTTTTTAAAAAAGCTATTAGCCACAAGTCTAGCAATTTTAAATAATTTTTTAGTAATTTTTATAACATTCGGAGTGTTTTTAAATGTCCTCCCAAAAGGAGTCTGGTCCTTCGATGGGCCATGTGGACTGCAACTTGCGGTCTCTCTGAAATCAACACGAACGAAGTGCTGGCACCGGTGTTCAATTTTATACTGCTGTATTAAATTTAACATCAACGCAAGCGCAGCTTGCACATTAGAGAGCGCACCTATGCGCATCTAAGCGAGAGCAGCGGGAGAGCGATCGTTTGGAGAACGACACTCCCGTGCTAGCGCGTACAACAACAACTACTTTGTACAGTGGTTTAACTTAAATTTCTTAACCCATACAATTTCCATAACAATTCAGAAGGCATATATCCAAATGCCTTAACATCGGCCGCGTTGAAAGGCCGCAGGGCTTCAATAACATGGGGATCGTTGCCCCTATCAGGGAGTGCCCTGGCGTGATCACTTCGCCGTCGTTGGGGTTGCTGCTCATCGCCTTCAGCAGCAAACCCTTGGCGGATTTCACCGCCGCTTCCCAAAGGCCGCCAAAATGCGGTGCTCGAGGAGGGATGAAGACAAACTCCATGCCCCGCTCCATTTCCATATCCGCTGTGTTGCCATGGAAAGTAGCCTTGAGGTCTAGCGGGCGAGCAGCACCCACGAAATTGGTGGCATTGTCGCAATACAGCTTCCGGACAAGGCCACGTCGACCAACGAACCTTCGAAGTAAAACAAACAATTATAGATGTGACTGCAAGGAATGCAAAGCTTAACTCAGAAGCTATAGGAACAAGTAAAGAATAACTCTCTTATTTGCCATTGATAAAGCGGAGCATATGTATATGCAACTATGCGGATTAGCTTAGAGAATGACGAAGTTGACTGTACGATAAGGTTTGTTACCTCATCGTCCGCGATAATACTAAATGCAGTTCTACGCATCTCTAGCAGCTCTAACTCTTTTGATAAGGTGGTTTGTTGGTTGGCTGGCCACATCAGAAAGCTGTAAAAATCCTGGTCCGCAAAACCACAATGATGTTTTAAGCTCCTCAACTGAACATCCCCGAGATACAATATCTGCTGGGTTCTCTTTCGTTGGTACATGACGCCAAGGTACATTAGTTGTCAACTCTTGGATGGTTGCAACGCGATTAGCAACGAATGTGTTCAAGCTAGATGAATGTATTCGCAGTCAATGAAGCACAACCTCAGAGTCTGACCGAAATGTGACTTGATTAATAGGAGAATCAAGTATTTTCTTTACCTTAGATTTGGCGACTAGCAGCCTGGTAGTGATACCCTTATCTGTTTGCATTCTTACGTGTAAACAACAACCGTAAGCTCTCGTTGAGGCGTCAGCAAATCCATGGATTTGACATCCTTTCGATTTAAGTGTGCCAACGTAACGAGGTATATGCAACGAGTTTAGATTTGAGAAACAGCTAGTTACTGCCTCAAATTCTTGCCTCATTTGAACATGCAATTGGTCATCCCACCCAAGTTTGTGCAACCACATTTTTTGTAAAAGGACCTTCGCACGAGTTACGATCGGGCTTAACAAACCTAATGGGTCATATAACCTTGCCACAAATGACAAAACGGATCTTTTACTTTGTTGAACTTCTACTGGACAGTTCATGGAGTATCTAAAACTGTCATTCATCGGATTCCAAATTAATCCCAATGTTTTTGTGTCATCTTGATGACCAATAACTATATCGTTTCTAGCTGGTTGTGCTACAAGTTGCTTACAATGGGAAGACCATTTTGTGAGAGGAAACCCAAACGTTTGAAGAATTGCTATCAAGTCTCGATGCAACAAGCACAATTCTTCACTGCTATCTGCTCCTATTACCAAGTCATCAACATAGAAATCTTAGGCTAACGATCTTGCAGCAGATGGATAAGTGATGAGCATGCAAGTCGCTCAGATGCTCTAAGCATTGAATTGCTAAGAATGGAGCAGTCGCTGTCCCATACGTTACTACGTTTCATCGAAAGATTTGTAACGGATCAGTGGACCAGATACAATCCAACCAAAGGCAGTCAATTGCAATGTTGGGCTGTTATCAGGTCCTTTTATTTTGCCTTCTCTTTTTATATCAAATAAATATCAGCACCGAGCAACAAATCAATACGTTGCGGCTTGTGGAATTGAGGATCAGCTAATTGTACGTTATCAAGTACCTTGATTTCTTCAGTGTGTTTCTCTGGTTGATACGACGAAATGGAACGTAAAACACACCAAACTATTGAATCTATAGCGATGTCGTCATTTACGACACTAATGAAAGCCGACGAACTAGTAGCTGCATTCAATGTTCGGCAGCGACCAGATACAATCCAACCAAAGGCAGTCAATTGTAATGTTGGGCTATTATCAGGTCCTTTTATTTTGCCTTCTCTTAATATATCAAAAAAATATCAGCACCGAGCAACAAATCAATACGTTGCGGCTTGTGGAATTGAGGATCAGCTAATTGTACGTTATCAGGTACCTTGATTTCTTCAGTGTGCTTCTCTGGTTGATACGACGAAATGGAACGTAACACACCAAAGTCTGTTCGGATTGCTATGTCGTCCGTTCGGGACGCTATTGAAGTTTGAACGCTGTGTCGAACAGATGACTGACAATAAGCAATGCCCAACAATTGAATCCCAGATCTTTGCCTTTTTAATTTCAACTGTTTTGCAAGTTCTTCAGTTATAAAATGAACTTGCGAGCCGGAATCTAATAAAGCTCTAGCTAAGTGATAAGATCCAGTTTGATCTTTTATCTTCACAACTGAAGTTGCCAAAATAACTTGATCAGAGACTATCCGTGCGCGATTTACAGATTAAATCTGTGAAGAAGTGACACGAGGGACTGCTGATACAACTGCTGAGCTCAGCAGTAGCTACTTTGAGCTGCCTCAGAGCTGTATCTATGCAGTATGGTATGGTACGGCTTAGAGTACATACGACAGTGGGCTGATTTGCAAGCAGCCACTGAGTGTCCTGTTCGCAAACAATTTATGCAGAGCGGACAACTCTTTGCGAGCGTAAAACGTTTCTGGCAGGGTATTGCTGCGAATGACGAGCACGAGTGAATGAAGTGGTCGTTCTTTTTACAAAACACGCATTTGGGACTCTGTGGCTGACTTGGCAGAGCGACAGCCAGTGAAGTTTTCCCAATTCTTTTCCTATTATCCTGAGCTACCTTACGACTTGGACCAGATGATTCTTCAGCACTTAAATGCTGATACTGTCTGTGCAAGGCAGCTTCACAATCTTGCCACAATGGAAGCTTATTGTAGTCAAGAACGCGTGCCAGCGTCCGCTTTCATCATTACTAATGGATGAGCATGGCATTCGAAATCTGTTTATTAGATTCTAGAGATAATAACGATTCGTAAATGGCACGTACTGAATCAATCAGCATGCGCAAAGATGATGCTGATGGTTCAGACATGTGATTGTCGTACACATTTTTTAAAGCAGCTAACGCTTTTGGGTAATTAGCATCTGTCAACTGATATGCTTTGACAGTACCTAATGCTTCTTTGTCCAAGCATGACAACAAGTAATAAAACTTTTCTATGTTTGATAGCCCTAGCTCGTTGTCGACTAAACTGTCAAAATGTCCTATGAAATTCTTATATTCCGAATATTCTCCGCTAAACTTTGGCAACTTTATGTTCGGTAGATTCCTAGAGTGTGACACTGAGCTAATCATTGTAGAGTTAGCGGTACTCTCAATTTTAGGTTGGCTAGCACTACCTCGCTTCATTAGAAGTGCCTTGGTTGACACACGCAAATACTCTAACGTTGACCGAGGCACTAAATCTGCGTTAATGTCGTCCAACTACTGTTGTGTTTTAAAGGCCTTTTCTATGTAGCGGTTCAGTATCTCAAGTCGACATTCAATTTCAAATGGCTCTACTGGTTTAGTGTAATATTTTAGCGACTTGTTTATGCGCGTTATATCGTTTGTAACATTTTTGTAAACGGCCAACAGAGCTTCGACACGCTCCGATGATGACTCGTCCATAGACCTATTCTCTCCTCGCTTGTTGCGGTCTCTCTGAAATAAACTCGAACGAAGTGCTGGCACCAGTGTTCAATTTTGTACTGCTTTATTAAATTTAACATCAACGCAAGCGCAGCTTGCACATTAGAGAGCGCACCTATGCGCATCTAAGCGAGAGCAGCGGGAGAGCGATCGTTTGGAAAACGACACTCCCGTGCTAGCGCGTACAACAACAATCACAAAATAACGATGACTCGTCCGATTTTTTTTTAATCGATAAAAAACCTTATCGAAAGTCAATTATTAAATTATATCTCCTACATCTTTTGAGCTAGAGTCTCCAAATGTAGACTCGAATGTACCTTATAGAATTTCGGTTTTTGTTATAATTCACCCCCCACCCCTATATCCACTCCCTTTCAAATACTAGAGACTTGAGTTTCGGCATATACACGCATAGTAATGATATAATCACAATCTAAAAGTTTCCGGAAGAACGTATGTCCACAAAAAAGTTATTAAACAATTAAGTTTCCATGAGAAGCCCACACTTCAGCCCATGTGTTTTTATGCGTGCGTGCCTATATGTGCCTATGTATGTGTGTGTGTGTTTCTTTTGTAAGCAAAAAGACGCGAAGAATTATTGAAATTTCAGTTCTCCGAAGGGTTCAGGGCATTTCCTAGTCGAGCAGTCTCGACTAGAGCTTTCTTACTTGTTTTTTATACCCTGAACCCATTGAAAATGGGAAATCAGGGTATAATGGTTTTGTTAAAAGTATGTAACAGGGAGAAGGAGGCGTGGCAGACCCCACAAAGTATATATATTCTTGATCAGGGCGACGAGAAAAGTTGATTTGGCCCTGTCCGTCTGTCTGTCCGTCCGTCCGTCCGTCCGTCTGTCCGTATGTTTGAACGCGTCGATTTCCGAAGATACAATAGCTAGAGACTTCAACTTTTTTTAAAATGTCCATATATAGCACGCGCATATCGAGTTTATCACATAATTTCGATAACTTGTCCGATTATTTTTTTATCGATGAACAACCTTATCGAAAGTCAATTATAAAATTATATCTCCTACATCTTTTGAGCTAGAGTCTCCAAATTTGAAATGTAGACTCATATGTAGATTATAGAATTTCGGTTTTTTTTATAATTCACCCCCACCCCTATATCCACCCCCTCACCCTCACTTTTGTAAAAGGCGTATTTCAAATACTAGAGACTTGAGCTTCGGCATATACACGCATAGTAATGATATAATCATAATCTAAAAGTTTCATGAAGAACGTACGTCCACAAAAAAAGTTATTAAACAACTAAGTTTCCATGAGAAGCCCACACTGCAGCCCATGCGTGTTTATGCGTGCGTGCCTATATGTGCCTATGTATGTGTGTGTGTGTTTTTTGTAAGCAAAAAGACGCGGAGAACTATTGAAATATCAGTTCTCCGAAGGGTTCAGGGGATTTCCTAGTCGGGCAGTCTCGACTAGAGCTTTCTTACTTGTTTTTATACCCTGAACCCATTGAAAATGGGAAATCAGGGTATAATGGTTTTGTTAAAATGTATGTAACAGGCAGAAGGAGGCGTGGCAGACCCCACAAAGTATATATATTCTTGATCAGGGTGACGAGATAAGTTGATTTAGCCCTGTCCGTCTGTCTGTCTGTCCGTCTGTCCGTCTGTCCGTCTGTCCGTCTGTCCGTATGTTTGAACGCGTCGATTTCCGAAGCTATGATAGCTAGAGACTTGAATTTTTTTTTAAAATGACCGTATATACAGCGCGGATGTCGAGTTTAGCGTTAGAATTCGATAAATTATCCCGTTATATTTTTATCGAATAAAAACCTTCAAGTTCAAATCAGATGCCAGTACAGATGCTAGCGGCGCGTCATTTGATCATGAGGTCTCGGGTTCAAACCTCAGAGCGGTCGGAGTTAATTTATGTTTATTTTCTTTTTTTTTTAATTTTTTTTCAAAATATTTATACATATATTTATTTAAATGAGCTTACTATTCAGCCACAACAGTTTTTCTATAAGTGCGCACACATCCATTCAAAGAAACAATTAGTTTAGTTTAGATTCGCTAGATGGCGCTGCAGCAGTGAATGTATTACTGTTTTGCCATCAAACTGTCAGTAAGTGAAGTGGCGTAGTGAATAGGATCGCGCCACTCAATCGAGAGGTCTCGGGTTCGAACCCCAGATCGGGCGGAATTATTGTTTAATTTTTTTTTAATTGTTTCAAAAATTGAAATTTTAACCACACTAAATGTGAATATTTATTAGTTTGGTTCAGGGTAGTATCTAGTCGAGCACTCTCGACTAGAGTTTTCTTACTTGTTTAATGACTATATTGGTTTTGTGCAATGTCCGTCTTATGTATGTATACGCCTACTAAGAGCGTGGCGAATCGGACCTTTAGATATAGTGACTTTAAAATTCTGTTACCTGAAATTTTGTATATATACACCCAAACCAAAGGGGGCGTGGCAAACAGCCAAAGATTATATCTCCTAAAGTATAAGAGCAAGAAATTTGGATAGTTGAGTTACTGGTAACCTCCTCTATCGATGTCCCAAAAATAATTGTTACATCTTTTTAGAGGCGTGGCTTATCAAAAAATACCCTTTAAGTTTCACTTTTTTTGGGCGTAAGCATCCAAATTTTGCAGTTGGGTTACATTTTCGGCCAGTTCTTAGAACGAGCTAACGATAACCCAACTGCAAAATATATACAGTAGAATCCGGTTATAGCGACACTCAAGGGACCGTCGTTTTTGCGTCGTTATAGCCGGATGTCGATATAACCGTATAAGTTTGCTCAGAAATGTTTGTCTGGGGACCAAATTTTTCGTCGCAATAACCGAACAGACGCTTTAAGCGGAGTCGCTATAACCGGATTCTACTGTATATATATATATATATATATATATATATATATATATATATATATATATATATATATATATATATATATATATTTTACATTTAAACGAACTTAAATGATGATTATATAAAATAAATATATATATTACATATTATTTTTTAATCTATGCTAAGCTATCTCAAATTAAAAAGTCGGCAAACTATTTTATTAATTTGTATGTGTTTTAATTCATTATTTAGGTACACAATGTTGGGAGCTAGCCTAGTTTGTGAACAAGATTGGCATAAATTGCTTAAAAACCCCGCAAATACTAATGGAACTCTAGCGCAACGGAAAGGAAAAGTTGGAAGACCAAGAAGATCAAAGGACTAATATAATTACAGATTTTAACCTAACAATATGAATTCAAGACTATAGTTCATTATTTGTATTACTATATTTTAAAATTCGAATTATTAAAACAACTATCACATATTTTTACAAATGGATTATTTAATCTTCAGATTATAAAGTCATATAGTTTATTATTATACTCATTCACGAAAGTGAATGGTATGTAGGTCCGCGTCGACCACCCAGATCACATGCTATGGCGGATATATCTACGCCCATTGGGGGCGTGGTAAATCGGATAAAATTGTATCTCCTAGAGTGTGAAAGCTAAAATGTTGAAATTTTGCACGTGAGCCAATGTTATGATTCTATAATAACTGATGAAAAAATTATACATACACGCCCACTCGGGGCGTGGCAAATCGGACCTGAATGTATAGTGTTTTTCAAATTTTGCTATATTTCAAGTATTATGGATGCTAGAGGCCTGAAATTTGGTATATATACTCGGGTTGACCACCCAAGTCTAACGAGCTATGGTGGATACATCTCCGCCCAAATGGGGCGTGGCAAATAGCAAAAGCTTATATCTCCTAAACTATAAGAGCTAGAAGCTTCAAATTTGAATAGTTAAGTTACTGGTGACCTCCTCTATCGATGCCCCAAAAATAATTGTTACGCCTTTTTAGGGGCGTGGCACATCAATAAATACCCTGTAATTTTCACATTTTTAGAGCGTAAGCATTCAAATTTTCCAGTTAAGTTCGTTCTACGAACTGGACGGACGGACAGACAGACAGACGGACAGGGCTAAATCGACTCAGTTCGTCGCCCTGATCAAGAATATATCTACTTTGTGGGGTCTGCCACGCCTCCTTCTCCCTGTTGCATACTTGTAAGAAAACCATTAAACATTCCAGCTTAAATCAGATGCCAGTACAGCTAATTGTGAATGATTTTTCATTTTTTTTTAAATTTGAAAAATATTCAATGAAATATGTAGATCATATGCTGAAAGTTTCATTAAATTCCGTTAAGTCAATCAATTTTGAAAAAATCATTAAAAATTTGGCCAATTAACAAACGCACATGCAGCAGCCACAACAGTTTTTCTATAAGTGTGCACACACGCATTCAAAGAAACAATTAACTTAGATTAGATTTGCTAGATGGCGCTGCAGCAGTGAGTAAATGTATTGCTGTTTTGCCATTACACTGTTGAGAAGTGAAGTGGCGAAGTGAATAGCAGCGCGCCGCTCGATCGAGAAGTCGCGGGTTCGAACCCCAAAGCGGGTGAAATTTATGTTTAATTTTTCTTGATTGTTTCAAAATATATATATATTTTTCATTAAATAAGTTTACTATTTCTCTTATATTTTTAAATACATCGAAATTGAAATTTTAACCACACTAAATGTGCATTTTTATTAGTTTGGTTCAAGGTAGTATCTAGTCGAGCACTCTCGACTAGAGTTATTTTATTTGTTAAACATATCTTTGTTTCGTCTGGTATACTTGCTCTTTTCCCTTTTTATACCCTGAACCCATTTTCAATGGGAAATCAGGGTATAATGGTTTTGTTAAAATGTATGTAACAGGCAGAAGGAGGCGTGGCAGACCCCACAAAGTATATATATTCTTGATCAGGGCGACGAGAAAAGTTCATTTAGCCTTGTCCGTCTGTCTGTCCGTCCGTCTGTCCGCTGTCCGTATGTTTGAACGCGTCGATTTCCGAAGATACAAAAGCTAGAGACTTCAACTTTTTTTTAAATTGTCCGTATATAGCACGCGCATATCGAGTTTATCACAGAATAACGTTAACTCGTCCGATTATTTTTTATCGATAAAAAACCTTATCGAAAGTCAATTATAAAATTATATCTCCTACATCTTTTGAGCTAGAGTCTCCAAATTTGAAATGTAGACTCATATGTTGATTATAGAATTTCGATTTTTTTTATAATTCACCCCCAACCCTATATCCGCCCCCTCACCCTCACCTTTGTAAAAGCCGTATTTCAAATACTAGAGACTTCGGCATATACACGCATAGTAATGATATAATCACAATCTAAAAGTTTCATAAAGAACGTACATCCACAAAAAAAGTTATTAAACAATTAAGTTTTCATGAGATGCCCACACTGCAGCCCATGCGTGTTTATGCGTTCGTGCCTATATGTGCCTATGTATGTATGTGTGTGTTTCTTTTGTAAGCAAAAAGACGCGAAGAATTATTGAAATTTCAGTTCTCCGAAGGGTTTCCTAGTCGAGCAGTCTCGACTAGAGCTTTCTTACTTGTTATACCCTGAACCCATTGAAAATGGGAAATCAGGGTATAATGGTTTTGTTGAAATGTATGTAACACGCAGAAGGAGGCGTGGCAGACCCCACAAGGTCTATATATTCTTCATTTCAGTGCGACGAACTGAGTCGATTTGGCCCTATCCATCTGTCCGTCCGTGCGTCCGTCTGCCCCTATATTTGAACGCGTCGATTTAAGAAGATATAAGCGCTAGAGACTTCAAAAAATTTTTTTAATGTCCGTATATAGCGCGCGCATATCGAGTTTACCACAAAAAATCAATAACTGTCCATCTGTCCGTCCGTGCGTCCGTCTGTCCCTATATTTGAACGCGTCGATTTAAGAAGATATAAGAGCTAGAGACTTCAAAAAAATTCATTAATGTCCGTATATAGCGCGCGCATATCGAGTTTACCACAAAAAATCAATAACTTATCCAGTTTCTAGAGTCTCCAAATTTTAAATGTAGACTCATATATTCTTTATAGAATTTCGGTTTTTGTAATCCACCCACCCTTATATCCATCCCCTCATCATAACCTTTGTAAAAGTAGTATTTCAAATACTAGAGCTTTGGCAAATACACGTATATTAATGATACAATCACAATCTAAAAGTTTCCTGAAGAACGTACATCCACAAGCAAAGTTATTAAACAATCAATTTACCCACACTACAGTCATGCGTGTTTATGCGTGCATGCCTATGTGTGTCCTCGTGTGCTTGTGTATACGTGTGTGTGTGTTTTTTTTTTTTTTTTTTTGTAAGCAAAAAGACGTGAAGAATTATTGAAATATCTGTTCTCCGAAGTGTTCAGGGGAGCAGTCTCGACTAGGGCTTTCTTACTTGTTTTTCTGCATAAATTGATTAGCGGCGATACTGAATCGTCCTCTTTGTTGAGTCGTCTAAATTCTTCGTTTCCGTCCCGAACAACTAGACACTATCGTCTGCTTCATTTATCTGTGTGCACTAGGGATATTATTCTTTGCAAAGTGCGTTTCATGTTCTTTGTGTTATTTTTAATAAATATTATCACGTATTTTCCTTAGAGCTCTCTCTTCCTTAAATACAAATTTTACTATTAGCTTATCTTAAGGGGCCCATCCACTTGGGGACATGTTTGCCGAACACAGTCAGTTTGCCTACCAACTAGGCAAACATTTTTCGTCGAACATCATTTTATAACATTTTTCGAGGGGGATGCATGCCTGAAGAGCAAAATAAATTCCTTGCGCCGTCTCCAGACTTTTCGCTTCTTATTTTTTTGCAGCCTACACCGATAGACCGCGCGCAGAAAATTAACTTTTTTCTTTACTGACTGCACTGTGGCGCTTTCATCATGTTTTTTTGTATTTTAGAACAAGAGTTTCCCGAGATTTTGTCCTCTTTTTCTTGTCTTTGTAGCTAACGTTTTTATTTTTAAGAGATTTCTATGAATTCCTCAAAAAATGCTTTGCTCATTTTGCACGTGATAATTTCAAAAGTATTTTTTTCAAATGATGTTTGCGCGAACATGCCAATCCATTGTCGATCATGTTCGCACGAACACGTGTGCATTTTTATTAGTTTGGTTCAAGGTAGTATCTAGTCGAGCACTCTCGACTAGAGTTATTTTATTTGTTAAACATATCTTTGTTTCGTCTGGTATACTTGCTCTTTTCCCTTTTTATACCCTGAACCCATTTTCAATGGGAAATCAGGGTATAATGGTTTTGTTAAAATGTATGTAACAGGCAGAAGGAGGCGTGGCAGACCCCACAAAGTATATATATTCTTGATCAGGGCGACGAGAAAAGTTCATTTAGCCTTGTCCGTCTGTCTGTCCGTCTGTCCGTATGTTTGAACGCGTCGATTTCAGAAGATACAATAGCTAGAGACTTGAAGTTTTCTTTTAAATGTCCGTATATACAGCGCGCATATCGAGTTTATCACAAAAGAATCGATAACTCGCTCCGTTATTTTTTATCGATAAAAAACCTTATCGAAAGTCAATTATAAAATTATATCTCCTACATCTTTTGAGCTAGAGTCTCCAAATTTGAAATGTAGACTCATATGTTGATTATAGAATTTCGATTTTTTTTATAATTCACCCCCAACCCTATATCCGCCCCCTCACCCTCACCTTTATAAAAGCCGTATTTCAAATACTAGAGACTTCGGCATATACACGCATAGTAATGATATAATCACAATCTAAAAGTTTCATAAAGAACGTACATCCACAAAAAAAGTTATTAAACAATTAAGTTTTCATGAGATGCCCACACTGCAGCCCATGCGTGTTTATGCGTTCGTGCCTATATGTGCCTATGTATGTATGTGTGTGTTTCTTTTGTAAGCAAAAAGACGCGAAGAATTATTGAAATTTCAGTTCTCCGAAGGGTTCAGGGGATTTCCTAGTCGAGCAGTCTCGACTAGAGCTTTCTTACTTGTTATACCCTGAACCCATTGAAAATGGGAAATCAGGGTATAATGGTTTTGTTGAAATGTATGTAACACGCAGAAGGAGGCGTGGCAGACCCCACAAGGTCTATATATTCTTCATATCAGTGCGACGAACTGAGTCGATTTGGCCCTATCCATCTGTCCGTCCGTGCGTCCGTCTGTCCCTATATTTGAACGCGTCGATTTAAGAAGATATAAGCGCTAGAGACTTCAAAAAATTTTTTTAATGTCCGTATATAGCGCGCGCATATCGAGTTTACCACAAAAAATCAATAACTGTCCATCTGTCCGTCCGTGCGTCCGTCTGTCCCTATATTTGAACGCGTCGATTTAAGAAGATATAAGAGCTAGAGACTTCAAAAAAATTTTTTAATGTCCGTATATAGCGCGCGCATATCGAGTTTACCACAAAAAATCAATAACTTATCCAGTTTCTAGAGTCTCCAAATTTTAAATGTAGACTCATATATTCTTTATAGAATTTCGGTTTTTGTAATCCACCCACCCTTATATCCATCCCCTCATCATAACCTTTGTAAAAGTAGTATTTCAAATACTAGAGCTTTGGCAAATACACGTATATTAATGATACAATCACAATCTAAAAGTTTCCTGAAGAACGTACATCCACAAGCAAAGTTATTAAACAATCAATTTACCCACACTACAGTCATGCGTGTTTATGCGTGCATGCCTATGTGTGTCCTCGTGTGCTTGTGTATACGTGTGTGTGTGTTTTTTTTTTTTTTTTTTTTTTTTTTTTTTTTTTTTTTTTTTGTAAGCAAAAAGACGTGAAGAATTATTGAAATATCTGTTCTCCGAAGTGTTCAGGGGAGCAGTCTCGACTAGGGCTTTCTTTCTTGTTTTTCTGCATAAATTGATTAGCGGCGATACTGAATCGTCCTCTTTGTTGAGTCGTCTAAATTCTTCGTTTCCGTCCCGAACAACTAGACACTATCGTCTGCTTCATTTATCTGTGTGCACTAGGGATATTATTCTTTGCAAAGTGCGTTTCATGTTCTTTGTGTTATTTTTAATAAATATTATCACGTATTTTCCTTAGAGCTCTCTCTTCCTTAAATACAAATTTTACTATTAGCTTATCTTAAGGGGCCCATCCACTTGGGGACATGTTTGCCGAACACAGTCAGTTTGCCTACCAACTAGGCAAACATTTTTCGTCGAACATCATTTTATAACATTTTTCGAGGGGGATGCATGCCTGAAGAGCAAAATAAATTCGTTGCGCCGTCTCCAGACTTTTCGCTTCTTATTTTTTTGCAGCCTACACCGATAGACCGCGCGCAGAAAATTAACTTTTTTCTTTACTGACTGCACTGTGGCGCTTTCATCATGTTTTTTTGTATTTTAGAACAAGAGTTTCCCGAGATTTTGTCCTCTTTTTCTTGTCTTTGTAGCTAACGTTTTTATTTTTAAGAGATTTCTATGAATTCCTCAAAAAATGCTTTGCTCATTTTGCACGTGATAATTTCAAAAGTATTTTTTTCAAATGATGTTTGCGCGAACATGCCAATCCATTGTCGATCATGTTCGCACGAACACGTGTGCATTTTTATTAGTTTGGTTCAAGGTAGTATCTAGTCGAGCACTCTCGACTAGAGTTATTTTATTTGTTAAACATATCTTTGTTTCGTCTGGTATACTTGCTCTTTTCCCTTTTTATACCCTGAAACCATTTTCAATGGGAAATCAGGGTATAATGGTTTTGTTAAAATGTATGTAACAGGCAGAAGGAGGCGTGGCAGACCCCACAAAGTATATATATTCTTGATCAGGGCGACGAGAAAAGTTCATTTAGCCTTGTCCGTCTGTCTGTCCGTCCGTCTGTCCGCTGTCCGTATGTTTGAACGCGTCGATTTCCGAAGATACAAAAGCTAGAGACTTCAACTTTTTTTTAAATTGTCCGTATATAGCACGCGCATATCGAGTTTACCACAAAAAATCAATAACTTATCCAGTTTCTAGAGTCTCCAAATTTTAAATGTAGACTCATATATTCTTTATAGAATTTCGGTTTTTGTAATCCACCCACCCTTATATCCATCCCCTCATCATAACCTTTGTAAAAGTAGTATTTCAAATACTAGAGCTTTGGCAAATACACGTATATTAATGATACAATCACAATCTAAAAGTTTCCTGAAGAACGTACATCCACAAGCAAAGTTATTAAACAATCAATTTACCCACACTACAGTCATGCGTGTTTATGCGTGCATGCCTATGTGTGTCCTCGTGTGCTTGTGTATACGTGTGTGTGTGTTTTTTTTTTTTTTTTTTTTTTTTTTTTTGTAAGCAAAAAGACGTGAAGAATTATTGAAATATCTGTTCTCCGAAGTGTTCAGGGGAGCAGTCTCGACTAGGGCTTTCTTACTTGTTTTTCTGCATAAATTGATTAGCGGCGATACTGAATCGTCCTCTTTGTTGAGTCGTCTAAATTCTTCGTTTCCGTCCCGAACAACTAGACACTATCGTCTGCTTCATTTATCTGTGTGCACTAGGGATATTATTCTTTGCAAAGTGCGTTTCATGTTCTTTGTGTTATTTTTAATAAATATTATCACGTATTTTCCTTAGAGCTCTCTCTTCCTTAAATACAAATTTTACTATTAGCTTATCTTAAGGGGCCCATCCACTTGGGGACATGTTTGCCGAACACAGTCAGTTTGCCTACCAACTAGGCAAACATTTTTCGTCGAACATCATTTTATAACATTTTTCGAGGGGGATGCATGCCTGAAGAGCAAAATAAATTCGTTGCGCCGTCTCCAGACTTTTCGCTTCTTATTTTTTTGCAGCCTACACCGATAGACCGCGCGCAGAAAATTAACTTTTTTCTTTACTGACTGCACTGTGGCGCTTTCATCATGTTTTTTTGTATTTTAGAACAAGAGTTTCCCGAGATTTTGTCCTCTTTTTCTTGTCTTTGTAGCTAACGTTTTTATACCCTGAACCCATTGAAAATGGGAAATCAGGGTATAATGGTTTTGTTAAAAGTATGTAACAGGGAGAAGGAGGCGTGGCAGACCCCACAAAGTATATATATTCTTGATCAGGGCGACAAACTGAATCGATTTAGCCATGTCCGTCTGTCCGTCTGTCCGTCTGTCCGTATGTATGAACGCGTCGATTTCCGAATCTACAATAGCTAGAGACCTCAACTTTTTTTTAAAATGTCCGTATATAGCGCGCGCATATCAAGTTTATCACAGAAGATCGATAACTCGTCCGATTATTTTTTTATCGATGAAAAACCTTATCGAAAGCCAGTTATAAAATTATATCTCCTACATCTTTTGAGCTAGAGTCTCCAAATTTTAAATGTAGACTTATATGCACTTTATAGAATTTCGGTTTTTGTTATAATTCACCCCCCGCCCCTATATCCACCCCCTCACCCTCACTTTTGTAAAAGGCGTATTTCAAATACTAGAGACTTGAGCTTCGGCACATACACGCATAGTAATGATATAATCACAATCTAAAAGTTTCATGAAGAACGTACGTCCACAAAAAAAGTTATTAAACAATTAAGTTTCCATGAGAAGCCCACACTGCAGCCCATGCGTGTTTATGCGTGCGTGCCTATATGTGCCTATGTATGTGTGTGTGTTTTTTGTAATCAAAAAGACGCGAAGAATTATTGAAATATCAGTTCTCCGAAGGGTTCAGGGGATTTCCTAGTCGGGCAGTCTCGACTAGAGCTTTCTTACTTGTTATTTTTAAGAGATTTCTATGAATTCCTCAAAAAATGCTTTGCTCATTTTGCACGTGATAATTTCAAAAGTATTTTTTTCAAATGATGTTTGCGCGAACATGCCAATCCATTGTCGATCATGTTCGCACGAACACGTGTGCATTTTTATTAGTTTGGTTCAAGGTAGTATCTAGTCGAGCACTCTCGACTAGAGTTATTTTATTTGTTAAACATATCTTTGTTTCGTCTGGTATACTTGCTCTTTTCCCTTTTTATACCCTGAACCCATTTTCAATGGGAAATCAGGGTATAATGGTTTTGTTAAAATGTATGTAACAGGCAGAAGGAGGCGTGGCAGACCCCACAAAGTATATATATTCTTGATCAGGGCGACGAGAAAAGTTCATTTAGCCTTGTCCGTCTGTCTGTCCGTCCGTCCGTCTGTCCGTATGTTTGAACGCGTCGATTTCAGAAGATACAATAGCTAGAGACTTGAAGTTTTCTTTTAAATGTCCGTATATGTATACAGCGCGCATATCGAGTTTATCACAAAAGAATCGATAACTCGCTCCGTTATTTTTTATCGATAAAAAACCTTATCGAAAGTCAATTATAAAATTATATCTCCTACATCTTTTGCGCTAGAGTCTCCAAATTTGAAATGTAGACTCATATGTTGATTATAGAATTTCGATTTTTTTTATAATTCACCCCCAACCCTATATCCGCCCCCTCACCCTCACCTTTGTAAAAGCCGTATTTCAAATACTAGAGACTTCGGCATATACACGCATAGTAATGATATAATCACAATCTAAAAGTTTCATAAAGAACGTACATCCACAAAAAAAGTTATTAAACAATTAAGTTTTCATGAGATGCCCACACTGCAGCCCATGCGTGTTTATGCGTTCGTGCCTATATGTGCCTATGTATGTATGTGTGTGTTTCTTTTGTAAGCAAAAAGACGCGAAGAATTATTGAAATTTCAGTTCTCCGAAGGGTTCAGGGGATTTCCTAGTCGAGCAGTCTCGACTAGAGCTTTCTTACTTGTTATACCCTGAACCCATTGAAAATGGGAAATCAGGGTATAATGGTTTTGTTGAAATGTATGTAACACGCAGAAGGAGGCGTGGCAGACCCCACAAGGTCTATATATTCTTCATATCAGTGCGACGAACTGAGTCGATTTGGCCCTATCCATCTGTCCGTCCGTGCGTCCGTCTGTCCCTATATTTGAACGCGTCGATTTAAGAAGATATAAGCGCTAGAGACTTCAAAAAATTTTTTTAATGTCCGTATATAGCGCGCGCATATCGAGTTTACCACAAAAAATCAATAACTGTCCATCTGTCCGTCCGTGCGTCCGTCTGTCCCTATATTTGAACGCGTCGATTTAAGAAGATATAAGAGCTAGAGACTTCAAAAAAATTTTTTAATGTCCGTATATAGCGCGCGCATATCGAGTTTACCACAAAAAATCAATAACTTATCCAGTTTCTAGAGTCTCCAAATTTTAAATGTAGACTCATATATTCTTTATAGAATTTCGGTTTTTGTAATCCACCCACCCTTATATCCATCCCCTCATCATAACCTTTGTAAAAGTAGTATTTCAAATACTAGAGCTTTGGCAAATACACGTATATTAATGATACAATCACAATCTAAAAGTTTCCTGAAGAACGTACATCCACAAGCAAAGTTATTAAACAATCAATTTACCCACACTACAGTCATGCGTGTTTATGCGTGCATGCCTATGTGTGTCCTCGTGTGCTTGTGTATACGTGTGTGTGTGTTTTTTTTTTTTTTTTTTTTTTTTTTTTGTAAGCAAAAAGACGTGAAGAATTATTGAAATATCTGTTCTCCGAAGTGTTCAGGGGAGCAGTCTCGACTAGGGCTTTCTTTCTTGTTTTTCTGCATAAATTGATTAGCGGCGATACTGAATCGTCCTCTTTGTTGAGTCGTCTAAATTCTTCGTTTCCGTCCCGAACAACTAGACACTATCGTCTGCTTCATTTATCTGTGTGCACTAGGGATATTATTCTTTGCAAAGTGCGTTTCATGTTCTTTGTGTTATTTTTAATAAATATTATCACGTATTTTCCTTAGAGCTCTCTCTTCCTTAAATACAAATTTTACTATTAGCTTATCTTAAGGGGCCCATCCACTTGGGGACATGTTTGCCGAACACAGTCAGTTTGCCTACCAACTAGGCAAACATTTTTCGTCGAACATCATTTTATAACATTTTTCGAGGGGGATGCATGCCTGAAGAGCAAAATAAATTCGTTGCGCCGTCTCCAGACTTTTCGCTTCTTATTTTTTTGCAGCCTACACCGATAGACCGCGCGCAGAAAATTAACTTTTTTCTTTACTGACTGCACTGTGGCGCTTTCATCATGTTTTTTTGTATTTTAGAACAAGAGTTTCCCGAGATTTTGTCCTCTTTTTCTTGTCTTTGTAGCTAACGTTTTTATTTTTAAGAGATTTCTATGAATTCCTCAAAAAATGCTTTGCTCATTTTGCACGTGATAATTTCAAAAGTATTTTTTTCAAATGATGTTTGCGCGAACATGCCAATCCATTGTCGATCATGTTCGCACGAACACGTGTGCATTTTTATTAGTTTGGTTCAAGGTAGTATCTAGTCGAGCACTCTCGACTAGAGTTATTTTATTTGTTAAACATATCTTTGTTTCGTCTGGTATACTTGCTCTTTTCCCTTTTTATACCCTGAAACCATTTTCAATGGGAAATCAGGGTATAATGGTTTTGTTAAAATGTATGTAACAGGCAGAAGGAGGCGTGGCAGACCCCACAAAGTATATATATTCTTGATCAGGGCGACGAGAAAAGTTCATTTAGCCTTGTCCGTCTGTCTGTCCGTCCGTCTGTCCGCTGTCCGTATGTTTGAACGCGTCGATTTCCGAAGATACAAAAGCTAGAGACTTCAACTTTTTTTTAAATTGTCCGTATATAGCACGCGCATATCGAGTTTATCACAGAATAACGTTAACTCGTCCGATTATTTTTTTTATCGATAAAAAACCTTATCGAAAGTCAATTATAAAATTATATCTCCTACATCTTTTGAGCTAGAGTCTCCAAATTTGAAATGTAGACTCATATGTTGATTATAGAATTTCGATTTTTTTTATAATTCACCCCCAACCCTATATCCGCCCCCTCACCCTCACCTTTGTAAAAGCCGTATTTCAAATACTAGAGACTTCGGCATATACACGCATAGTAATGATATAATCACAATCTAAAAGTTTCATAAAGAACGTACATCCACAAAAACAGTTATTAAACAATTAAGTTTTCATGAGATGCCCACACTGCAGCCCATGCGTGTTTATGCGTTCGTGCCTATATGTGCCTATGTATGTATGTGTGTGTTTCTTTTGTAAGCAAAAAGACGCGAAGAATTATTGAAATTTCAGTTCTCCGAAGGGTTCAGGGGATTTCCTAGTCGAGCAGTCTCGACTAGAGCTTTCTTACTTGCTATACCCTGAACCCATTGAAAATGGGAAATCAGGGTATAATGGTTTTGTTGAAATGTATGTAACACGCAGAAGGAGGCGTGGCAGACCCCACAAGGTCTATATATTCTTCATATCAGTGCGACGAACTGAGTCGATTTGGCCCTATCCATCTGTCCGTCCGTGCGTCCGTCTGTCCCTATATTTGAACGCGTCGATTTAAGAAGATATAAGCGCTAGAGACTTCAAAAAATTTTTTTAATGTCCGTATATAGCGCGCGCATATCGAGTTTACCACAAAAAATCAATAACTGTCCATCTGTCCGTCCGTGCGTCCGTCTGTCCCTATATTTGAACGCGTCGATTTAAGAAGATATAAGAGCTAGAGACTTCAAAAAAATTTTTTAATGTCCGTATATAGCGCGCGCATATCGAGTTTACCACAAAAAATCAATAACTTATCCAGTTTCTAGAGTCTCCAAATTTTAAATGTAGACTCATATATTCTTTATAGAATTTCGGTTTTTGTAATCCACCCACCCTTATATCCATCCCCTCATCATAACCTTTGTAAAAGTAGTATTTCAAATACTAGAGCTTTGGCAAATACACGTATATTAATGATACAATCACAATCTAAAAGTTTCCTGAAGAACGTACATCCACAAGCAAAGTTATTAAACAATCAATTTACCCACACTACAGTCATGCGTGTTTATGCGTGCATGCCTATGTGTGTCCTCGTGTGCTTGTGTATACGTGTGTGTGTGTTTTTTTTTTTTTTTTTTTTTTTTTTTTTTTTTGTAAGCAAAAAGACGTGAAGAATTATTGAAATATCTGTTCTCCGAAGTGTTCAGGGGAGCAGTCTCGACTAGGGCTTTCTTTCTTGTTTTTCTGCATAAATTGATTAGCGGCGATACTGAATCGTCCTCTTTGTTGAGTCGTCTAAATTCTTCGTTTCCGTCCCGAACAACTAGACACTATCGTCTGCTTCATTTATCTGTGTGCACTAGGGATATTATTCTTTGCAAAGTGCGTTTCATGTTCTTTGTGTTATTTTTAATAAATATTATCACGTATTTTCCTTAGAGCTCTCTCTTCGTTAAATACAAATTTTACTATTAGCTTATCTTAAGGGGCCCATCCACTTGGGGACATGTTTGCCGAACACAGTCAGTTTGCCTACCAACTAGGCAAACATTTTTCGTCGAACATCATTTTATAACATTTTTCGAGGGGGTTGCATGCCTGAAGAGCAAAATAAATTCGTTGCGCCGTCTCCAGACTTTTCGCTTCTTATTTTTTTGCAGCCTATACCGATAGACCGCGCGCAGAAAATTAACTTTTTTCTTTACTGACTGCACTGTGGCGCTTTCATCATGTTTTTTTGTATTTTAGAACAAGAGTTTCCCGAGATTTTATCCTCTTTTTCTTGTCTTTGTAGCTAACGTTTTTATTTTTAAGAGATTTCTATGAATTCCTCAAAAAATGCTTTGCTCATTTTGCACGTGATAATTTCAAAAGTATTTTTTTCAAATGATGTTTGCGCGAACATGCCAATCCATTGTCGATCATGTTCGCACGAACACGCGTAAAATGGAAACATTTCTATTCTTCGCGAACACGGTCGGCGAACAAAATTTTCGTGCGAACACCATCATCCACATGCAAAGTTTGTTACGTGTATGTGCTTTTGTGTGCGTGCGTCACGAAACTCAATTCTTTCTCAACATTTTCGTCAATCGTCCGTGACCGTCCCGTTTACAGGTATGAGCCATTTGTATATATTTCCCTTTGCATATATGTATGCTTGTATGGGATGGCAAGCTAATTGTCTCTGGATTTAGTAGTTTGTAAATTTTGTATGGTTTGCATCGTAGGATGACTGTCAAATGGGCCTTCATTACTTAATTAGACATTTTTGACAATAATGAGTAAAGCTTGAGTAGAATGTGACATGTGTATTTCATATATTGCAAAGCATTTAATAAACTTATAGTGTTTGACGATAATGTTTTTGGTTGAAAATGTGTATAAAATAATTTAAATTATACATATATAATTACACTATTTTATGGATATACACATATTTTGAGACATGATATATAATAATATATAAATGTCCTCATGTACATACATACATACGCAGGTCACATATGCTCACATGTAGCAAGGGATACAAGTGTATGTGTGCGTGCTCCTCGCGAGATATTCTTTATGCGCCTCAACGCTTTCATACCCTTCCCATAAATATATAACGAAACGCTAACATTTTGTTTGCATGAATGTGACAAACGCTTTTAAGATTCAAGATACTCTTTACTCAAAAGGAAAGAGCTGGGACCGTCGCGAACAAATTTCAATTTTTGTGCGGTGCTGAGCTTGATAATTTGAGAGCCCATAGAGAGAGAGATAGAATGTGAGAGTAGGACAAAAAACGCCAAGCGTATACAACAAAACCACTTCGTTTGCGTGCTTGGAGCGTACTGATTTCGTTGTGTTATCTTTCATTACCCGAGCCAGGCAATACCAAGCCGAGCGAATACGGGACCTACGCTACAGATTTTTCGGTGTTTGAAAAACATTGTACTACATGTCTAGTCTATGTGTTCTCTGGTTAGTGGTGATTGTGACCAGAACAAGATGCCGAGAGTATGTAAAAAAAACTTTTCATAATGCCTAGATTCGTAATTCAAAGCGTGCTTTTTGCTTTTTGGTGACATCCGCCACCACAGTGCACAAAAGAATATGTTGCCTTTTATTCGCAAATCGATCAAAACCAAGGAGCAGGAAGCAGCATTACGCCTTCATATTGCCCAGCTCACGGCAAATGACACTTTTCAAAAATGGTGTGTAAACAAATTGCAGGAGCTGGATAGTTTAATATAAATGTAATTAATTAAAGTCACGTTTACTTTTAATTTAAGTGTTTATAAACCCTGAACCCATTGAAAATGGGAAATCTGGTTATAATGGTTTTGTTAAAATATATGTAACAGGCAGACGGAGGCGTGGCAGACCCCACAAAGTATATATTCTTAATCAGAGCGACGAGCTGAGTCGATTTAGCCCTGTCTGTCCGTATGTTTGAACACGTCGATTTCAGAAGATATAAGAGCTAGAGACTTCAAATTATTTTTTTAGTCTGCATGTGCGTATTTGCTCGGCTCTGTCGCTGGAGGTTCGAGCAGTGATAATACTGCACGACAAAAACAGTGCGCTGCTAGCGCTCAATCGAAATGGTCCCGCTCCCATATGAAGCACAGCTATGTGTTATTTGTCCTACTCTCTCTCTCTCTCAGTCCCTCTCTCTCGCTCTCTATGGTCTCTGAAATCATCACTCTCAGCAGCGCACAAAAATTGAAATTTCTGTTCGCGACGATCCCAGCTTTTTAGTTTAGTTTAGTTTAGCGTTTTCATGACTATTTCTAGGAAGGGTATGCAAGCGATGAGGCGTGTACAGAATATGTTTTTTCGACGAGCAGGCACACACACTTGTAGTCCCTTACTACATGTGTGAGCATTTGTATGCCTGTGTGCGAAGCTCTTGCTGCCTGTAGCAATTTTAAAGCCCAGCATTTGCATTTGGTCGGTCTTACGGACTGTCATAACCACTTCACACAGATGTACTATGTATGAACATACATATGTATGTGTTTATATCCGTAAATAATTATATATAGTTTAAATTATTTTATATATTTTTTAGAAATTATAGTAAAACACTAATAAGTTTCTTAAATGATTTGTAATATATGAAATACACATGTAATATTATACTCAAGCTTTACTCATTATTGTCTGAAATTTCTAATTAAATTTTTACAAGATTTTCAGCAATTTTTTTCCCAAATCTAGCAATTTTTGCTTGGTAGATTCTGGGAGCACTGCATACAACGGGATTTCGCACTGATTTCGTCACCGACTAACACTCATCGCGAGCAGACGTCAGTTGCTAACCAATCGTGCTGTTATCAGTTCTCTTCTCTCCTCACACTGTTTCTATCAACCGTTACTTGTACAAAATATTGTTCAAAGCGCTTGATCGCAGATAAAAAAAAAAAAAAACCCATGAGTGGCCCGGGGCCCCCAAACCTGGGACATAATCGGTTCAGCACTCTGGCCGACAGTCCCCCAACAAAAAAACGTAAACCACCTTCAAAAACTTTAAATGACTTTCCCGAACTGCCATCTAACAACATTGCTAACCCAAAATATATAATAATCTCCGCCAAAGACAGTGCTAAAACAATCTCAGAATATTCTTGTTTCGCTGTACACAAGGCGCTTAAGCATATCAACAAGAATATTAATGCAATAACAAATTTAAAAGACGGAAATCTACTAATGTTGGTTCAATCAATCGACGACGCCAACAAATTCATCAACGCAAAAGAACTCCCAGGTATATATGCAAAATAGAATGCCAACTCCACCAATCACTTAATTCGGTTAAGGGGACTATTTATGCACCCTACCTTATTAACGTGCCCGAAAACGAAATTCTTGAAGAGCTCGCCTCCCAAAAAGTTATCGCAATCTACAAATTCACCAAGCAAGTTGAGGGTGTAGCAAAACCGTCGGGTGTTATGCTTCTTACTTTCGCTCTCTACAACCTTCCATCGAAAATCGACATATGCTGGCACACTGTAAAGGTATCCGAATTTGTTCCGAATCCCATGCGGTGCAAATCTTGCCAAAAACTCGGCCATACCCAAAAATACTGCAAGAACGAACCAAGGTGTAGTAACTGTGGACTCACCCCGCACTCTGGTACCTGCTCTCCAAAATGCGTGAATTGCTCACAGAACCATGCTGCCTCAGACAAAAAATGTAGTGCATTCTTACAGCAAAAAGAAATACTGAAAATAAAAACCACGAAGAAGTGTACAATGAGAGAGGCAAAGCTTCATTACAAAGCTGCCTTGCCTAAACAATCCAAGCCCGACAGCTACGCCGCAATCACAGCAAACATAGAAAACGAAAATACCACAGCACAAAAAGCAAAGTACAACATAAACCGTTACACTGATAAGAGCAATATTGGCGGCTCTGACGATCGCCTCTCGTCGCCCGACTCGCTTCCACATAATAATTCTCAATCTCCTTCTACTCTCTCCTTATCACTTCCCTCTTCATCCCAACTGTCCCCTTCTCCATCTCAATTCTTAGAAAAAAAACTCAATAACCGAACAAAACCAAAATCACCTACTCACTCACACTTAACACAAAACAACACCTCAATAGAGTCATTATCTGATTCATCACCAAATAACACCATCGATCTTGACCCAACTGAGTCAATGTCCGACTGATACAACAATAATAATAAATAAATACAAAATAAAATAAAATGCTATGTTCCCTGAAGACATACATATATCAATTATTACTTCATTTATCTATGACCATTAAAGTTATTCAATGGAATCTAAAAGGATATATAAATAATTTTGATGAATTAACGATTCTAATAAATAATATAAATCCAGATATAATATGTCTTCAACAAACCAACTTACCTTTTAACTCAAAAAACATAATCTGCAACAAACAATACATAGGTTACTTCACTAACCTACCACACAACCTTAATGCCAAACAAGGAATAGGAATTCTTGTTAAAAGGCACCTACCGCACTCTCTGCTCCCTTCTCTGACTAGCTCAAGTATACTTCACTTGGCTATTCAATTAAAACTTAACGAAAAATTTACTATTCTTAACAGCTATATCCCCCCTGATCAACATTTTTCTGGGAACGAAATACTTACAATAATAAACAGCTTCTCCGCTCCACTATTGTTTACTGGAGAGTTCAATGCCTGGGGTTTTGCTAGGGGCTCTCCACGCACCACCTCCAGAGGTAAAAACATTATTGAAGCCGTCTCAAAAACTAACCTTTCTCTTTTGAATAATGGCAGTCCAACACATATTTCCACACATAAGACTTACACACACATAGACCTCACGTTTATCTCCTCTAATCTGCATCCACACTGCAATTGGGAAGTTTTAAACGACTTATACAGCAGCGATCATTTCCCAGTCATAACTGAAATACTAAATCAGTTTCATTTTGAAAAGTCTAAATTCTCCCCTAAATTCAAAATTGATTTAGCCAATTGGGAATTGTTTCGTTTAAACTATAATACCCACACCTCATTCACACAAAATGCAGACATTCAACTGCAAGTCTCCCAAATGACCAAATCAGTTCGAATGGCGGCAAATAAGGCAATTCCACAGACCAAACCCCACACATTTAAAAGAAAAACAAGTAAGAACGTTGCAGTCGGGCGTTACCGACTGCGGGATACTCATTCACATCCCATCAGCAATTCAGTAGCCAAGTTTAGCTCTAGTACTGCAGAGAATTCAGTTTTTCTCGATTTGCTACGCCCCTAGTGGGCGTAGACATCTCATTTTTGGCCAGATCGAAGAACGAGCTAACGGTAGTCTAACTGTAAAGTTTGGATGCTTACGCTCCAAAAATGTGAAAATTACAGGGTATTTTTCAATATGCCACGCCCCCAAAGAGGCGTAAAAATTATTTTTGGGGAATCGATAGAGGAGGTTACCAGTAACACAACTATCTAAATTTGAAGTTTCTAGCTCTTATACTTTAGGAGATATAAACTTTTGCGGTTTGCCACGCCCCCTTTGGGCGGAGATATATCCACCATAGCTTTTTGGACTTGGGTGGTCAACCCGCGTATATATACCAAATTTCAGGTCTCTACCATCAATAATGCCTAAAATATAGCAAAATCGGGAAAATCACTATATCTTCAGGTCCGATTTGCCACGCCCCTAGTGGGCGTAGACATATAAATTTTTGACCAGTCTTTATAAAATGATAACATTAGCTCACATGCGAAATTTCAATATTCTAGCTTTAAAACTCTAGGAGATACAGTTTTATCCGATTTGCCACGTTCCCAATGGGCGGAGATATATCCGCCATAGCTTGTTGAACTTGGGTGGTCAACGCGGACCTACATACCAAATTTCAGCTTTCTAGCTCTCCAACTAACATGATTTCTGGAATATCGGAAAATGCATTTTCCGATTTGCCACGCCCCTAGTGGGCGGATCGGGAAAATTTTAACACTTTATAAATGGGAGCTATACACGAGTATGTGTTCCAAATTTCAAGTCTCTAGCTGCAATAGCGCCGAAAAAAGTTGCGTTCATACGGACAGACGGACAGACGGACGGACAAGACGGACATTGCACAAAACCAATATACTCAATTCACTTTCGTGAATGAGTATAATAATTTGGTGGAATAAAAATCTGGGAGATCTTCGGGATAAAAAGCAAAAATTATGGCAAACCTATAAATACAAGATGACAGATGCTAACATAGCTTACAAAAGAGCAAATGCGTTCTTTAAGCATGCAGTTAAAGAAGCCAAACGTGAGAGCCTCGGTGCCTTCACATCCAATATTTCTCCTCAATCCTCCTCCAAAAAAATCTGGCGCGACATTAAATCCCTGGTGGGAGTCCCCCCTCCCCAGCTTAAGTGTATCAGGGCTAATAATACATTAATAACGGCACCCTTAGAAATATCGAACATATTTGCCACAACTTGGTCAAAGTATTCCGAAGACTGCAACTTCAACATTCAATATAGGCAACAAAAGGCAGCATCCCTTGAGTATGTTCATGCTCCTGGTAGACTTAGTCTATCTGCTAAACAACTCGAATACGATTTCACAGAGCTAGAACTAGAAACTGCCCTAACAAAGGCTAAAGGCAAAACACCAGGTCACGACAGAATCTCGTATCCGATGCTTAAACAACTTCCCGCCACAGGCAAAGCAGAGCTTTTAAACCTATACAACAACATATTTTCTGTTGGTCAGTACCCCCACGTGTGGAAATCTGCCATCATTGTACCTATCCCAATACCAAACCAACCATCTGATGAAGTTGCTAGCTACCGACTAGAGGCCTGCACGAATACGTCTCAAACGCTAAACGAGACACCCGTGTCTTGGTGGTGCTTGGTTTCACACTGTTTCGTTTTTTTCAAATAGTGTAAGCCCGAGCATCGTGGACGAACGAAACAAAACGAGCATTGCTCACATACCGAAAAGTTCGGTATGCAGCTGCTCGTAATCTAAAGAAGCAACGAACGAAAGAAACGATGAAGCATCTTTCAAACATTGTTTTCGTTTTAGCTATCAGCTAGTGATGGGTTAGACTATTTCAAGCTAGATTTAGCATATTACTATCAAATTCGTTATAGCCTATGGCCATAAATCAAGCAATCATAAATCTTTTCAATTTCATGTAGTACTTAATATTGCATCATGTTACCAAAAAGAAAAAAACTAAACATATCAGTTAGTTTTTTATAATTTAACTTTCTATTGCAGCATATTATTTTCAGCCAATTCTAGCCTGATTTTTGCTCAGCAACGGCGCTCAACGCACAATAAAAGTACCGTACGATTTTTTTGACGTTACTCGCTTTTCGTTTCGTTTGTAAGAAGTAAAGTAAAATAGAATACTTGACAACTTCGAGTACCATTCGTTTCGTTTTGCAGCACTGCTTGGTATGCTCAAACACTTGCAAATATCAGTATATTTGGAAGACGACCACAAGCAAGCATACCCATGCAGGCCTCTACTACCGACCCATCTCATTACTTCCATGTATCGCCAAAACATTCGAAAAAATGATCGCCCGTAGACTCTTATGGTACGCTACCAAAAATAAACTGATCAGCTCGAACCAAGTAGGCTTCACTGCTGCACTTGCAGCACTTCGTGTCAGACGCCCTTTTCTCAAGAAATCATGTCACGCTTTTGGCGACTGATTTCGAAAAGGCATTTGATCGCGTGGGAGCCCATACCGTTCTTCAGCAACTCGAACAATGGGGGGTGGGTACAAGAGTCTTCAATATAGTGAAGGCTTTTATGTCCCGCCGCTCATTTCGAGTCAGGATCAACAACGTACTTTCAAACTATCACAATTTATATACTGGCATTCCCCAAGGATCACCATTATCGGTTATTCTATTCATTATAGCATTTGAAAAAATCAACAAAATTGTATCTAATCATAAAAAAATTCAATCAATTATGTACGCAGATGATGCCATAATCTTTAGTAAAATCAAGGACTTAACAAAACTTAACAATATTTTAAAAGATATACTTAGGGAAATATACAACTGGGGTCTGGGCTCTGGTACAACCCTATCTCCCAGTAAATGTAAAATTTTGCACATTTGTAAAAAAAAAAAGATGTACATACTCTAGTTTAAGCTTTAATAACTTTACTATAGAATGCGTCCAGGCTCTTAAGATATTAGGCGTATATTTCGACAAGAGAATGACATTTAAAAATCACTGTCTGTATCTCAGAGATAACCTTGAAAAAAAACTAAACATTATAAAATATCTTAGCTCCAAACATTCCTTAATAAATACAAATAGTCTTATAAACGTCGCCTGGGCTCTTATACTGGCAAAAATAGATTACGCGTTGCCAATATTCGGCTGGTGCGCAAAGTCACATATCCGCTTGTTTAAACCAGCCTACCACACAGCGGTTCGTCGCAGTATCAACGCCTTCCCAACATCTCCAATAAAATGCGTCCTAGCAGAAGCGGGTTTGTCCACAATTGAGGACAGAGTTGCAGAAACAACAGCCCTGCTTATCCCGAAAATGTTCTGCTCACCCAACCAGCTCCTTCAAACTGTGGTACGGAAAGCTATAAATCAACGGAGAGCCTACCGATACCTCTCCACAATACGCCGATGCGCCGCTCTCTCCAAAGAATGGAATATCGCAACTCCAACAATACCGAAAATCTCCAGCGCCCCTCCATGGCTTCTTAGACAATCCTCTATTAACTGCGCGCTACAGGAATTTCCAAAAAATCACACAAAAGGGGAAACTTTCCTCCAACTATTTTATAATGAAACAGCCAAGAAATTTTATGTTAATCGAACGTGGATATTCACTGACGCAACAAAATCAGCTGAACTCACTGCATTCGCATGCGTTGACATCAATGGTAAAATTCTATCAGCAGGAACACTACCAGAATACTACTCTGTATTTTCAGCCGAAGCAGAAGCTATTCTGAAAGCCATCGTTTACGCACAAGGGAGAACTGGAAAGTTTACGATATGTACCGATAACCTATCGACTGTAGAATCTGTCAAAAATCTATCTAACACAAACCCAACAATCGTGCAGATACGGGAAAGTTTAATAAAAACCCCTCTAAAACTTAACATATTTTGGGTTCCCAGCCACAGGGGCATTAGGGGCAATGAGTTGGCTGACAATGCAGCAAAAGCAATGTCAAAGTATCCCACAATCATGATACTCCCTTCTGCGAAAAGTTATTCTCAAACAGCTCCACTCGCAAAAAATCGAAATCTGGGCTAACTTTCATCACAGATACAGGAACTGCAACCCAAATTTGGAGAAAGTCAAGTTCCCTATCAACACATCCCGAACGAAAAGCACTATTTTCACCCGCCTCCGGATAGGACACAGCAGTGGCACCCACAACCATGTACTGTCAGGAGACCCAAAACCGAATTGCCACTTATGTGGTCTAGAGCTCTCTACCACACACCTGCTGGACACCTGCAAAAAATTAGTTAGCATTAGAAAAGCTCATTTTCCAAATATACTACCCTCATCCATCTTACCCTACGTCACAACAATAAATATAAATAAAATATATAGATATTTACAAGATTGTAATTTAACAAATAAGATATAATCCTACATAGAGCCGAAGGCCTAGGTCGCTAGCGCTCTTATTATATACTTAGCTTTAATATTCTTGTGTATTATAGCTAACTTTGTAAAATAAAATAAAATAAATACACTTATTTCCCATAAATTTGACTTGCCGGAAGTGACATAGAAACAATAATATACATATGTATATGCACACAGCTTTGTCAACAAAATTTTTATTTTTGGGACATTTTTCAACACATTTCAATTAGAATTTCCTTAAAGTCTATCCCATGTACACCCTTCGTTTGAATACACAAACAAAAGTAATTTTGTTGCTTATTGTTAGTCCTTTTAACTTATAATATCACTTAATATTAAACTATTACCATTGACAAATACCTTTACCGATATAGTTGAATATACTAAATATTTATTTTTTTATTATATAAAAAAGAACATAAACAATTTGAAGTAGAATCAAATTGCAAATGAATTGATAGATTTTTTTTTTTTTTTTTTTGGTTTGGGCGTTAAATTATATCACAGTTTAAATACTGAGACCCAAGTTTAATACAAAAGATGCATTTTCCAAATAGATATACACGATAAATATCTTTGCTGAGGAAATCTATATTATAGTTTCCTAATAAAATAATTGTACATCTACATCGCCATATAAGCTTTAAAATACCAACACATCTTATTAATTAATGTAGATTTATAGGCCAGTCCATTTTACATTTTTTGTAGCTACACTGTGCAACTAAAGTCACCGTACCCCTGATACATTTTCACGATGCACGCTGCAATTTTGTCAAATTTTTATAAAACAAAAGTTTTGATGAAGTTTGGTAAAACTATATTTTAGCTGCACAATACCATTTAGATAATAGAAGAATGTGAACTTATATTGCATCTCTACACAAAGGGGCGAAAATCGTGGGAAGAGATAGCTAAACTAATGTCCAGTGGCTCTGGTCAACTATTCGGAAAATGCATTTTCCGATTTATCAGAAATCATATTAGTTGTAGAGCTAGAAATTTGGATTGTAGATCCGAGTCGATCGGGGGTACGTTGACAGTTGCATATATATATATATATATATATATATATATATATATATATATATATATATATATATATGTATATGCGAAAAATAAAATAGCACCACTTGCATATGCAGAGTTTGAGAAGCTCTCCTCGATACATTTATCAATGTATTGATCTAATTTTTTCACTCACACAAGCAGAAAACAATTAGTTATCACAGCAAAAAAGAATTATCATAAAAATATTCATAGTTTTTAAATAATTTAAAAATTCTGAAAAAAGGCGAAAAAACACCGAAAAAAATAATAGCACCACTTAACTTTTTCAAGTGAAAACTGTTATTTTTTGCAGAGTTGCATATCTTCAAAGCACATATTGATGAGATTTGTTGTTTTTATATCTATTTTGTTTAAATAATTTACAAAATTTTTACAAATTTGCAAAAAAATGGGTCTTGGAAGGCATTACACCTCCAAACAAGGCAATCTCCTCATAAAGTTGATCTCAGCTGGAAATTCTCACAGGAAAGTTGGTCGTTTGATGTGTTGTTTAAATGAAATGATCTACAATGGATTAATCATAAAAAAGTCGAAAAAGTGATAAAAAGTGCAGACGGCGTTGAGCCCTGACCCAACATCATGTCACTCGAGAGTAAAAAGGATCCTTTTAAGTCGGCTACTCAACTGAACTCAATTACTCAACTGACCAATCAGTACGAAGATACTTAAGAAATCACGATTTGAATACTCGCCGTTCAAAAAAAGGACCATATTTGAATATAAAACACATTTCCAAACGGGTGGCGTTCGCAAAGGAACACAAAAATTAATCTACGCAGGAATGAGTTAGCATTCTTTGGTCTGATGAAAGTCAGGTGATGTTTGTTGGAAAAGGATCGGAGTCCTACGTGAGACGTCCACAGAAGTCAGAATTCAACCCTAGAGGTGAAAAAAACCATTAAACATGGCGTATTAAGTGTAATGGTATAAGGCTGCTTTTCGTACTATGGTGTAGGCCCAAATCATTTGATCAAAACCATAGCAGACCGACATGATTATGCTGATATTTTGGAAGAAGTGACGCTGTATACAATATGCCACTAAAATGCGTCTTCCAGCAAGACAATGACCCCAAAAACACACCTGTAAGAAAGCGAAGGAATGGTTCCAGGAGAATTCAATCAACCTTCTGGCGTCTCTAACCGAAATCAAATGGAGAACTTTTGGGCGAATGTAAAAAAAATAGTTTCTTAATTTACTACAACTAATGCAAAGACGTTTTGGGAAGTCGTTCAGGAGTCCTGCGCTGAAATTCCCCTTAAACGATGCCAGGACATGGGTGAATCAATGCCTAGGCGCTGTGCAGCCTTAATTGCCAATAAAGGCAACACAACCAAACACTAAACTTACAGAATATTTGTATTTTCACTTGTTTTTAACTATAGGGTAGAGATTTTGACTTAATTTATTTTTAAAAATAATTTTTAGTGCAAAATGAAAAAGTGATGCTATTATTTTTTTCGGTATTTTTTCTACTTTTTTGAGAATTTTTTGAATTATGTATTTAAAAGCTATGAATATTTTTATATATTTTTTTTGTTTTTTTTTGTAATAATTAATTGTTTTCTGCTTATGTGAGTGAAAAAATTAGATCAATACATTGATAAATGTATCGAGGAGAGCTTCTCAAACTCTGCATATGCAAGTGGTGCTATTTTATTTTTCGCAGCTGTATATATATATATATACAGTGGGCCAAATAAGTATTGGCAGACTTTGAATTACTATTTTTTTTTTTTTTTGAACACATCAACTGTATTAATTAAAATAATGTGCTCTAATAATTTTTAACATAATATAATTAAATTTCTGATTTGGTTTATTTGCATAGTACTAATGAATCACGCAAATACTTTGTTGGTCCTCCATTAGACTGTGTGTGTGGGTATTTTAACTGCTTGTAATGATATATGAGCCACTCCTACACCAGATAAAAATTTTTTGGGTCATTATCTTGCAAAAACTGCTGATCGGTGCCACTGAGACGCAGTTTTTAAATACTTAGACTAAAATTCTCTTTGAGAATGAGAGTGATTAAACCTCCAGAAGCCCCTTCTTAGGTTTCCGCCAGATCTTTTGCGCAGCATCGGATCCAAATAAATTAAATTTAGACTCGTCACTAAATACATATAATTGTGTTCCAATATTATGTGTTTGTTTTTATTTATGTGTTGTTTGGCAAACTCTAGCCTTTCCTCCCTTTCAAGTTCACCTTCGAAATAAGAGGTTTGCGCCTACGAACGTTACCATGATACCCAGCCTATAGGCTTTTGCTTAACAGCAGAAGTATGCGAATTTTCGGCCGGGCTGATCTGCGTTCTGGAGATATTTTTATCGTTTGTGTGTAATGCATATTTCTCACAGTAGACCATGATCTGCCTATAAGAATGCCAATTCGAATAATGATCAATTTCCATATTTCCAAAGAAATGTCTGCACTCTTAGTCATTGCTCTTGTTCTCTTAAATTTCAGATTAGAAGTTATTGCAAACGCGTTCAGCAATCGAAACGAAGCGATAGGTAAAAGAAGGAATGCAAAATAACGGTATTTACGATTGTAGCAACGAAAGCGCAAGCTAGAACATAGCGTGTACCAAAACATTGTTAACGAATATATGTGCCTATATTTATATTATAGTACTATGCAAATAAACCAAAGCAGAAATGTAATTTTTGTTGTGCTAAATATTATTACAATACATGATTGTAATAAATACAGTCGTTCATTTATTTATAGTTGTGTTCAAAAAAAGTTACGTTCTTTCATGGCAATTCCCACGCTGTATGTAGACTTTTTCCGTTAACATTTTATGTTTTTTGCGAAACTTTAGTTTTCTTTTTGGAAAATAGATAAATAATAATGCTCTAACTATTGGCATACCCACTTTTTATTTTCGATATAACGAAAAATGGGGGGTGTATATTGACTTTTTTCTTTCACTGTAGAATTTTGATTTTTCAATTTTGTGCCAATACCTTTTTGGCCCACTATATATATATATGTATTTATATATATATATATATATATATATATATATATATATATATATATATATATATATATATATATATATATATATATATATATATATATATATATATATATATATATATATATATATATATATATATATATATATATATATATATATATATATATATATATATATATATATATATATATATATATATATATATATATCTTATTAGTAACGTGCAAGTTTAAATATATGTATATACAATTCTTAAAAATACAATAGCTAAAATTAATTGAAAGAAATCTCTATTTATAAACAGTTTCAGCTATTAAAATTACATAACGTGAATAAGAACAATATCATTGGGGTATGTTTTTCAAAGTGGAACGTGGAAGGCAAATTTGCTAACAGACATAGAACAGGTAAAAATAGTGATGGTACAGTAATGAGAAGACTATTTGTACCATTAAATCCTTTTATAATGGTTAGGTTGACAGTGGTGTTTGAATTATTTTCTGCATCAAGAATACTTCGGTTTGCATGTTGCATAGCAGCTGGTTTCTCTCCTGAATAGTAGATTAGGTTAAATCATTTTTACGATTCAAATAATTTGTATGACTCACCTCTTAAGACATGTACTGTAATACTTGCCGGTCGAGCATTCGATGGTGCACATGTATAATTACCAGCATGATGAAATGTTACAGTTTTTATCGTGAGTACACTCATTGATGAATTGGGAATATATGGGGATTTATATTGTTGAACTTGAAATGTCGAGAACGGAGTCACGGGTGTAGTAACAATAGCCATGCCCTTATCAGTTGCGTTAGCGATACTGGAATTAATATCTATTGATCTGCTCGCAGCACCGCGAAATGAGTTACTCTTTCCACCATTCGCTTTAGTCAGAAAATTTTGTCCATTTTCTTCAGTGGGAAGCTTATTTTCTGCAACTGAAGTAACAATAAATCCACCTAGAGCATCATAGTTGACCATCTTGTTTTCGTGATACCTACGAAATATTAAAAGGATACAAAAGTTATGTACTTATATTTTCAGGAATAATAAATTTCTAATATATTACAATATAATTAATCAACTTAACAATACAATTTTATTGTCATTAAGATTTTTACTTTGACTTTTTTTATACCCACAACCCATTGAAAATGGGAAATCAGGGTATAATGGTTTTGTTAAAATGTATGTAACACAAAATATATATATTCTTGATCAGGGCGACGACCTGAGTCGATTTAGCCCTGTCCGTCTGTCTGTCTGTCCGTCCGTCCGTCTGTTTGATCGCGTTGATTTCCGTATATATAACAGCTAGAGCCATTCGAACCCAAATTCGTTCACACATTTAGGCACACGCTAATGTTCACGTCCCATGCCAACACACATGTACATGCACACACGCACATGTAAAGTCATACAGGCATACAAATGCTTCTATAAATGATATCCCATAATTGTAAGCATCGCGACCCTAGCGTACACACAATCAAACGTATATATGTAAGTGTGTGCAGCTCACAAGATCTACCAAATGCAAATACGGGGCTCTAAAATTGCCACAGGCAGCAAGAGCTTCGCACACAGGCACACACAGGCTCACACATGTAGCAAGGGACTGTAGTGCGTGTGTGCAATATGCGCACCAACGCTTTCATACCCTTCCCAAATATAATCATGAAAAGCTAACATTTCGCATGAGCATGGCAAACGGCTTAAAAAGTTCAGTATACTCTTCACACAGAAGGGAAGACTTGGGTTCTTTCTGTGAAGAAATTTCAATTTTTGTGAGCTGCTGCTTGTGCTCACATGCATACATATATATGTACATATATATTTGAGAGAGTAAATAGCAGATAGAGAGAGAGAGAGCGAGAAAAACAAGTAAGAAAGCTCTAATCGAGACTGCTCGACTAGGAAATCCCCTGAGCCCTTCGGAGAACTGATATTTCTTCGCGTCTTTCTACTTACAAAAAACACACACACACATGTGCATAGACACACATAGGCGCGCACGCATAAACACACATGGGCTGCAGTGCACAGTGGGCGAAACGTCTGATTTAGCTCCGATTAATTCAAATTTAAAGTAAATCTAGTTGCCAATTTCTTTTTTGTAATCGATTACTAACATATTCAATAGACCAACAACATTAATCGCTTCGATTTTCTCTCATTATTAGCACGGTTGTGAAGCTTAGAGGACAACATATATTTCATTGGCTGTTACATTCAGCTTTCCCGGCAATGCAGATTGTATCGAAAAAAATTCAACAAAAATTGGTTTTATTGTTTTCAATTGAACTTTTTGCTGTGAACTAAATAAAAAGGTATGTAGTTACTAACAAAATAAATGTTTGTGTTTCGTCCCAAAACGTAATTTTTTAATTAGCACTTGAATTTGTCTTAGCATTTGCTAATAACTGAAATTTAATAGAGTAGAACTTTTAAGATTCGACTGGAATCGGTATCAATGTATTTTTAAAAAAATAAGTCTGTGTATTACGAAGTGAAATCGTGTACAATGAGCTGCATATACCTGCATATTATTTTAGAAATATTTTTTTTTAGCAACAATTTCAGTGTCAAAACGAGAATTTTTGTTTACGGCTTTTGGGGGACTGATGCTTAAAAAAAAACTTTTGCTGTAGAAACATACATCTACACAAATATGATTGATAAAAATAGATAGAACGATAGGCAATGCGCTAAAATTGATAAGAAAATAAAAAATTGCTTTACAAATATGACATGCAAATGGAGATAAAACCAAAAAAAAGAATTCTCGCAATAACACATGAAAGACTTGGCGCACACACTTTTTATTTCATCGGACTCATTCATTATAGTGATAGCAAAATCTACAGTATCCTTTTCTAAACAAGATCAGTTTACAGATAAACCCATTATTAGTCTTATTTTAAATAGGGACGAACAAGTTGAGTAATCGGATTGCACAATATCAGATGAATAAATTTAAAAAACATTAAGCAAAACAAAAAAAATAAATAAATAAATAAAATTGTTGAAGTCGGTACTATTTACGATATATGGATTGATGAAATAAATGTATGCTTTAAGAAAAAAAAAAAAAAAAAAAAAAAACAAACAAACAAACATACATATATATATATGTATATATAAAAAAAAAAACATATTTGCTCGATTGAACATTCTCTGCAGAACATGCTCGCATTAGCGAGAAAAGACACTTTCCATAACTTTTTTAAAAATGTTATTGCTGTCTCATTTATTTGAATTTTTTTTGATGGTTTGTATATATATTTCTAAAGTAATAGCAAATAAAAAGAAGTATTAAAAATGTATTGAAATTCCTTAAAATTGAGCGAAAATGACCAGACATCGAATAGAACGAACTTACACTATCTTAAAAAAAAAATTTTTAATATTTTCACTATATGAAAAAATTTTTTTTTACATTAATTCTGATGTGTATATAATTTATCTACAAAACAAAAGTATCCGTACAAAAATAGCATCATTTTTGCAGAAGTTATTAATTAATCGCCGCTAAATCAGCCGTTTCGCCCACTGTGCAGTGTGGGCTTACCATGGGAATTTAATTGTTTAATAACTTTTTTTGTGGATGTACACAAAACTTTTAGATTATGATTATATCATTACTATGCGTTTATATGCCGAAGCTCAAGTTAGTAGTATTCGAAATCGCCTTTTACAAAGGTGATGGTGACGGGGTGGATATAAGGGTGGGGGGTGAATTATAACAAAAATCGAAATTCTATAAAGTATATATGAGTCTACATTTAAATTTTGAAGACTCTAGCTCTAAAGATGTGGGAGATATAATTTTATAACTGTCTTTCGATTAGGTTTTTTATCGATAAAAAATAACGGGATGAGTTATCGATTTTTTGTGATAAACTCGATATGCGCGCGGTATATACGGTCATTTAAAAAAAAAGTTCAAGGATATGGCTAAATCGACTCAGTTCGTCGCCATGATCAGGAATATATATACTTTGTGGGGTCTGCACGCCTCCTCCCTGTTACATACTTTTAAAAAAACCATTATACCCTGATTTCCCATTTTCAATGGGTTCAGGGTATAACAAGTAAGAAAGCTCTAGTCGAGACTGCTCGACTAGGAAATCCCCTGAACCCTTCTTTTTGCTTACGAAAGAAACACACACACACATACATAGGCACATATAGGCACGCACGCATAAACACGCATGGGCTGCAGTGTGGGCTTCTCATGGAAACTTAATTGTTTAATAACTCAAGTCTCTAGTATTTGAAATACGCCTTTTACAAAGGTGAGGGTGAGGGGGTGGATATAGGGGTGGGGGTGAATTATAAAAAAACCGAAATTCTATAATCAACATATGAGTCTACATTTAAAATTTGGAGACTCTAGCTCAAAAGATGTAGGAGATATAATTTTATAATTGACTTTCGATAAGGTTTTTTATCGATAAAAAAATAATCGGACGAATTATCGTTATTCTGTGATAAACTCGATATGCGCGTGCTATATACTGACATTTTTAAAAAAAGTTGAAGTCTCTAGCTATTGTATCTTCGGAAATCGACGCGTTCAAACATACGGACAGACGGACGGACAGACAGACGGACAGGGCTAAATCAACTTTTCTCGTCGCCCTGATCAAGAATATATATACTTTGTGGGGTCTGCCACGCCTCCTTCTGCCTGTTACATACATTTTAATAAAACCATTATACCCTGATTTCCCATTTAAAATGGGTTCAGGGTATAACAAGTAAGAAAGCTCTAGTCGAGACTGCTCGACTAGGAAATCCCCTGAACCCTTCGGAAAACTGATATTTCAATAATTCTTCGCGTATTTCTGCTTACACACAGACACACACGCGTAAACACACATACATATATACACATACATATATATAGCCACGCACGCATTAACACGCATGGGCTGCAGTTTGCGCTTACTATGAGAACTTAATTGCTTAATAACTTTTCTTGTGGATGTACGTTGCCCACAAAACTTTTAGATTGTGATTATATCATTACTATGCGTGTATATGCCGAAGCTCAAGTTTCTAGTATTTGAAATACGCCTTTTACAAAGGTGATGGTGACGGGGTGGATATAAGGGTGGGGGGTGAATTATAACAAAAATCGAAATTCTATAAAGTATATATGAGTCTACATTTAAAATTTGAAGACTCTAGCTCTAAAGATGTGGGAGATATAATTTTATAACTGTCTTTCGATTAGGTTTTTTAACGATAAAAAATAACGGAATGAGTTATCGATTTTTTGTGATAAACTCGATATGCGCGCGGTATATACGGTCATTTAAAAAAAAGTTCAAGTCTCTAGCTTGTATATCTTCGGAAATCGACGCGTTCATACATACGGACAGACGGACGGACGGACGGACGGACAGACGGACATGGCTAAATCGACTCAGTTCGTCGCCCTGATCAAGAATATATACTTTGTGGGGTCTGCCACGCCTCCTCCCTGTTTCATACATTTTAACAAAATCATTATACCCTGATTTCCCATTTTCAATGGGTTCAGGGTATAAAAATTGAGCATAACGCTCTAACCCTTTGTTCAATAGTCGACCATCTTGGTCGAGCGCATGAAGACAAATGATTTTGTGCTCCCATATTTTCGTAGCCCGAATCCTAAAAGTGAAGATCCGAGCAAATACGAAGTGGTGTGGGAGATTACGCTCGAAAATAAGCATACATAGCTCACAAATAAGAGTTGATCGCTTTTTCGTATATGCTCTGCGCATCATAACCGAAAAAATTGTCCAGACACGATCTCGCTCTGAGCGGCACTCTTTGTTTTGTTTAGAATCGGTTTCGGTCAAACTTATTGCAATGACTCATTCGTATGACGCTCTCAAATAACAGTCGCGTAAAGACTAATACAATTTTCGCTCACACAAAAACTCTCAGACTAAAAAACTCAACAGAAATGATCTTTGCCTTCGTGTGCATGTAAATACATGCATACATACATACATAAAAGAACGCAACAATCGCGTGTGATACATACGCAGAAGACAGTTTGCTTCATTTTACTCAAGCAAACGATTAGTGACTGACTAGAGCGAAACGAAAATAGAAATAACAGTCTCGGTCAGACCGTGAGCAGACCTAAGCCAGTCGCGACAAAATCAGTTTCTGTCTGAGTCTTTTTGATTGTGTCAGTGAAAGACACTTATTTTGCAGACAACGAAAAAGTGTTAACTGTTATTTGCGAGCTATGAAAATAAGTGTGCGAAACGCTTTACACTAGTTGTCCGGTCTATATGTTGTCTGGTTAGTGGTCTAACCTAAGACGAGCAGTGTATATACAATATATAAATCCTGCAGTTATATTTCTTCTATATAAATACACTCTTTGACTTTGTAACTTTTATTTTTTTTTTAAACTTACCAAAATACAAAAGATGGGTTTTCTGTAGCACCCTTTAGCTTACATTGTAACTGAAGAGTAGAAGTTTCATCAATAAGAATATCAGAAGCATTAGAAATTTCCGCAACAGCTTCTGTAAATACAAATGTAAGCTTTATTTTCAAAAATCTGTTATTAATATAGACTCACCAACTATTTTTAATTCAATAAAAATTGATTGGGTAGGGTAAATCGACAACTGACACTCATACAATCCCTTATCGTCTTCCCTGACGGCCTTAATTCTTAGCGACCAATGGCCCATGTGACGCGTATGCTCAACTAAAAATCGTTTGTCACTGCTATGCGTTGATAAACCGACTGTAAGCAACTGGAAGTCTTTTCTCCGTATCCAAGAAACCTACAAATAATCAATATATTAATGGTATGTTACATACAAAATAAGTGACTCGAGACTACTCGACTAGGAGATACTCTCCACCTCCAAACTGATATTACTATTATTCTGCCCTTCTTTTATGCACACATACATACACTTTCATCCACACGCACGCATAAGGCCGCGCTCTGCTAACTGCGCAACAAGCAGTGACTGCGCTTAGGCTGCGCTTCAATGTAGCAATATTATGAGAATTTATTTGTTGAATAATTTTTGTTGTAGTGGGAACGTGGTCATAAAGTTAAAATGTGTGTATATTCCAAAACACAAGTTTCTAGTATTTGAAATACGCTTTTTACAAGTTTAGGGGCGAGGGAGATTATAACAAAAACCAAATTTTATAAAATAAATATAAATCTACACTTATAATTTGGCAACTCTAGCTTAAAAGATGTAGCAGATATAAAATTATTACTGATTTTCGATTATGTTTTTAATCTATAAGTCAAGTTATCGTTTTTTGAAGAAAAAATCGATATGCGCGTGGTATACACGCACCTAGGAAAAAAAGTCAAGTCTCTAGCTGTTATATCTTCTTAAATCGACGCGTTCAATCATACGAACAGACGGACGGGGCTAAATCGACTCAGCTCAGGAGCAATATGGGTATGCACGTATTAATGTATATAATCGTATGTATTTTCTGTGCGTTTATATGCTTATACGTGCGAGTGATTGTAGTGGACACTTTCACTCGTAGGGCGCCAACGGTACTTCGGCCAATGGGAGGCTGCCACGGATTTGGCGGGAAAGTGGCGTCACCCAAAATCACGCCAATTTACCGTTTTTATGGGCAATAGCGGCAGAGAGGCCCCGCTCCAGAGCCGAACAGGCCCCGTTACCACACGAGGCAGGGCCTGTGGCTGGGGTATAAAAGGCCACCAGCGGCTCCATACGAGGCTGTCGAAAATATACCGGTGAGAAGATACAAAGTGAAAGTGCGTGAAGAAAGTAAAGTCAAGTGGAAGTCAACGCGAGTGGTAAATCAGGACTCCCAGGACCTCGTGGGAACAACGAGGACATCGTGGGAACAGCAAGGACATCCAGAGGGAATCCTTGCGAATCATCAGCGGCACCGATCAGGACATCGGTGCATATCAGCGGCTTAAGCGAGGCCTGCACATCTGAGTGAGTTCACGTAGCCGTGCGCAAGAGAAGTGGTTGTGAGTGAACGAAGCTAGTGTTGTGCTGTGAGCGAGTTAGATAGTATCTGAGCGAACCGCCAGAGTTTACAGATCCAGATCCTGGCGTTTCTCGTATCCTTACGGTGAACTAGCGTGTTTAGCACAACTTTCTCCCAACCGGAGTGCGTTGAATCAGCGCTCAGTAGGTGTGCTTCGCTAAAGCAAACCAGCGAACCAGCATAAATTTAAGTGACGTGTACATTTCAAACTTATTTAAGAGAATATACATTAACGCTATAAAACCTAATTCACAAGTGACTTATTATTATCGCAGGGGCGTCAACAAATAAATTTGTTGGCACGAATCCACAGTCAGCTGAAACTAGCCCAGCTTAGACTCGGGATAAACCGAAGGTTCCTTACAGTATATACGGTCATTTAAAAAAAAGTTTAAGTCTCTAGCTCTTATATCTTCTGAAATCGACGCGTTCATACATACGGACGGACAGACAGACGGACATGGCTAAATCGACTCAGTTCGTCGCCTTGATCAGGAATATATATACTTTGTGGGGTCTGCCACGCCTCCTTCTCCCTGTTACGTACTTTTAACAAAACCATTATACCCTGATTTCCCATTTTCAGGGTATAATGAAAGCAACAGCATCAAACAAAAACCAATTTATTGAACGAAACAAAGTCGTATAACAGATTATATAATTAAACAAAAAACGAAATTCTATAACGTACATATGAATGTACATTTATAATTTTGAGACTTTAGCTCTAAAGATGTAGGAGATATTATTTTATAACTGGCTTTCGATAAGGTTTTTTATCGATAAAAAAAAGAACGGGAGGAGTTATCGAAATTTTGTGATAAACTCGATATGCGCGTGCTATATACGATCACTTTAAAAACAAAGTTGAGGTCTCTAGCTATTATATCTTCGGAAATCGACGAGTTCAAACATACGGATAGACGGACATGGCAGCAGTGGGTTTAGAGTATAAAAATCAGCAAATACATCAGAGGAATCCTGGTCGTTGCAAGTTTTTTAAAAAGTTAATAAAACCTCTAAAGTGGGTTGATGTATATCTTCTGGTAAGCAGAAAGGAGTTGATCTCGCGACATTAATGAGCGAATCAAACGAACACAAGATCTAGAGTGCGATTTAGATGGTTTTAAATAGAGTTAATCTGAAACATAAACAGTTCAAACAATTCATCAAAAAGATAGTGATCCATTGTCGGAATAAAGTAATTTGCATTATAAGTTGATGACCAAGAAGTGTTGGGAATATTAAAATCACCCAACACAAGAAACAAGTATATTATGTTGAGCATAAACTTGTACATTAGACGAGGGAGGGGGGGGGGGGGGTGTAAGGGCATTTGATAAATAATGAGCACGATGGGAGAGTTAATTGAACCCCTATAATCTCTGCATCCTGAAGGGACGAAAAGGTAAACACTTCGGAGAGGATACTGGTTTTAACAGCAATTAACACCCCACCCCTCTACACATAGCACGGTCCAGTCTATAAATAGTGTAATTATTTGAAAGGATCTCACTATTATGAATGTTATTACACAACCATGTTTCAGCGAGAGCAATAATATCATATTGTACATTAAAACTATGTAAGAATAAATTTTTAAGTTTAGTATTTAAGCCGCGTACATTTTCGTAAATCAGGGACATACGAGAAGAAGATTGTATACTATTAAGTTTTTTGGTATAATGTTCGATGTTGATGCACCGAAGGTGGATTCAAGGAAACAGGAGTCGATTTGTTACGATTCTTAGGTTTGAATTCATGCAAAACTACATGAGGTGGCCAGAATTAAGGATCACATATATGTAGCTGTAAAATATTCCACCTTCATATTAATCTTGCGAAACTAAACTTCGATATAAAAACATTGGCTGAAATCTTGCTAGATATAAAAGCAGATACTGCCTCACATGTAGTATCAGATGAAAGCCTAGATAAAAATACTTGCTCATTCACATCCCATCAGCAATTTAGTAGCTAAGTTTAGCTCTAGTACTGCAGAAAATGCAATTTGCCACGCCTTTTTGGCCAGTTCTTAGAACGAGCTAACTGTAGTCTAACTGCAAAGTTTGGATGCTTACGCTCCAAAAATGTGAAAATTAGAGGGTATTTTTCGATATGCCACGCCCCCAAAGAGGCGTAAAATTTATTTTGGGGAATCGATAGAGGAGGTTACCAGTAACACAACTATTTAAATTTGAAGCTTCTAGCTCTTATACTTTAGGAGATATAAACATTTGCGGTTTGCAATGGCGGAGATATATCCACCATAACTTGTTGACTTGGGTGGTCAACCCGCGTATATGTATATACAAAATTTCAGGTCTCTAGCATCAATAGTACCCAAAATATAGCAGAATTTGTAAAATCACTATATCTTCAGGTCCGATTTGCCACGCCCCTAGTGGGCGTAGACATATAAATTTTTCACCAGTCTTTATATAAATAATAACATTAGCTCACATGCAAAATTTCAGCTTTAAAACTCTAGGAGATACAGTTTTATCCGATTTGCCACGCCCCCAATGGGCGGAGATATATCCGCCATAGCTTGTTGAACTTGGGTGGTCGACGCGGACCTACATACCAAATTTTAGCTCTCTAGCTCTTCAACTAACATGATTTCTGGTATATCGGAAAATGCATTTTCCGATTTGCCACGCCCCTAGTGGGCGGATAGGGAAAATTTTAACACTTTATAAATGGGAGCTATACACAAGTACGTGTTCCAATTTTCAAGTCTCTAGCTTCAATAGCGCTGAAATGAAATGCGTTCATACGGACAGACGGACGGACGGACGGAAGGACAGCAAGACGGACATTGCACAAAACCAATATACTCCATTTACTTTCGTGAATGAGTATAAAAAAAAATCGAGAGAGTCAAATACAACAACAGTAAATAGTAAGAGCAATTATGGACACACTCACACTAACAAACTTAGAAAGAGTGAACTGGGGAGAGCGCCAACAAATAGAAACACTAAAGCAAAAATGCAGATAATGAAACTAATGAACCGACGTTGCACACAAACTTCACAAAATAAAAAGGCAAATTATTAAAAACACAGCGAACCACGGATCAAACCTTGCACAGGAAAATATAGATATTTGCAATATTCAACCGAACCGCAATTATGTGAAATATAATAAGACTATATAACTAAGAAAACAAGAATAATTGCAGAGCACAACAATAAACACGTCTGTTAACTCTCACTGAGAACTCTCTCTATTAGGTTGGAGTTGAAGGATAGTTCACTCCCCATTGAGGTTATCAAATCGCTTCGACCAGCTTTTGGGAAAGTCAAAACTCTGCTCGAGCTGTCCAAAATTAGAATAAGCTTTAAGGGCGCCTGTTTCAGGTGTGGAGGGATGGGTCACAGTGCAAAAGCTTGCAACAAGTCAACAAAATGTAGCCTCTGCATCCGAAAAGGCGAAAAGCAGTTAATGCTCCTGCAGACCCTAACCGAAAGATGTATAGACGTAGCCTTTCTCAGTGAGCCCCATCACTGTAGGATACGATAATGGCAAAGCCGCGTTGTGGGTATGTGGCAACTCAACGAATATACTTTCAAGTGTTAATTCATTCAATGGGCTCGTACGTGGCCGATACGGTAACTTATGGCTCCACAGTTGCTACCTGGCCCCCAGCTAGGGGGTGCTCAACGGTGCTTCACGAGCTTGCCGAGGATGCTCGGGGTCGGAAGACCATTGAAACGAGATTTTAACTCATAGGCGTTAGAATGGGGTAGCCACACAACAAATGCCAGAGGCAGTATCCTGGTGGAGATATTCGTGACACTGGATGTTGCACTGCTCAACACTGGTCACGAGCTCATCTTCAGTCGGGCTGGATACGGATCTGTTCTTGACATTGCTTTTGTCACTTCATCCCTCATTCGGGAAGCAACATGGAGCCATAGCGATAGGTATACGGGCAGAGATCATTTGGCACTTCTGTTCACAATAGATGAGCCACCTCCCAGAGCCAACCTTGTGGAGGTAATCGTATCGGCTGAATAATTTAAATCCCGCGGCTTTTTCAGTGGCCATTCAGCCGCTGGGCACAGTTGCTAATACTGAGGCCAGAGCATGCCAACTGGTAGCACAAATACAGAGTGCCTGCAATAGCTCGCGGTACGGTCTACGTTTTTTGAGCTTACCAGGCAACCAAAAGACAATTGAAGAAATCCATTCGAACAAGCAAAAGAGAATGCTTATTAGAGTTGTGTGAATCAGCTGATTATGACGCTTGGGGCAGAGCATATAAGATAGTAGTTAAAAATCTATACGCAGGTAAACAATTCAGGAGACTTTCCCTGCAACCTGAAAAACTGGTATTGCTACTCAGGGCTGGCAAACCTGTCTCTTAGACACCATGGGAAAGGTATTTGAGAAACTGATTTGCTCTAGACTTGAGACTGCTTTTGTTATATATATTTAACTTTATAGATATATTTAATTGCTGAATTGCTGTCTTACCGTAGCTGGGGAGTTAACTTTAACCACGCATGGTAATATTGCTAGTCCTCCTTTTTGGGCGATGACGCGAGTATTATTTTTTGTATTGAATTGACTCGACACAGTGCTTCCAAAATGATTTTGCGATGAGGTAATTTTTCCAACATCTGAAATTTTAATATATTAGAAAATATTTAACATAAATGCAAAAATGTAGTAAAAACAAAATACATATTGGATCATACTAAAAGACAATATTAATTCAATTAAATCATTTCCAGTAAAACAGTAGGGCAGGAATCTGCAGTAGGTAAACTACAAAATTGCGGATCTCTATATTTACCCTTTCGTACGGATAGTGCTTTGCAAAGAGAGCGTTCATAGAGAGTACTCAGTGAAAGTTAACAGACGTGTTCACTTTTGTACTCTGCAAATTTGCTTGTTTTCTCAATTAAATAATTTTATTAAAGCTTCACATTCTATGGGAAATCAGGGTATAATGATTTTGTTGAAATGTATGTAACAGGCAGAAGGACGCGTGGCAGACCCCACAAAGTATATACATTCTTGATCAGGGCGACGGTCTGAGTCGATTTAGCGCTGTCCGTCTGTCTGACTGTCCCTATGTTTGAACGCGTCGATTTCAGAAGATATAAGAGCTAGAGACTTAATTTTTTTTTTTTTTTTTAAATGACCGTATATACAGCGCGGATGTCGAGTTTAGCTCTAAAATTCGATAAATCATCCCGTTCTGTTTTTATCGAATGAAAACATTAAACAAGTCAGATGCCAGTATAGCTAATTGTGAATGAATTGTAATTTTTTTTAGATTTGTCAAATATTTAATGGAATATTTAGATCATATGCTGAAACGAGCTGTAAAGTTTGGATGCTTACGCTCCAAAAATGTGAAAATTACAGGGTATTTTTCGATATGCCACGCCCCCAAAGAGGCGTAAACATTATTTTTTGGGGATCGATATAGGAGGTTACCAGTAATACAACTATCTAAATTTGAAGCTTCTAGCTCTTATACTTTAGGAGATATAAACTTTTGCGGGTTGCCACGCCCCCTTTGGGCGGAGATATATCCATTATAGCTTGTTGGACTTGAGTGGTCAACGCGGACCTACATACCAAATTTCAGCTTTCTAGCTCTTCAACTAACATGATTTCTGGAATATCGGAAAATGCATTTTCCGATTTGCCACGCCCCTAGTGGGCGGATCGGGAAAATTTTAACACTTTATAAATGGGAGCTATACGCAAGTACGTGTTCCAAATTTCAAGTCTCTAGCTTCAATAGCGCTGAAATGAACTGCGTTCATACGGACAGACGGACGGACGGACAGACGGACAGCAAGACGGACATTGCACAAAACCAATATACTCAATTCACTTTCGTGAATGAGTATAAAAAATAATAATCAAATGTTTGGCCAATTAAAAAAACCATGTGAAGCAGTCACAACAGTTTTCTTATATGTGTGCAAGCACCCCTTCAAAATAATTCTAGCATATTTATACCCTGAACCTATTTTCAATGGGAAATCAGGGTATAATGGTTTTGTTACAATGTATGTAACAGGCAAAAGGAAGCGTGGCAGACCCCATAAAGTATATATATTTTTGATCAGGGCGACGAGCTGAGTCGCTTTGGCCCTGTCCGTTTGTCCGTAAGTATGAACGCGTAGTTCTCAGAAGATATAAGAGCTGGAAACTTGATTTTTTTTTTCAAATTTCCGTATATAAGCTTGCATATCAAGTTTATCACTAAAAATCGATAACTCATCCCGTTACTTTTATCGATAAAAACCTTATCGAAAATCAGTTATAAAATTATATCTCCCACATCTTCAGAGCTAGAGTCTCCAAATTTTAAATGTAGAACCATATGTACTTTATAGAATATCGGTTTTTGCTTTAATTCACCTCCTACCCCTATATCAACCCCCTCACCCGTAAATTTGCAAAAAGCGTATTTCAAGCACTAGTGACTTGAGCTTCGGCAAATACACGCATATTAATGATATAATCCCAAACTAAAAGTTTCATAAAGAACGCATATCCACAAGAAAATTTATTAAACAATTAAGTTCCCCTGGTAAGCCCACAGTCCATGCGTGTTAGTGCGTCCGTACCTATGTATGTGTGTTTGCGTGTGTGTGTTTCTTTTGTAAGCAGAAAGACGATAAGAATTATTGAAATAGTTGTTGCTCGAAGGGCTCAGAGGATCTCGTAGTCGAGCAGTCTCGACTAGAGCTTTCTTACTTGTTTTAGAATCACATTGTGAATGAAATGTTAAAATTCTCAACAGTTAGTTTAGTTTAGATCTGCTAGATGGCGCTGCAGCAGTAAATGTATTTCTATTTTGCCATTACACTGTTAAGATGTGAGGTGGCGTCGTAAAAAGCAGCGCGACCCTTTTTTGTAGTTATTAAGTTTATAGATAATAAGAGAACAATAAAGTGAAATAGTTTTGTTATTGACATTGAAGGAAATAGTTTTTGTTACAGATTTTTATAAATAATAAGAAACAAGTAAGAAAGCACTAGTCGAGACTGCTCGACTAGAAAATCCCCTGAACCCTTCGGAGAACTGATATTTCAATAGTTAAAGACGCGGAGAACTATGCTTACAAAAAACACACACACACATACATAGGCACATATAGGCACGCACGCATAAACACGCATGGGCTGCAGTGTGGGCTTCTCATGGAAACTTAATCTTTTAATAACTTTTTTTGTGAATGTACGTTCTTCATGAAACTTTTAGATTATGATTATATCATTACTATGCGTATATATGCCGAAGCTCAAGTCTCTAGTATTTGAAATACGTCTTTTACAAAAGTGAGGGTGAGGGGGTGGATATAGGGGTGGGGGTGAATTATAAAAAAAACCGAAATTCTATAATCTACATATGAGTCTACATTTCAAATTTGGAGACTCTAGCTCAAAAGATGTAGGAGATATAATTTTATAATTGGCTTTCGATAAGGGTTTTCATCGATAAAAAAATAATCGGACAAGTTATCGAAATTATGTGATAAACTCGATATGCGCGTGCTATATACGGACATTTTAAAAAAAAGTTGAAGTCTCTAGCTATTGTATCTTCGGAAATCGACGCGTTCAAACATACGGACAGACGGACGGACGGACGGACGGACGGACGGACGGACGGACGGACGGACGGACAGACAGACGGACAGGGCCAAATCAACTTTTCTCGTCGCCCTGATCAAGAATATATATACTTTGTGGGGTCTGCCACGCCTCCTTCTGCCTGTTACATACATTTTAACAAAACCATTATACCCTGATTTCCCATTGAAAATGGGTTCAGGGTATAAAAAGATAAAATGGAATAGTTTTGTTATGATAAAGAAGATTTAGAGTTAGGTTTTTGTAGTTATTAAGGTTATAGATAATAAGAGAAGATTGAAGTGAAATCGTTTTGTTATTGATATTGAAGTTTTGTTACAGATTTTAATTTTTATAGTTATTAAGTTTATATTTTTGAATTATCGTAAATATTTTTGTTGTAAGTAGTTATATTAGAATTGTTATCAGGCAGTAAGTAGAATAAGCGTTAGTTTGTAAGATAGTTGTAAGATAGATATAGGTGCCGTAGCAATTAGCTTCAGCAAGTAAGAGAAATTCAAATGAGTGGGCGGGCAAGTGATCAGCAATGCAACCGTGCGGCTCGAAAGCTCGCGGTGGTGAATTGCATTGCTGGTCGCGTGGTGAAATCTGCGCAGCAGCAAGAGGGGCTTGGAAGCTGCGCGCAGATTTCAATTGGTATGGAACTCTCGTCGCGAGCAGACGTGTAGATGAGCAAATAGAATTAATCAGTCGGTATAAGGATCACAAAATGGTGAATTTAATAAAGTAAGAACATGTTTATAGAAACGTTTGCGTACACATTCGTAGTTAGTCTATTAACTAATTTATTAGTTTATTAATCACAACTAACCATAACCACGCTAACGGGTAGTTGGAACGAGGCCACTCCCGTTCGCCGGAAGGCCAAAAACTCCGGCAGTAAAACCGCGTGGTCTTGAGTGAACGCCGGCGGCAACACTGGGTGTTCCTCGATCCGCAGTCTACCATAGTAGTGGCCCCACTACTATCCCGCAATACGCCTTCGCAACCCCGACCCCAGCGATCTAGAGTGCACTTGATCGCGCCACTCGATCGCTGCCGCCTTCCCGAGTGCAAACGCGTGGGCGTGGTCGGCGAGTTCAGGCTGTGTGGCTGTCTAACGAATAATAACTCCCCCTCCCTCTCCCATTTCTCTAATCATTTACAGTCCCGTATTGATTTACAAATTTCTTGTAAGTCCTGGCCCTGGGCAGACTGAGACTCTGACCCCGGCCGAGATATTGTAACCTTACAATGCAAATATAAAAACATGAATTATTTAAATAAATAAATGCAACGAAAGCAAAAGAGAGACCAGATGATGAGACCAAGCTATATAAAATAATAAAAACTGTTTGTCTGTTCGGCAACAAAAGATAACATACTTAGAAATTGATAATTCAAATAATTCTATAACAGAAAAAAAAATAACACACGTAGAAACATACATAGTAATTCAATACAATTGGTAATTCGATGAAATAATATTAAAAAAATGATATTCACGTCAACCATTTAAAAAAAAAAAATGTGCTAAAAAAATGTGTTAAAAAAATTGTGTTTACAAGACTGTTGGAGCATTACTAAGCAATTCTGCGAGACGATTAATAACATTTTCTTATCTCCACTGGAATCTCCAAGGGAAAATGCTGATTTAATTATAATAATCCTTAACTTCACAGCACCCACAGCATTTTTCACGTGTATATCCTTCTTCCTTCCTCCCCATGAGGATGAGCCACGAACCTTGTTTGTTGATAATCCATTTTTTACATTATTACTCCTTAATGAAATACTCTGTAAATCCAAACAAATGGCATAAGCTTCCGGTAAATTTTTGGGCTTGCTGTTAACATCCGCGGTAGATCCCCGTTTAGTCCTCTTATGAAAACATCTAACGCTCTATCTCTATATGATTCTATTAATGTGGACAATACTACGACTAGCTGTTCGCTTGCTTTTAAGGCCTGTAAAATTAAAGAAAACTGACTAATAACTTGCATATAGAAGGTTAACATGTCGCTGTCGCCTTGAATCATTTGATTCAATTCGTATTCCAAGGTGCGAATATCCCTTTTATCAGCATAATGCAATCACAAAACTCGCTTCATTTCAGGCCGATCATCATTTTGTACACTGTATGATGATAATGAGATATCGGCATTTCTAATTATTTTTCCTCGTATGTGTGAAATTATTGAGCGATATAGAGGTCTTTCCTTGATAATAGAATAATCTTCAAGTACGGACTCGATCCTGTTTACCCACGAGGCATATTCTGAAGGGTTTCTCTCAAATGACGAAATTTCATTTAATTCAAGCTTGGAACGTGGACGGGCCAGTGAGGTTTGTTCCTCTATTAATGGAGACTGATTAGTATCCTCCTTTTCCAAACGATCCACTTTCCTATTCAATTGCTTCAAATCTCCTTTTGGACTCGAAAATTGATCGGCTAACACAATTATTGCCGCGCTTAACCCTTGTAACGCTCCATTAATATTTTCCATATAACCCGTTACTTACTATTCGACTCGATGCAAGGTCTTCTATGTTATCGATTTAATTTTTCTACATTAAAGCTTTTCATTGTTTCCAAGCTATTGCTATATATCCAGTGGAGATAAGAAAATGTTAAAATCGTCAAATGTAAAATCGTCTCGTAGAATTGCTTGCTGTGGAGATAAAAATGTTAGTAATGCTCTAACAATGTTGAAAATTTTATTTTATTTTTTATACCCTGAACCCATTGAAAATGGAAAATCAGGGTATAATGGTTTTGTTAAAATGTATGTAACAGGGAAAAGGAGGCGTGGCAGACCCCACAAAGTATATATATTCTTGATCAGGGCGACGAGCTGAGTCGATTTAGCCCTGTCCGTCTGTCCGTATGTATGAACGCGTCGATTTCCGAAGATACAATAGCTAGAGACCTCAACTTTTTTAAAATGTCCGTATATAGCGCGCGCATATCAAGTTTATCACTAGAAATCGATAACTCGTCCGATTATTTTTTATCGATAAAAAACCTTATCGAAAGCCAGTTATAAAATTATATCTTCTACATCTTTTGAGCTAGAGTCTCCAAATTTTAAATGTAGGCTCATATGCACTTTATAGAATTTCGGTTTTTGTTATAATTCACCCCCCGCCCCTATATCCACTCCCTCACCCTCACTTTTTAAAAGGCATATATCAAATACTAGAGACTTGAGTTTCGGCATATACACGCATAGTAATGATATAATCACAATCTAAAAGTTTCAGGAAGAACGTACAACCACAAAAAAAGTTATTAAACAATTAAGTTTCCATGAGAAGCCCACACTGCAGCCCATTCGTGTTTATGCGTGCGTGCCTATATGTGCCTATGTATGTATGTGTGTGTTTCTTTTGTAAGCAAAAAGACGCGAAGAATTATTGAAATATCAGTTCTCCGAAGGTTCAGGGGATTTCCTAGTCGAGCAGTCTCGACTAGAGCTTTCTTACTTGTTTTTTTTTTAATAGTTGACGTGAATATTATTTCTTTATTGTTATTTCATCGAATTACCAATTGTATTGAATTACTATGTATGTTTCTACGTGTGTTATTTTTTTTGTTGTTGGCTGTTTTATATATCGCACACACAGCATCTTCGTGCGTTAGCGATCGCTAAGCACCCGACGAAGGCCTTTGCACTCGCCTATGCATGTACATGTGTGTGCAGAAACTCTTGCCTGGAACGCATGCGGTTTTGTTTTTGTTTTTCCGCTTTTCGCTTTCGTGCGATTAAATACATAATTTCGGCTGCCGTTTTCGTGCGATAAAACCTGATAATACATAATCTCGGCTGCGCGCATTGTTGTTGCGCATTTACCGTATATGGGTGCTGCTTGCGCATGCACTGCTTTGTTGTTGTATCTATGCACTGCTTTGTTGTTGTATCTATGCACTGCGCATGCACCGACAGCTAAATTTTTCTGTACAGTACTGTACACTGCTTGCTGACGTGCGCGCGCAGTTCAAACAAATTGTTGTTGCACACCCATATACCGTAATTTCCCCGGTGGCAACTGTAGTTTTCCAATCACAGATGCATTTCGCAGCCGAAATTATGCACTTTTCAGCAAAATTTTGTCGTCTTATTTTTTCTTCTTCTTTTTTTTGTAAGAAGCAATACACTTCGCTGTGTATTCACTCCCTTTTTTTTTTGGAAAAAAAAAAAAAAAACAGCTCTATTGCTCACCCGTGTCTCCTCTCCACGGCTTGAGATCCGCCACATGCGCCGTCCTGGTCCGCTTTTCTGCCTCCGACCTTATCCGGCAGATGACTGGAGATACAAAACTGGCCACTATATATGGGCCTCCATAGCGTGGCGCCAGTTTTGCTGCGAATCCCTCTGCGGCATTAGACAAGTGGCGTTCCTTTGCCCACACCTTGTCACCTACGGCCGGCTTCCACTGCCGCCTCCGTAGATTGTAATGCCGCGCCTGATCCTGTCCAGCTCTCTCCAGGTTCCGACGCACGATCTCAAACACTTCGCGCATCTTGCTGGCCCTTTCTACTGGGCTCTGTGCCTCCTGGCCTGTGCCGATTGTTTGCGCGTCGAACAGTGATTTGGGCAGCCTTGGCTCTCGCCCTTGTGTGATGAAGGCGGCCGAATACCCTGTGGATGCTGACACGCTGCTGTTGACCGCCAATGTCAACTCCGGCAATGCGTCGTCCCAGCATCTCTGGTCATCTCCAGCGAACTGCGCAATCATCGTCTTTACAGTTCTATTTGCCCTCTCAGTGGGATTCTCTTGAGGCGTGTATGGCGCTGTCAACTGGTGACGCACCCCAAGCTCCTCCAGAAACGCCTTGAATACCCGACTGGTGAATTGGGTGCCATTGTCAGTAATGAGCACCTTCGGCGTGCCAAACCGCGCCAAGACCGCTCTCGAAATGCCTTCTGGAGAGCTGTGCTATTTGCACTCCGCAGCGGCACCATCTCCGTCCATTTCGAGAAGCGGTCTATGAAAACCAAAAGCATAGTGTTACCATGCTTTGATCTCGGCAGTGGGCCAACAAAATCGGCACAAACTGTTGCCCATGGCTCCTCGGGCATCTGCGTCAGCATTTGCCCAGCAGCTTGCAGCTGACTGGGTTTATATCGCTGACACACTTCGCAGTGCTGTACGTATTTTCTTACATCCCGGTACATACCTGGCCAGTAATACCGCGCTGCCACCCGAGCGATAGTTTTTCGGCTCCCAAGGTGGCCAGCGGTGGCTGCGTCGTGGTTCTCCTCCAGCACTTGTTTGCGCTGGTCCGCCGGCACGCACAACTTCCATGCAGCCACATCCTCGTGGCCGGCTTGATGAGGGATGTGCCGATATAAGTTTCCAGACTCTTCCATATAGTCTGGAAACTTATGTGGCGCCTTCTTTATGTCCTGACGAAGCTTGGTGAGCCAGCGACATCCTGTCCCAGCTGGCATCTCCTTGCTCTTGACCAATCGACACGCCTCCTCTCCCAAAGGCTGCCGTGAGAGCGCATCTGCTACCACATTCTGCTTACCTTTCCTGTAGCGAATCTCGAAGTCGTATTGCTGCAGCTCCAGTGCCCATCTGGCAATCCTCCCCGTTGGGCTCTCAATTGAGTTGGGCCACTTCAGAGCCATATGGTCAGTGACCACTACAAATTTGTAGCCTTCCAGGTATGGCCTGAGCTTTTGTATGCCCCAGATTATAGCCAGACACTCTTTCTCAGTAGCTGAATAGTTCTTTTCAGCACTGTTCAGTGTCCGGCTGGCATACGAAATGACGCGCTCTCCGTCCTCCGAGGTCTGCGTCAGGATTGCCCCAAGCCCATAATTGCTTGCGTCCGTTTGCAAGCAAAACGGCTTCGAGAAATCTGGGCACGCCAGCACCGGTGACTCCGTCAGTTTGGCCTTCACTGTCTCGAACGCTCTCTGCCGCTCCTCAGTCCACTCCCACTTCGTGCCCTTTTTGAGCAGTGCATTTAGGGGATGCACTGTGGCTGCAAAATCTGGCACAAAGCGGCGGTACCATGAAGCCACGCCAACATATTGGCATAACTCTTACATTTGTGGGCGGCTTCAGCTCGGCGATAGCGGCCACCTTCTCTGGATCCGTGCAAATGCCATCCTCCGTGACTTTGTGACCCAGATACTTTAGCTCTTTCTTGAAGAAATCGCACTTGTCGATGTTGATCCTCAAGTTGGCTGCCCGCAGTCGCCGGAACACCTCTCGTAGGTTGTTCATGTGCTCTTGTCGCGTCCGGCCGATGACAATGATTCGTCCAGATAGGCAAAGGCATGGGGCATCATTTCTGGGCCTATCACTTGGTCCAGCGCTCGCTGAAATGTTGCCGGTGCAGAATGGAGTCCAAACGGCATCACCTTCCACTGATACAGCCCCTTTCCTGGCACCGTGAATGCTGTCAGTGGTCTGCTGGCCTTCTCCATTGGTATCTGCCAATACCCATCCTTCAAATCCAGGCTGCTGATGTAGCGCGCCTCTCGCAGCTGGTCCAGAATGTGATGCACACGCGACAAAGGGTATGCATCTTTGATGGATCTGCTGTTTAGCTGTCGAAAATCCACACATAGCCGCCACTTGCCATTCTTCTTACGAACCATGACAATCGGCCATCTGCAAGTTGATCTCCGCCTGCATTTTTGGATTTTTGGGGAAGTAGCGCTGCTTTATGGGCCTGTTATACTGCATCCTGATCCGGTGCTCCGTGATCTTGGTGGTGCCCTTCACATGCTGGAACTTCTCCAGCTCATGCCTCAGGAAAGCATCCACCTCTGGGTCATTGTGCATAGGCGTTGGCTGCTTCATGTTCGCCTCCATCGGCGTTGCTGGGTTCGCCTCTACGCTGGCCACAACCACGGATAGTTTCTCCTCCGGCTGTCCGCTCGACTGTGGGATTCTTGGCTCGACCTTTAATGTCAAGCCACCGCACTCCAGTGTGGTGCCCATGCTGGCCAAGAAATCCCAGCCCAGCACTAGATCTTCGATCACTCCTGGCAGAATCAGCAACGGAATCTGTATTTGCTAATTCCCCAGGCTGATCGTCGCCTCCAGTTGCGAGTCCACCTGACTGCAACTGCCATCCGCTAAGCGTATGCGCCGCCGTGTAGCACGCACCACGCCCACTCCTCTGAGCTCATCAGCAAGCTTTTCGCTGATAAAGCTGCTTGTGGCTCCCGTGTCGATCGTAGCTCTTTGTTGAGTTGCTCCAATGGCCACGATCGCCGACATCTGGTTGCCTTCATCCTGGAGACGGCCCACTAGCGCCTGGGGGCTCCTGACTGCTGCTCCCGCTCGCCCCTGGATGGCGGGTGTCGCTTCTCGTTTCCCGACTGGCAACAGGCATACGTTCTCACTCCAATGCGCCCGCACTGCCAGCAGAAATCCAGTGCCTTGTTGCGGCACTTAAAAGCGCGGTGCCCCTCCTGGCCACACACTCGGCATGCCCTGGCTGGATTCGGGATGTGCGTCCTTGCTCCGGTTGCGCCTTCCCTCGGTGCAGGAGTAGGCTTCGCCTCATCCTCCATGCGGCGATACTCCACGTCGCTTCCCGCGTCGTCCATGGCCATCAGTCGTGAACGACCAGGCCGTGGCTGCTGCCGCAACCTCTCGCGGTCCCTTTCCAGTTCCTCGAACTCATCTGCCAGGTGCATCAATTCCACTAGATTGTGGAATTGATACGGCCTGGCATAAGCACGGAGATCGGGCAGGCTGTTGTTATAAATGAGTTTCATTTCGCGGTCTGCTCCATAGCGCAGAGGCCGCATGAGAGTCTGCATCTCCACCATGTAGACTTTGAAGCACTCATCTACCATCTGCCTCCGGCGTTTGACATCATCCTCCAGCTTCTCCAGATAGCCTCTGGGCAGGAAAAACTCCTGGAAGCTGCGCACAAATGTCGCCCATGCCGTCCAGTGCCAATTGTTGGCCACATACCATTTTAAGGCCATGCCTTTCAGCAGCTCTGGCATCGCTCTCGGGATCATATCGAGATATGTATCAGCTGACCACTATACCTGCTCCAAGAACTCCAAAGGCTTCGTGGTGCCATCAAAGCGAAAGCTCCACTCTCGCACTTGTTTGGCCACCTTTGGATATTCTTGGGCTGTGCTGCCGAGCCCTCGTGGCCTTATTTCAGGTTGCGGGGTGGATGTGGCTCTCATCTCACCTTGTCGTGTATCCTGCAGCCGCGCCGCTGCGCTCGTAGAGGGCACACAGAGCCGCGCCACATGCGCGAGCTCTGTCTCCATATCGTCGTCCACAACGGCGGTCGTTGCCTCATCTCTCAGCGAGGCACGGCGTCCATGCAGTCGGCCCAGCTCGGCGATCCTCAGTGAGGAAGGAATGCTTCCTTCATTCATCTCCACCCACTCGCCGAACTGCCGACGCATCACGTCCAGTGTGCCTGACAAGCTCACTCCGAACTCGTCACCATAACGCAGCACTTCATCCTTTTTAAGGTTATACACCCACGCTCGCACCATATTCACAAATATTCACTAATCAAACTCTTATCGCAGGGCCCCACGTTGGGCGCCAGTTGTAACGAACCTTCGGTTTATCCCGAGTCTAAGCTGGGCTAGTCTCAGCTGACTGTGGATTCGTGCCAACAAATTTATTTGTTGAAGCCCCTGCGATAATAATTAGTCACTTGTGAATTCGGTTTTATAGCGTAAAAGTATATTCTCTTAAATAAATATGAAATGTACACGTCACTTATGTAAATATGCTGGCTCGCTGGTTTGCTTAGCGACGCACACCTACTGAGCGCTTGTTCAACGCACTCCGGCTGGGAGAGTGTTGTGCTAAACACTCTAGCTCACTGTAAGGATTTGAGAAAACGCCAGGATCTGGATCTGTAAACTCTGGCGGCTCGCCAGCTATGCAGATCTCTCCTACTGTCTCGCTCACTCACAGCACAACACTAGCTTCGTTCACTCACAAGCACTTCTCTTACGCACGGCTACGCGAACTCACCCAGGTGTGCAGGCCTCGCCTACGTTGCTGATATGCACCGATGTCCTGATCGGCGCCTGCTGATGATCTGCAAGGATTCCCACTGGATGTCCTTGTTGTTCCCACGATGTCCTGGGAGTCCTGATTGTCACTCGCGTTGACTTGATTTTGACACTTTCTTCACTTTCACTTTGTATAATTTCGACGGCAACACTCTCTCGTATCGTATTTTGACAGCCAGTATGGAGCCGCTGGTGGCCTTTTATACCCCAGCCACAGGCCCTGCCTCGTGTGGTAACGGGGCCTGTTTGGCTCTGGAGCGGGGCCTTTCTGCCGTTATTGCCCATAAAAACGGTAAAGTGGCGTGATCTTGGGGTGACGCCACTTTCCCGCCAAATCCGTGGCAGCCTCCCATTGGCCAAAGTACCGTTGGCGCCCTACGAGTGAAAGTGTCCACTACTATCACTCGGCCCAAACGGCACCTCGGCTAACGGTCCCCGATGATCGTCGTGCGTGCGACGCGAACCCATTGCTGAATCTGTAGGAGCGAAAGAGACCGCCTCTAAAAGGACTTTCACCCCCTTTCCAGTGCGAGGGTCGCTCCTACAGTATTCGCGTCGCTGTGTGGAGCAACATGTATATGCACGTATATGCATATAAACGCACAACAAATACATACGTTTATATACATTAATATGTGCATACCCATATTGCTCCTCACAGGACTTTTGAAGCAAATTATAGTTACCACACTGGTATTTTAGTGAGTATTCAGGACAAGGAACATAACTTTAGTTAATATTTTAGTACATGTAAATAATATACACTGCATAAGTTATTGAAATTTTGGTTAGCTTTAAAATTCGATAAATCATCCCGTTATCGTTTTATCGAATGAAAGCATGAAACAAGTCAGATGCCAGTATAGCTAATTGTGAATGGTTTTGTTAAAAGTATGTAACAGGGAGAAGGAGGCGTGGCAGACCCCACAAAGTATATATATATATCTTGATCAGGTCGACGAGCTGAGTTGATTTAGCCCTGTCCGTCCGGCCGTCCTTCCGTCCGTATGTTTGAACGCTTCGATTTCTGAAAATATATAAGAGCTAGAGACTTGAATTTTTTTTCAAATGTCCGTATATACGGCGCGCAGATCGAGTTTGTCACAAAAAATCGATAGCTCGTCCTGTTATTTTTTTATCGATAAAAACCCCTATTGAAACTACGTTATAAAATTATATCTCCTACATCCTTTGAGCTAAAGTCTCCAAATTTTAAACGACTCATATTTACTTTATAGAATTTCGGTTTTTGTCATAGTTCACTTCCCACCCCTATATCCACCCCTCCACCAACAAATTTGTAAAAATCGTATTTCAAATACAGTAGAATCCGGTTATAACGACTCCGCTTAAAGCGTCCAACCGATTATGTCGACGAAAAATCTGGACCCCAGACAAACATTTTTGAGCAAACTTATACGGTTATAGCGACATTCGGCTATAACGACGCAAAAACGACGGTCCCTTGAGTGTCGCTATAACCGGATTCTACTGTAGTAGAGACTTGTGCTTTGGAAAGTACATACATTTAAACATTGTGAATATGTTCTGAAAGTTGTATTAAGATCGTACGTCTACAAACGATTATTATTCGGTTTTCGTTATAATTCACCCCCACCCTAATATCCATCCCCTCACCTATAATTTGTAAAGAGATTGTTTCAAATACTAGAGATTTGAGCTTCGGTAAAAACACGCATCGCAATGCTATAATCACAATCTAAAAGTCACGTGAAGAACGTACATTCTAATTTTCCATGGTAAGCCCACACTGCAGCCCAAGCGTGTTAATGTGTGCGTGACTATGTGTGTATATGTACATATGTGTGTTTACGCGCGTGTGTCTGTGTGTAAGCAGAAATACGCGAAGAATTATTGAAATATCAGTACTCCGAAGGGTTCAGGGGATTTCCTAGTCGAACAGTCTCGAGTAGAGCTTTCTTACTTGTTTCATCAGTCTTTATAGAATCATAACATGAGCTCAAGTGCAAAATTTCATCGTTCTAGCTTTAAAAATCTAGGAGATACAGTTTTATCCGATTTGCCACGCCCCCACCGAGCGGAGATATATCCGCCATAGCATGTGTTCTTGGGAGGTCGACCCGGATCTACATACCAAATTTCAGCTTTGTTGCTCATCAACTAATATGATTTCTGGTATATCGGAAAATGCATTTACCGATTTGCCACGCCCCTAGTGGGCGGGTCCGGAAAATTGTAACACTTTATGAATCGGAGATATACACGAGTATGTGTTCCGAATTTCAAGTCTCTAACCTCAATAGCGCCGAAATGAACTGCTTTCATACGGACAGACGGACGGACAGCAAGACGGACATTGCACAAAACCAATATGCTCATTTCACTTTCGTGATTGAATATAAAAACATAACGGGATAATTTGTCGTTTCTTAAAGGTAAACTTTACATCCGTTCTTATTTAAAAACAAGTGAGAAAGCTCTAGTCCAGACTACGAGATCCTCTGAACCCTTCGAGCAACAGCTATTTCAATAATTTCAATCAGTAAAAATATTTTTTTTGCAAATTTAGGCGTGAGCGGTGGAGGACGAATTATAACAAAAACCGAAATTATACAAAAAAACAAAAAAAAAAACAAGTAAGAACGTTGCAGTCGGGCGTTACCGACTGCGGGATACTTATTCACATCCCATCAGCAGTTTAGTAGCTAAGTTTAGCTCTAGTACTGCAGAAAATACAGTTTTTTTCGATTTGCCACGCCCCTAGTGGGCGTAGACATCTCATTTTCGGCCAGATCGTAGAACAAGCTAATAGTAACCTAACTTTAAAGTTTGGATGCTTACGCTTCAAAAATGTGAAAATTACAGGGTATTTTTCGATATGCCACGCCTTCAAAGAGGCGTAAAAATTATTTTTGGGGAATCGATAGAGGAGGTTAACACAACTATCTAAATTTGAAGCTTCTAGCTTTTATACTTTAGGAGATATAAACTTTTGCGGTTTGCCACGCCCCCTTTGGGCGGAGATATATCCACCATAGCTCGTTGGACTTGGGTGGTCAACCCGCGTATATATACCAAATTTCTCTAGTCTCTAGCATCAATAGTGCCTAAAATATAGCAAAATCGGGAAAATCACTATATCTTCAGGTCCGATTTGCCACGCCCCTAGTGGGCTTAGATATATAAGTTTTGCATCAGTCTTTATATAATCATAACATTAGCTTACGTTCAAAATTTCAAAGCTCTAGCCTTAAAACTCTAGGAGATACAGTTTTATCCGATTTGCCACGCCCCCAATGAGCGGAGATATATCCACCATAGCTTTTTGGACTTGGGTGGTCAACGCGCATCTACATACCAAATGTCAGCTTTCTAGCTCTTCAACTAACATGATTTCTGGAATATCGGAAATTGCATTTTCCGATTTGTCACGCCCCTAGTAGGCGGATCGGGAAAATTTTAACACTTTATAAATGGGAGCTATACACGAGTATGTGTTCCAAATTTCAAGCCTCTAGCTTCAATAGCGCCGAAAAAGGTTGCGCTCATACGGACAGACGGACGGACGGACGGACATTGCACAAAACCAATATAATCAATTCACTTTCGTGAATGAGTATAAAACAAGTAAGAAAACTCTAGTCGAGAGTGCTCGACTAGATACTACCCTGAACCAAACTAATAAATATTCACATTTAGTGTGGTTAAAATTTCAATTTTTGAAACAATTAAAAAAAATTAAACATTGATTCCGCCCGATCTAGGGTTCGAACCCGAGACCTCTCGATTGAGTGGCGCGCTGCTATTCACTACGCCACTTCACTTCCCGACAGTCTGATGGCAAAACAGTAATACATTCACTGCTGCAGCGCCATCTAGCAAATCTAAACTAAACTAATTGTTTCTTTGAAAAACTGTTGTGGCTGCTGCATGTGCGTTTGTTAATTGGCCTAATATTTAATGATTTTTTCAAAATTGATTGACTTAACGAAATTTAATGAAACTTTCAGCATATGATCTACATATTCCATTGAATATTTGACAAATTTAAAAAAAAATGAAAAATCATTCAAAATTAGCTGTACTGGCATCTGATTTGAAGTCGAATGTTTTTATTCGATAAAAACATAACGGGATAATTTATCGAATTCTAAAGCTAAACTCGACATCCGCGCTGTATATACGGTCATTTAAAAAAAAAATCAAGTCTCTAGCTCTCATAGCTTCGGAAATCGACGCGTTCAAACATACGGACAGACGGATAGACAGACAGACGGACAGGACAATCGACTCAGTTCGTCGACCTGATCAAGAATATATATACTTTGTGGGGTCTACCACGCCTCCTTCTGCCTGTTACATACATTTCAACAAAACCATTATACTCTGATTTCCCATTTTCAATGGGTTTAGGGTATAAAAACTGAAAATCGGTAAAAACAACGGGATAAGTTATCGATTTTTGGTGATAAACTCGATATTCGCACTATATATACGAGCATTAAAAAAAGCGGACAGACAGACAAACGGACAAGCCCAACTCGACTTAGCTCGTCGTCCTGATCAAGAATATATGTATATACTTAATGGGGTTTGCCACGCCTCCTTATGGCTGTTAACAAAACCATTGTACCCTGATTTCCCATTTTCAATGGGTTCAGGGAACAACAAAACCATAATATTGTGAATTCCCTTTGAAAATGGGCTCAGGGTATACAAAAAATATGAAGAAATATATGTATATATAAATTTTTACTTACTTGAATACGATAAGGTGATCATTAGTAGACACAAATATATTTTTATATATAACTTTTCCGGCTCCATTATTACAACTCTTAGTTAGTAGACAGATTTCGAATAAATGTTTACTGGTTTCCAAGCATGTTAAAGTCACTGTATTAAATAATAAATATAAACATATATGATTATTATTATTACGCACCATGCATTGATGTTCTATATACAATATTATAAGAGATGTTAAATGTATCGACATTCAAACAACCATAAGTCAAACAAATGCTATAATACAACTGACTTGACTAGGACGTGCCCTGATCGATATGGCTATCTAATTTTCCAATAATTTTACGTCCCGTATAAGCACGTACTCTACAAAATATGGGAATTTATTGGTTGACGAAAATTCTTAATTATTCTATTAGAGCAATAAATATACATACATACATATGTATGTATTTGAATTTACATGTATGAGCCATTTGTGTGAGTGTGGGAAACTATTCTTGCTGCCTTTGGAATATTGTAAGTGTGTATGTTCAAAATACGTGAACATTGGCTTATGTACATGCATATGTATGTATGTCTGCCACGGGCTGCATATGTATTTGTATGGGATGTCTCTGGATTTAGTAGTTTGTAAATTTTGTATGGTTTGCATCGTAGGGGCAAATGGGCCTTTATGACTTAATTAGACATTTTTGACAATAATGAATAAAGCTTGAGTAGAATATGACATGTCTATTTCATATTCATATTTCAAAGCATTTAATAAACTTATAGTGTTTAACGATAATGTTTTCGGTTGAAAATGTGTATAAAATAATTTAAATTATATATAATTACACTATTTTATGGATATACACATATTTTGAGACATGATTAGCTATAATAATATATAAATTTACTTATGTACATATGTATGTTCATACATAGTACATCTGTGTGGAGTGGTTAAGACAGTCCGTAAGACCGAACAAATGCAAAGCTGGGCTTTAAAATTACTACAAGCAGCAAAAGTAACACACGCAGGTCACAAATGCTCACATGTAGGAATGGACTACAAGTGTGTGTGAGCGTGCTCCTCGCGAGATATTCTTTATGCGCCACAACGCTTTCATACCCTTCCCATAAATATATGTCGGAACAGTATTATTGTCGGTCATCGTTTCGCGCAGCGAGTTTCGACCGCACTTGAATTCTGGACGCAACTAACTTGTGTCTCTCAATTATTCTTTGTGCCTACCATCGAACCTCACTCGGCGACAGCGACACAACGCTAAAACGGTACTTTTTAAGCGACAACATACAAATATTGGCTGATGCAATATGATGAAATCAATTCTTGGAAAATAGCCAAAAACTACAACCACACGCATAAGTACGAAGGCATACAGCAAGGGAAAATATGCGAGTAGGTAGTAAGCACAATTACAGTGCGTGCCAACATATTAATACTACTTGCTTCGACACGGCCATCCTGACTTTAACACGGCCTCGTGTAACTCTAGCAAAAAGCTTCACACAATAAATCAATTTATTCACAAATTATCATCCATATTTCATCCCCGTTTCTTCTTTCTCTTAATCGTTTTCGTTAAAAAATTTGGCCTCTATGGTTCATGTACCCCTTTAGTGTCGCAACGCTGCACTGTTCCACTCGCTTTTCCTGATTGAAGATCTTGTTTTTGTTAGCTTCCTTCTCTGGGCATTGCGTTGATATGTGGCCCAATACTCCGCACTTGTAGCTTGTCACACTCGATTGTACGCAGTGGTTGTCCTCTTGTCTGCTACGTCGTTCATTAGCACTTGGAAAATGGTTTTGTTGTCTATCGATGACTGTTTTTGCCTCTTAGAAAAATTTTCAGATTGATGCTCCATAAAACCACTCTTCCGTTTATTAAAAGTGAACGCTTTTAATTCAGACTGCAGATCGCCTCTTGTTTGAATATTCGACGTGAAACTTAAACGCTGCAATCGGCTATCAAAACTTGCTAGCAACGCAAGAGTGACAACCACGGCAATCTCCTCAGTTTCCATTTGGCGCCATTTCGTTGTCAGTTCCGTAACCATACGGCTTGCATGGATTGCAAGACACTCTCCGTCAGTCGGTCGATTTGAGAGCATATTTAAAAACATTGCGGCTGGGGTTTCTACAGTGTCAAAGCGCTGTATGAACAATTCTTTAAACTCGGACCAGGTAATTCTGCGTAACACACTTGCGAAAGCCATTGCGAAGCAATTCCCTCTAATGCTGAGGTTAAGGTCACGACCAACGCACTTCCCTTTATGATGCGTTGGCGCCCAACTTGTCTGGGTTAAATTTAGGTAGTTACACTGATTTACTTTGCACTGTGTCTGTTGTTGTTTGTAGAGCCCGCACCAGTTCAATTAAATTTTTATTCTGCATTTCCATTATGGCCTTCCATGACGCATCTACTGTTGAAGGTAGAGGGCCAGATCCCACTTCTGATGTCGGAACAGTATTATTGTCGGTCATCGTTTCGCGCAGCGAAATTCTGGACGCAACTAACTTGTGTCTCTCAATTATTCTTTGTGCCTACCATCGAACCTCACTCGGCGACAGCGACACAACGCTAAAACGGTACTTTTTAAGCGACAACATACAAATATTGGCTGATGCAATATGATGAAATCAATTCTTGGAAAATAGCCAAAAACTACAACCACACGCATAAGTACGAAGGCATACAGCAAGGGAAAATATGCGAGTAGGTAGTAAGCACAATTACAGTGCGTGCCAACATATTAATACTACTTGCTTCGACATACATATATAACATTTTGTTTGCATGAATGTGACAAAGGCTTTTAAGATTCCGGTATACTCTTCACTCAAAAGGAAAGAGCTGGGACCGTCGCGAACAAATTTCTGCATTCGGCAGAGAATTCTTCAATCTTTAAAATGAATCTAAGCACAAGGCAATGCGGTAACAGGTGGCTTCACAGTTTTACCTCAAAGTTGAAAAATATGTTTTGTTACCAAAAAGACCTGCAATTGCATGAAAAACTGAAATATTTTATGTTGAAAATCATTGTATTTGAATTAATTACAGTTAATATGATTACTTAAACAAAAAAGCAATACAAAATTGGGAAAAAAACCTTTTTTTTTTGCCAAAAAACCCAAACCTTTTTGATTTGCCGTCGGCATTTCTACCTAATTTGGCCTTTTTTAGTACATTTTATGCGTTTTTATGCCGATTTTTGGTTAGTTTTTTGCTAAAAAAAATTTATGTTGCAAATTATTGCAGCCAATTTTTTATGAATCTTGTAGATTATATATTTCCTAACACGTGTGTATAAACCGAACGTCGGGAATCGCCGGGACTCGAATATATTTAATCCACTTTAGGTAAAAAAAAGGGCAAAATTTGGACGTTACCTAGAATGAATGTATCTCGTAAACTAATAAACGGAATGACATCATTTTTCTTTCCAATCTTTCCAACTATACCAAGAAATCAACAATCCGTACATTATATTTGCTTCAGTTCGATCGCAAAGTGCAAAATTTTTTACAAAATTTCGATGGGTCGGTTCAGTTTGCAAATTTACCCAACTTTGAGGAGTCATAACTACCCTTAAAATTCACCTATTTTCAAAAATCTTTTGGAACCTGTCCCTATGGTTAATTTCGAATGGCATCAAAAAATCCCAAATCGGTGATTATGACTTTACTTATTTTTGCCACGCTCTGCCTGCAGAGGCCCTACTGTGCGTCGTCGTCGTGCCAGGCAATACCAAGCCGAGCGAATACAAAGTTAGCCGGGACCTACGCTACAGATTTTTCGGTGTTGAAAAACATTGTACTACATGTCTAGTCTATGTGTTCTCTGGTTAGTGGTAAAACGCAACCGTGCATAGTAAAAGTAGTTTTAGTGGAGTCCAATACTCAAATTCAAAGTTCTTTCTAACACACAAAGAAACTTCGCAAATTTGAATTGTTGACCATATGAGTACGAATTACCGCGTCTTAGCAATGATTTATGTAAATACATACATATGTACATATGTATATACATACATACATACATAATTCGAAATATAAAGAGATTTTGTAGCCTTAAGCATCAACAATAGACTATGTATGTACATATGTTTATGCATACATACGTATGTACATCCACAGGTACATACATCTTTATATTTAAATAAAACTCTTCAATATGCATAATACATAATACACACAAAAATACGAGTATTGATACATACATATGTATGTACATCTATTCAAATGTTAATATAGAGGAACATACATACATATATACGTACATACATACATACATACATATTTGTGTAGAGAGCACCTATCTTAACATTTTGAAAAAATTAAATATAAACACAAGCACACAACACATTTAAATACATAAATTTGTATGTATGTATGTACATATGTATCCTCAGATACACTGCATATAACGTATGTACATATGTACAATGTACACAAACACAAAAAAATATTTATGAGTGTTCTTTATTACACAGAAGCATTCCTTATGTACATATGTATATGTATGTACATACATATGTATTTACATACATATGTATGCATTTGCAAATTTCTGAACTTACAAATGTGTGTATTCAGATACAATATATACATACATAATTGTATTCCCTTTGGACTGTGAACAATTTGTATTGTTTTTTTAACTTCCATCCCATTTTTTTTTCGCGATGATGAACTTTATATTAAGCAGTTTCAGTCTATGATTTAAACTTCTTTATCTAAGGTCTTCTTATTCGATGAACTGAACGAAGACTAAATAAGAGTTGACGAGTATACTCTACGTAACTCTCGCAATCGCATTCCGTATCTTGAAACTTAATAGTACACCAATGGGAAGAGTGGTGTGCGCACTTGTGAACCTACCGAGCTCAGTAAAATTTTGTATGTACATACATACATACATAGATATAAATACATACATACGTGCATATGCATGCATTTGCACTTAAGAGAATCCTGTATTCATACACATTCATGTATATACATATGTATGTATTGTGATAATAAAAATATACATTCATATGTTCTTGTGTATGTATCTGCATATGTATGTACATATATGTACATACATATATACATATGTACATATATGTACATACATATATACCTATACATTTGTACATACATATGTACATATATATTACTTGCTTTTTATAATGTATAATTATAATCGAAAATACTTACATATGTTGACGTTACTGAATTGAAAAGCTAATTAAATGCTGCCTAAGTTTAAAACACCTTAACTTGACCAGTACCTTTCGGAAGGATTTTAATTCTAAAGGGAAAGTGTCAGATAAAAATAAATATACGTATGTATGTACATACATGTATGTTTGTATGTACATATTTCTATAAATGGTGGTTGATTCAGTTTAAAGAGAAGAGCGTCTATAACCTTCTCTTACAATCATATGTAGATATGTATGGATGTATGTATGTACTTATGGGGAGAGTTTGGTTTTTCGACTGTTTTCATGCAATTGCTTTATTCTACTAAATAAATTTACATAGGGTAAATTGAAACATATGTAAATGAATTCATTTGCTAAGTACAATTACTGGCCAAAGAACACATACGCGACATGCTCAGTCTCGGCACAGTCTCTTGAGGCTCGAGCAGTGAAAATAAGGCACGACAAAGTCAGTGCGCTGAAAGCGCTCTGAAAAAATGAGTCTGCTAGCGTCTGTTATTAACGTTAGACGTGCGCTGTGCTTAGCTTGTTACAATTCGTTTGAGTGACACGTAAACGAATTTTCGAGCTATTTTTAGCCACTGCCGAGTGGTGGCCGAAACAGAATACGGTAAAAAATAGCAAAGAGAGAGACTTCGGAGGCATTTCACTCTTCCCTCGTCCGGCGCTCTGCGCTAGCGAGAGGTAGACAACGATATATTTTCACACATGCACCCATATGAGTTGCTTATGTACATTTACATGGCACAGAAGATGATTCAGACCCTGCAACTATGTATGCGCTCATAAATACGATCCGAACTTCTAAGCAATGAGTTGCCACCAACCAGCCAAGCTGTCAATTTATTAACTAAAATTAATAGCTCTTAACCAATTACGACAACAAGTAGTAGCACGCAATTTACATGCATCATAACTACGTCACAAGTAAGCTGTGCTTATACCTAGACCTACATTGTGGCGGCTAAAACAGGGCCAAACTTATGTTCATCCTCACTGACTGGCAGCAACTCCAAGACTGATACGTCGAAGCAAATAACCCAAAATAATGCTCGAAAAGCCAAATGGCCTTTTCAAGAAACTGTGTTACGCACAAGTTTGAAAAGAAGAGATATACAAAAAGCGCTGAATTTGTGCGTCTGTGCAGATAACTACTTTATCCGCACATCCAAATCTGGTGTGTCACGAAAATACACGACCAACGTTGGAAATTTCCGTAGACAAACTAGCATTACTAAAATGTCAATTCTGGCAACGTCACTTTAAGCTGGATAAGCCTTTCACTGTAATAATCAGGGGAATGCATGCAAACGTGCCTAAAAAGCAAATAATGGAAGCTATGGATAAAAAAGGCTTTGAATGTGTGAGGAGCAATATAGGTATGCACGTATTAATGTATATGAACGTACGTATTTGCTGTGCATTTATATGCATATACTTGTTGTTGTTGCGACAGCGACGACTGTAGGAGCTACCCTCGCCATTGTCAGGCACACTGGACGTTATGCAGAGGCGGTTTGGCGAGTGGGTTGAGAGGAATGAAGGAAGCATTGCTTATTCACTGAGGTTTGCCGAGCTGGGCCAAGTGCAAGGACGCCGTGTCTCACTGAGGGATGAATCAACGACCGCCGTTTTGGATGACGATCTGGACACACAGCTTGCTCATGTGGCGCGGATACACGACAAGGTGGGACGAGAGTCACATCACCCCGCAACCTCAAATAAGGCCACGATTACTCGGCAGCACAGCCCAAGAATACCTAAAGGTGGCCAAACAAGTGCGAAAGTGGAGCTTCCGCTTTGATAGCACCACAAAGCCTTTGGAGTTCCTGGAGCAGGTGAAGTGGTCGACTGACACGTAAGGACTGAATCTGGACATGATCCCGCGGGCGATGCCAGTGCTGCTGAAAGGCCTTGATGTGGCAACCGGCACTGGACGGCGTGGGTGACGTTTGTGCGCGGCTTCTAGGAGTTCTTCTTGCCTAGAGGCTATCTGGAGAAGCTGGAGGATGACGTCAAACGCCGGTGGAGATGCAGACACATGGTGGAGATGCAGACTCTCATGCGGCCTCTGCGCTATGGAACAGACCGCGAGATGAAGCTCATTTATAACAATGATCAGATGCTGACACAAGTGCGTCGAAACCAGGAGAGAGTTGGACAGCATCAGGCGGCATATAATGTCTCACTCACGGAGGCGGCAGTGGAAGCTGGCCGTAGGTGACAAGGTGTGGGCAAAGGAATGCCACTTGTCTAATGCCGCTGAGGGATTCGCAGCAAAACTGGCAGACAACAACAACAATTTGTTTGAACTGCGCGCGCGCGACAGCACCGAAAACGTAGCTGCCATTGCATGCGCAATGCACTAGATACAACAACAAACAGTGCATGCGCAAGCAGCACCCATATACAGTATATGCGCACTCAACATCAACAAGGCGCCAGCCGAAATTATGCATTTTTCGAACGAAAGCGAAAAGCGGAAAACAACAACAAACGTTCCAGGCAAGAATTGAAGCACACACACACACAGTGAAACGAGAGCAAGCGAGCGTAGGCAAGGGTCAAGTGCCTACGTCCGCTGCTTAGCGATCGCTAACGCACGAAGGTGTCAGTGTGAGCGACATGCAAAACAGCCAACAACAAAACATACAGCGATATATTAAAAACCCAAAAACAATGAGATACATAAAACGGACAACAACAATGTACCGCAGCAGAAGAGCTTGCATTTGAATGTTCGGCCATCGGTGAGAGTGTGGAAAATAGTATCAGCCACAACAGTAGCGTGCCTGGAATTCAGCCATAAGACAGGCAAGGCTGGAGTGGGTTGAATAGAGGACACACAGGACCCGTTATATGCTACCGCCTACGTAGTCGGCGACGCGGCAGCATATGGTTTAAAAAGGGCGTGTGGGCATCGGGCCGGGCCCTATTTTTATACCCATTAAAAATGCGAAATCATGGTATAATGGTTTTGTTCAAAGTATGTAACAGGGAGAAGGAGGCGTGGCAGACCTCTAGTACTTTATACACGATTTTTACAAATTGGCGGCGAAGGGGGAGTGGTATCCAAAATCTGTATCTGTGCATATACACAGTAAGTCTGAAGTCTCTATGTTTAATAGTGTTCAACTTAGGCTGATAAAAAATATAAATTTATCGAGTATCCTCGATAAAAAAGATATCGAATGAGTTATCGAAAAAATATGATAAACTCGTACTGCGTATGGTATACCAGAGTCTACATGCACAATTTCAGCTCTCTAGCTCTTAAACCTTCAGAGATTGACCTTCAGACGGTCGGACGGACTCGTGGCCCTGATCAAGAATATATATACTTTGTGGGGTCTGCCACGCCTCCACGAAAAATTTAGAGGACTCAACAAAGAGGACGAATCTATATCACCAATAATCAATTTATGCAGAATAACAATTCTTAAAATTTTTTTGGTTAGCGAAGGAAGATCAATGAGCTGGAGCCTACTATGATAAGACGGTCATCGTAAATTACTGTCCCAACTAAGATATCTTAAGGCAATAGAAGAAACTGTTTTTGCCGATAAGTACAAGGACCGGCTTGTAATTTCCTTGTCTTTATTTCTTAGATTAAAACTGTGTTTTTCTTATGAATATTGTGTAAAGATATGTCTGTACCGAAGTTTCAATACCAGGAGAGGCAAGAGTGGTGGAGAGATGAAGTACTGATGATGCGCTAAATACGAAGAACCAGTAGGAGAACTGGGTTATGTTATTAAGAGAATGCTGTTCCGCCAGGATAGCCCGGAGTGCTCGTGAGCCAAGCAGTTCGTGCAGTACTTTCTCCTCTGAAAGGACTAGAAAACGCTGACAATTCCGGAGACCGTGGGGTCCTGGGCACATGCGGCACTGGAAGGAATTGCTACCGTGTGGTTTGCTGTTTCTGATGACGGCGTTTTTATCTGGAAGACCGAATGAGTTGGAGGTTGAATTTCTTGCTCGTTAGAACACAACATGGAGGTTAGTTCGACAGCACAAGGAGGACGAGGATTGAGTTGGAATAATGGGCCTGAATGAAGAATATTATTCAGGCTGTCCGTGATGGACGGAGAGCATTGGAACCGACCCTCACTTCCGGAATGGTGCTGTCGGCAGCTCGGAATGGAAGAGCTACGTCAGATGATACGGTTGACGGAGACTCAAGTTTTGCCGAAACAATAACCTGAGTTGTGAAGGAGGAGCCCGTTCCTAGTATCGTCTATGAAAGTGGGCCTGTCAGTACCCAACCGAAAACAGTCTCGAGACCTATAAGAGGTCCACAAATATTAGGGTGATTTCCGCACTCTGGTAAAACTCAGGGTCAGCTAGCTGAGCTTTCGGAAGTTCGTTTAACAAGAGTTGCGGATCTGAGGACGAAGGGATGTTACCAGCCAGATTTGGAACTACGAGAGCAAAAGCTTTGATCCGTAGTCTCGGCTTTAAAGGGGAGCCAATGTCAAAGTTGCATACCTTGTTTGCCTCAGCTGTCACTGCTTGATTCAGGCCGAAGATTTGAAGGACAACTGGATTTTACCTAACAGTCGCTTAGAAATGAAAGTTGCTTCGGTCCCTGAGTCGACTAAAGCACGGGCGGGATAGGTTGCGTCAAAATGGCATATATTGATCACCGTCGCATGTTGGAAGCCAGATACGTATAGACGTTGGACATAGCTAGAGTACGAGTCAGAGCTATAGCTGTTGCGGATGCAGCAGCGGTCCGAAGAGTATTATCCCTATGGAGTAGGGTGTTATGTTGACCATTGCACTTGAAACAGTTGTGAGTACTGGTACACTCTCGTAACTAATGACCTTTAGCGAAAGAGTTTAGGCAAAGCTTCTTTGATTTTATGTAGGTCTCTCGTTCATGAATGGATAGTTGGAGAAACTGAGGGCAGTTCTGAACGAGCTGAGTCGTTTCGGAAGCAGAGATTGGAACTTTTGGAACAGAACGATCACCTTCCATAGCCTCAAGAGCACGAGCGCGCTTACTAAGGAAATGATTAACGTCCTGACAGGCTGGGATTTCTGTTTTTTGTATTAATGCTCCCAGTTTGTTCTGGCAAATTTGAAGTGCACAGGAATACAACAATACAATCCCAATTCTCAGTGGATATCTGAGCACGCTAGATTGCCGTGACACATCTGTGCATAGTGCTATGCAACTCTCTGAGAGCCGAGCCTGACTCCTTGGTGACTTTGGAAAGGTTGAGAAGAATCTTAAGCTGGCTATTGACTAACAGCCGCTTGTTCTCGAACCGATCACACAAAGAGACCCAAGCCGATGCAAAGCCGTCGATTGTGAGAAGATACTCTGCGACTAGTGCGTTTGCATCGCCTGCTGTTTTCGAATTAAGGTGGAATAACTTTTCCACGGTTTCTGAATATAATTTGGCTCAGTGGGGCGCTAAGTACAGCGAACCAGTAGGAGAACTGGGTTATGTTATTAACATAATCCTGTTGATAACATAACGTTGTGTGGTGCGGGAGGAGCAAATCTTGTTAATGGGATCAGGAATTAACAGGACCGATTCGATACGATCCTGATACAGTTTATGTTGCGGAGACCATACAACAGAGCAATACTCTAAGATACGACGCACAAGCGAAATATATAATCTCTTGATAATAAAAGGATCTTTAAAGACCTTAGACCAACGTTTAATAAAGCCAAGCACCCTTTTGGCTTCATTAATGATGGTAGAAATATGAAGATTACTCAATAATCAACAATTAGTACATGTACATGAAATGACTGCAGAGCCCCACCAGATCATCCTCAAGGGTTGAAGGAGCAAGTAGAACCAGCAGAGAGACGTCTCCAGCGGCGAGGGAAAGCATGCGACAAATGGGTGAAATGGCAATTGGCAATGCCACCGGGGGCATTGGCAGCGGCAGGCCATCAGGTCAAGACGCATTGAGAAGAAGATGCCCAGCCTGAAAAACAACATTAAAAATACATATGAACTTTATTCACTTACCGGCAGAGTACAGCATTGCCATCTGTAGATAAAAATGCAGCTGGTGGCGTTAACAGAGACTTAACAGCAGCGATCAGCGCAAAATGGAGCACCGAGGGATGGAGCGACGCAAAACTGAGCAGCGCAGATGAGGAGGGCGCTAAAGTTAAAACATGATGGTTTCGCGTTTTCCGGAAGGAAGAGGGGAGCGTGAGGAGCAATATATTATATGCATATACGTACATATGCCGCTCAACATAGCAACGCGAATACTTTAGGAGCGACCCTCGCACTGGAAAGGGGAAAGTCCGGATGGAGTCGGTCTCTTTCGCTCGCCGTACGACGATCATCGGTGACCTTTAGCCGAGGTGCCGTTCGGGCAGGGTGATAGTAGTGCACACTTTCACTCGCAGGGCACCAACGGTATTTCGGCCAATGGGAGGCTGCCATGCGATTTGGCGGGAAAGTGGCGTCACCCCAAATACCGCCACTTTATCGTTTTTATGGGTAAGAACGGCAGAAAGGCCCCGCTCCAGAGCCGAACAGGCTCTGTTACCGCACGAAGCAGGGCCTGTGGCTGGGGCCTAAAAGGCCACTAGCAGCTCCATGCAAGGTCTTAAGTTCTTAAGAGATAAAAGTGAACAGTTGCGATATAGAGTGAGATTATGGTGAGAGTCAATTAGAATTAATGTTAGATCCAAACTGGATTAAATAAAAATAAACTTATTAGAAAAAGATCTGATAAGATTAGGAAAAAGTCAGAAATGAAATGGAATCATGTAAAATCATAAGATAATCCAGCAGATGAATTCAAAAACGCTACAATATTAATTATTAACAGAAATAGGAAAGTTGTTGGGGAAAAAACATTTACAAACTAAAAGTAAAATAAATAGCTTGAATCCATTTTTAGATTAAAAATAAATACTTCGAGTAGAAGGTCTTCCTTTAGAGAAAGCTGGTATTGGATTTGACGTAAAATATCGAATTATTTTTGACAAATGTCATTTAGTTAACTTAATAATTAAATATGCGCACATTATCACTTTGCACAGAGTGTAACGAACCTTCGGCTTATCCCGAGTCTAAGCTGGGCTAGTTTCAGCTGACTATGGATTCATGCCAAAAAATTTATTTGTTGAAGCCCCTGCGATATTAATTAGTCAATTGTGAATTAGGTTTTATAACGTAAGTGTATATTCTCTTAAATAAGTTTGAATTTTACACGTCACTTAAATATATGCTGGTTCGCTGGTTTGCTTTAACGAAGTACACCTACTGAGCCCTGGTTCAACGTACTCCGGCTGGGAAAGTGTTGTGCTAAACACGCTAGTTCACCGTAACGATTCGAGAAACGCCAGGATCTGGATCTGTAAACTCTGGCGGTTCGTTCAGATATTTATTTATTTATTTATTTCTTAAAGCTAATTGACAAACCTGGAGTCAACTTAAGATTAAACAAGTACGATAGCTCTAGTCGAGACTGCTCGACTAGGAAATCCCCTGAACCTTTCGGAGGACTGATATTTCAATAATTCTTCGCATCTTTTTGCTTACAAAAGAAAAACACACACACATACATACACATATAGGCACGCACGCATAAACACGCATGGGCTGCAGTGTGGGCTTCCCATGGGAATTTAATTGTTTAATAACTTTTCTTGTGGATGTACGATCTTCATGAAACTTTAAGATTGTGATAATATCATTACTATGCGTGTATATGCCGATTCTCAAATCTCTAGTATTTGAAATACGACTTTTACAATGGTGATGGTGAGGGGGTGGATATAGGGGTGGGGGTGAATTATAACAAAACCCGAAATTGTATAACATACATATGAGTCTACGCGTTCAAACATACGGACAGACGGACATGGCTAAATCGACTCAGTTCGTCGCCCTGATCAAGAATATATATACTTTGGGGGTCTGCCACGCCTCCTTCTCCCTGTTACATACTTTTAACAAAACCATTATACCCTGATTTCCCATTTTCAATGCGTTCAGGGTATAACAAGTAAGAAAGCACTAGTCGAGACTGCCCGACTAGGAAATCCCCTGAACCCTTCGGAGAACTGATATTTCAATGATTCTCCGCGTTTTTTTGCTTACAAAAGAAACACACACACACATACATAGGCACACATAGGCACGCACGCATAAACACGCATGGGCTGCAGTGTGGGCTTCTCATGGAAACTTAATTGTTTAATAACTTTTTTTGTGGACGTACGTTCTTAATGAAACTTTTAGATTGTGATTATATCATTACTATGCGTGTATATGCTGAAACTCAAGTCTCTAGTATTTGAAATACGCCTTTTACAAAAGTGACGGTGAGGGGGTGGATATAGGGGCGGGGGGTGAATTATAACAAAAACCGAAATTCTATAAAGTACATATGAGTCTACATTTAAAATTTGGAGACTCTAGTTCAAAAGATGTAGGAGATATAATTTTATAATTGACTTTCGATAAGGTTTTTCATTGATAAAAAAATAATCGGACAAGTTATCGAAATTATGTGATAAACTCGATATGCGCGTGCTATATACGGACATTTTAAAAAGAAGTTGAAGTCTCTAGCTATTGTATCTTCGGAAATCGACGCGTTCAAACATACGGACAGACGGACGGACGGACGGACAGACAGACGGACAGGGCTAAATCAACTTTTCTCGTCGCCCTGATCAAGAATATATATACTTTGTGGGGTCTGCCACGCCTCCTTCTCCCTGTTACATACCTTTAACAAAACCATTATACCCTGATTTCCCATTGAAAATGGGTTCAGGGTATAAAAAGGGAAAAGAGCAATGGACCCAAATGGCTACCCTGAGGTACACCAGACGATACAAAGATCTCTTTAGATATAGCTGTTCTCAGCAAGACTCTTTGGGTCCTACCCATTAAATAGGATGAAATCCTAGACAAAAGTCTAGGTGAAAATCCTAAGCGTTCAAGCTTAAGAATTAGTATGTGATGATGTACAGAGTCAAATGCCTTACTGAAGTCAGTATAAATAACATCAGTTTGCATTTTTTTAACAAAGCTGTCATTAATGAGCGAAGTAAACTCAAGTAAATTAGAGGATGTTGATGGTTGAATAATCGATTTGCAAAAATACTTCAAAGCCGATGTTATTATTTTCTCAAATAACTTCGGAATAGCAGATAATTTCGCAATGCCTCTATAATTGGAAATATCAGATCTTCCACCTTTTTATACCCTGAACCCATTGAAAATGGGAAATCAGGGTATAATGGTTTTGTTAAAAGTATGTAACAGGGAGAAGGAGGCGTGGCAGACCCCATAAAGTATATATATTCTTGATCAGGGCGACGAACTGAGTCGATTTAGCCATGTCCGTCTGTCCGTCCGTCCGTCAGTCCCTATGTTTGAACGCGTCGATTTCCGAAGATATAATAGCTAGAGACTTCAACTTTTTTTAAAAAATGTCCGTATATAGCACGCGCATATCGAGTTTATCACAAAATTTCGATAACTTGTCCCGTTATTTTTTTATCGATAAAAAACCTTATCGAAAGCTAGTTATAAAACAATATCTCCTACATCTTTAAAGCTAGAAACTCAAAACTTTTAATGTAGACTTACATTTATTTTATAGAATTTCGGTTTTTGTTATAATACACCCCCCACCCCTATATCCACCCCCTCACCCTCACCTTTGTAAAAGGCGTATTTCAAATACTAGAGACTTGAGCTTCGGCATATACACGCATAGTAATTATATAATCACGATCAAATGAAGAACGTACATCCACAAAAAAAGTTATTAAATAATTAAGTTCTCATAGTAAGCGCACACTGCAGCCCATGCGTGTTTATGCGTGCGTGGCTATGTGTATTTATGTATGTTATGTTATTATGCGTGTGTGCTGTGTGTAAGCAGAAATACGCGAAGAATTATTGAAATATTAGATCTCCGAAGTGTTCAGGGGATTTCCTAGTCGAGCAGTCTTGTTTATATAAGGGAATGTTAATGCCAAATCTCATTAACAAGAATTGATCCTCCCGCACCACACAATGTTATGTTACTAACAGGATTCCGTTAATAACATAACCCAGTTCTCCTACTGGTTCGCTGTACTTAGCGTCGAGCTGAGTACTTTGTCTCCCGAACTCTCGTCACTTGCCAATCCTGGCATACATATATATTTTTCCACACTTTTTATACGAGCGACACAGCTCTCATCTACCAATAAAGATTAGGAGATATACAACCTAATCTTTGTACTTATTGAAGACGCCACCACTCCAACATTTGGTCCTTCGAGCCGGAGCTTCATCCACCTTCACACCAGCATTCCATCGGCCGTCGAGATAAGTACCCCATTCTTGTCTAGAGTAGTACATACATATATAAATGCATAAATACACGGGCACCTCTCATCCGCCTTCCCTTGTATATACATATGTATGTACTAATTTAGCAATCTTTCGACTACATGCCTATATGTATATATTCTTATATATATAGATATGTAGTAAGCTGTGTTTAAGTCCGATTAATGTTTATTAACACGAAAAGAACAATATCCTTTGTTGATCGTTTAATAAATTTATTTACATATTCTGCCTTTTCACACACCCGCACATACTCATATTTATAACTAGTCGCCGGCTGCAGAGTGACATACATATATACATATGTACATATACATATACATGCTCCTCACTCGATCTATTAAATCAAAAACAATATCCGTTTTTATTATACCCTGAACCCATTGAAAATGGGAAATCAGGGTATAATGGTTTTGTTAAAATGTATGTAACAGGCAGAAGGAGGCGTGGCAGACCCGACAAAGTATATATATTCTTGATCAGGGCGACGAGATAAGTTGATTTAGCCCTGTCCGTCTGTCTGTCTGTCCGTCCGTCCGTCTGTCCGTCTGTCCGTATGTTTGAACGCGTCGATTTCCGAACCTATGATAGCTAGAGACTTGAATTTTTTTTTTAAATGACCGTATATACAGCGCGGACGTCGAGTTTAGCATTAGAATTCGATAAAGTATCCCGTTATGTTTTTATCGAATACAAACATTCAAGTTCAAATCAGATGCCAGTACAGCTAATTGTGAATGATTTTTCATTTTTTTAAATTTGTCAAATATTCAATGGAATATGTAGATCATATGCTGAAAGTTTCATTTAATTCCGTTAAGTCTATCAATTTTGAAAAAATCATTAAATATTAGGCCAATTAACAAACGCACATGCAGCAGCCACAGCAGATTTAGATTTGCTAGATGGCGCTGCAGCAGTGAATGTATTGCTGTTTTGCCATCAAACTGTCAAAGAGTGAAGTGGCGTAGTGGATAGCAGCGCGCCACTCGATCAAGAGGTCTCAGGTTCGAGCCCCAGATCGGGCGGAATTAATTTATGTTTATTTTTTTTTTTTTTTTAATTGTTTCAAAATATTTATACATATATTTATTTAAATGAGCTTACTATTCAATTGAATATGCAGATCATATGCTGAAAGTTTCATTAAATTTCGCTAAGTCTATCAATTTTGAAAAAATCATTAAATATTAGGCCAATTAACAAACGCACATGCAGCAGCCACAACAGTTTTTCTATAAGTGTGCACACATACATTCAAAAAAAACAATTAGTTTAGTTTAGATTTGCTAGATGGCGCTGCAGCAGTGAATGTATTACTGTTTTGCCATCAAACCGCCAGGAAGTGAAGTGGCGTAGTGAATAGCAGCGCGCCACTCAATCGAGAGGTCTCGGGTTCGAACCCCAGATCGGGCGGAATTAATGTTTAATTTTTTTTTAATTGTTTCAAAAATTGAAATTTTAACCACACTAAATGTGAATATTTATTAGTTTGGTTCAGGGTAGTATCTAGTCGAGCACTCTCGACTAGAGTTTTCTTACTTGTTTTATTTTGCAATTTAATATCCAATCCTCCAAGCATAATTATTTCTACTTGTTTTATTTATGTATCTATTTGCTAATTGTGTGTCCGCTTTCTTCTGTTTGTACGAACATACGCTCATACATACATACATACATCCATGTATGCACATATAAGCATCTTGAAACTTCTTCATATTTCACTCGCGTACAAACAGCCCAGCAACACAATTAACATATAAATTCACAATAGCAACTTCCACATACATATACACTACACATTTACTAAACAATAAACTTAAATTGTTAAATTGGTTGTTTTGTGTTGTGTCCAAGCAGCTGAGATCGTCACTAGTATCGATAACATTTTCAATAGCTATCAGCGGCCACCACAATTTCGTAACGATATTGTGTCACGATCAGTATTTATCGTATTTCAAAGAGTTATTGTAAAGCATATTTAATTATTAAATTTATCCTAATTAATATAATTAATTACAAAGTCGAATTTCAAATTAAGAATTTGATTATTTAATTTATCTTAATTAAATAAATTAAATTTTTTGCCTTTTCTTCTTCTTTGTTTTCGCTTTACTTGCTTAACAAGGCAATAATTCTTTTCTAATTTGCTCTACGTTCAGTTGACAACATTCTTGCTCTTGTCAACTGAATTACTTTGTTCTTTGAGTGAATTTCTGCCTCCATATCAGAAATTTCCAGCAGTTAACTTCTAGCACTAACCACACAACACATAGACTAGACACGTAGAGCAATTTTTTTCAACGACGGAATTGTTCTCTGAAGAGACCGGAGAACTTCGTATTTGCTCGGCTCGGTCTTTTGAGGCTCAAGCAGTGAAAATACAGCACGACAAAAAAAGTGCGCTGCTAGCGCTCAATCGAAATGGTCCCGTTTTCATATGAAGCACAGCTACATATGTGCCATTTGTCCTACTCTCTCTCTCTCTCTCAGACCCTCTCTCTCGCTCTTTATGGTCGCTGAAATCATCACTCTCAGCAGCTCACAAAAATTGAAATTTCTGTTCGCGACGATCCCAGCTCTTTCCTTTTCAGTGAAGAGTATACCGAAATCTTAAAAGCGTTTGTTACGCTCATGCAAACAAAATGTTAGCGTTTTGCTATTTATTTGTGGGAAGGGTATGAAAGTGTTGATGCGCATAAGAGATACAAGCATACACATATGCAAATGTATTTATGCATGTGCTCAATTCACAAGGCAGACCAACGGGAAATTTTGGGCTTTACAATTTGCACAGGCTATTGTGCACAGAAAGAATACATTTTCGTGACGAGCATGCACACACACATTTACAGTTCCTTGCTACGTGTATGTGCTTTTGTGTGCGTGCGTCGCTAAACTCAATTCTTTCTCAATATTTTCGTCAATCGTCCATGGCGGTCCCGTTTACATGTATGAGCCATTTGTGTGAGTGTAGGAAACTATTCTTGCTGCCTTTGGAATATTGTAAGCGTGTATGTTCATAATATGTGAGCATTGGCTTGTGCCTGCCACGGGCTGCATATGTGTGTATGGTATGCTTGTGTATGCTTGTATGGGATGGCAAGCTAATTGTCTCTGGATTTAGTAGTTTGTAAATTTTGTATGTTTTGAATCGTAGGGTGACTATCAAATGGGCCATTATGACTTAATTAGAAATTTTTGGCAATAATGAGTAAAGCTTGAGTATAATATCACATGTGTATTTCATATATTGCAAAGCACTTAATAAACTTGTTTGTGTCTTACGATGATTTTTTCGGTTTAAAATGCGTATAAAATATTTTAAATTATATATAATTACAGTATTTTATGGATATACACATATTTTGAAACATGATTGGCTATAATAATATATAAATGTACTTATGTACATATGTATGTTCATACATAGTACATCTGTGTGAAGTGGTTATGACAGTCCGTAAGACCGACCAAACGAAAATGCTGGGCTTTAAAATTGCTACAAGCAGCAAGAGTAACGCACGCAGGTCACAAATGCTCATACATGTAGCAAGGGACTACAAGTGTGTGTGTGCATGCCCGTCGCGAGATCATATTCTTTATGCGCCTCAACGCTTTCATACCCTTCCTAGAAATAATCATGAAAACCCTAACATTTTGTATGAACGTGGCAAACCCTTTTAAGATTTCGGTATACCCTTCATTCAAAAGGAAAGAGCTGGGATCGTCGCGAACAGAAATTTCAATTTTTGTGCGCTGCTGAGGATGATGATTTCAGAGACCATAGAGAGCGAAGGAGAGAGGGACTGAGAGAGAGAGAGAGAGAGTAGGACAAATAACACACAGCTGTGCTTCATATGGGAACGGGACCATTTCGATTGAGCGCTAGCAGCGCACTGACTTTGTCGGGCAGCATTTTCACTGCTTGAGCCTCAAAAGACCGAGCCGAGCAAATACGAAGTTCTCCGGTCTCTTCAGAGAACAATTCCGTCGTTGAAAAAAATTGCTCTACGTGTCTAGTCTATGTGTTGTGTGGTTAGTGCTTCTAGTTTGCATCCATGTCTGATCGTTCGGGTAGAGCGCAACTTAGTGTACCAGCTTCGCGTCTGATCAAGCGCAGTGCCTCTGGATCACCCATTCCGTCCGGGAAACCGCAGACAAGCAGCACTTTCAAGCGTAGTCCGGTCGTCACCCGATCCAGTCCAAAGCCCGCAAGTCCGTCTAAAATGTCGTTGTCTGACTTCATCTCGGCTGCGGATAGGCTCATCAAGTTTGAGTCGCGCATTGACGGTCCCGGAGACTCTAACGCCACCCAGGCGGCTCAGCTCCGAGCATTCGAGATCCGCCGAGATCGGGTCAAGGCATTGTGGGATGAGCAGCAATATAAGATCTGTGCCAGAGCATTGAGCCAAGGGGCGAGCAGTGGCGAAGTTGAAGCAATGGAGGCCAAATTCGACAACTGCTACGCTGACCCACCTGAGTATACAGATCGATGCAGTTTCCGCATCGAGTACACCGCCCGCTCCTATGTCCGCTCCTCCACCCGTTGACTTGGAACTTGCGGCCAACATTCCGCGATCTTTTTACTGCGATCTACATCAAAAATCCGTGTTTAACTCCGGTGGAAAAGCTATTCCACCTTAATTCGAAAACAGCAGGCGATGCAAACGCACTGGTCGCAGAGTATCCACCATTCACAGATGCGTCACTGCAATCGAGCATGCTCAAATCTCTACGGAGAATTGGGACTGTATCCTTGTATTCGTGTGCACATCCAACTTGCCAGATCCCAGCCTGGCAGGACGTTAATCACTTCCTTAGCGAGCGCGCTCGTGCTCTTGAGGCTATGGAAGGTGACCGTTCTGTTCCAAACGCAACTCCGAGATCTGCGAATCCTGCCTTTCCGAAACAACTGAACTCGTTCAGAACGCAAGTGGACACAATCGGCACAAGGTGCGATCTGTGTTCAAGAGAGAATCATCCAATCCGATTCTGCCCTCAGTTTCTCAAACTATCCATTCATGAACGAGAGAGTTACATAAAATCAAAGAAGCTTTGCCTAAACTGTTTCGCTAAAGCTCACCAGATACGAGAGTGTACCAGTACTCACAACTGTTTCACGTGCAATGGTCGACATAACACCCTACTCCATAGGGATAATACTCTTCGGACCGCTACTGCATCCGCAACAGCTATAGCTCCGACTCGTACTCCAGTTATGTTCAACGTTCAAACGTATCTGGCTGCCAACACGCGAGGTATCCTCCTCGGCACGGCAGTGATTAATATATGCCATTTCGGCGCAACCTTTCCCGCCCGTGCTTTAGTCGACTCAGGGTCCGAAGCGACTTTCATTTCTGAGCAACTATTCCATAATATCAAGTTGCCCTTCAAATCCGTGCATACTCAGGTATCCGGCCTGAATCAAGCAGTGACAGCTGAGGCACACAAGCTATGCAACTTTGATATTGGTTCTCCGTTGAAGCCGAGACTGCGAATCAAAGCTTCTGGTCTCGTCGTTCCAAACCTGGCTGGTAACATCCCTTCGTCCTCAGTTCCGTAACTCTTGTTAAACAAACTTCCGAAAGTTCAGCTAGCTGACCCCGAGTTTTACAATAGTGCGGAAATTGATGTCCTGATAGGCGCGGATATCCTTCCGACTATCATTGAGGGAGGTTATCACCCTAATATTTGTGGGCCTCTTATAGGTCTGGAGACTATTTTCGGTTGGGTACTGACAGGCCCACTTTCACAGGCGATACCAGGAACGGTCTCCTCCTTCACAACTCAGGTTTTTGTTTCGGAAGAGGCGAAACTTGAGTCTCTGCCTACCGTATCATCTGACGAAGCTCTTCCATTCCGAGCTCCCGACAGCACCGCTCCGAAAGTGAGGGTCGGTTTCACTGCTCTCCGTCCAGCACTGAATGACAGCCTGAATAATATTCTTCGTTCAAGCCCATTTATTCAAACCCGATCCCCGTCCTCCTTGTGCTGTCAATCTAACCTCCATGTTGTGTTCTAACGAGCAAGCAATTCAACCTCCAACTCATCCGATCTTCCAGATAAAGACGCCTTTATCCAAAAGCAGCAAACCACGCGGTACCAATTCCTTCCAGTGCCGCGTATACCCAGGAGCCCACGGACTCCGGAATTGCCAGCGTTTTCTGGGCCTTTTAGAGGACAACCGTATGAGTGCGGTACTTATACATAAGTACTGCACGAACTGCTTGGCTCACGAGCACTCCGGGCAATCCTGCCGCAACAAGGGACGTTGCAAAACGTGTGGCCAGGATCACCACACGCTCCTGCATCTCCAGGGATCAGCACGTCACTCCGCCTCGACACTCAGAAAGGCGCTCACAACTCCGCTGACGGCTTTGATCCGCACACCAAAGGGTCTCCAGCTTCCAACGCGACGTCCTAATTTGCAATCCTTGCAAGGGGGGGAGTATGTTAATGCCAAATCTCATTAACAAGAATTGCTCCTCCCGCACCACACAATGTTATGTTACTAACAGGATTCCGTTAATAACATAACCCAGTTCTCCTACTGGTTCGCTGTACTTAGCGCCGAGCTGAGTACTTCGTCTCCCGAACTCTCGTCACTTGCCTATCCTGGCATACATATGTATATATTTTCCATCATCTACCAATAAAGATTAGGAGATATACAACCTGATCTTTGTACTTATTGAAGACGCCACCTTTCCAACAGGGAATGATAAAAGATTCTTTCCAAATTGACGGGAACACAGAAGTATCCAAGGACAAGTTAAACAATTTTAGCAGTTGTGACTGAAGAGAAACACTGCACTCTTTAATCACACAACTAGGAATATTATCTGCACCAGGCCTCTCCTACTATCTCACTCGCTCACAGCACAACACTAGCTTCGTTTCACTCACAAACAATTCTCTTGCGCACGGCTACGTGAACTTACTCAGATGTGCAAGCCTCGCTTAAGCCGCTGATATGCACCGATGTCTTGATCGCTGCCGCTGATGATCCGGAAGGATTCCCTCTGGATGTCCTTGCTGTTCCCACGATGTTCTTGCTGTTCCCATGATGTCCTTGCTGTTCCCACGATGTCCTGGGAGTCCTGATTTACCACTCGCGTGGACTTTCACTTGACTTTGACTTTTCACTTTATATATTCTGTTGGGCCAAATTCACTTATCTTATTGTTAACTTGAATTTTATACCTATATTTTTACATTTGGGTTCACCCTAATTACTCTATCTCTCTTGCGTGGTGAACTCTTATTACTTGCATTAATTCGCCTAGCTCTAAGCAAGCTGCGCTTGCTCATACGTTTGTACTTTAGTGTATATCAAGAACTCTACGAATAAACGTTGCACCTACGATGCGCTGAATTTCATATACGGTTCATTTGTTTAGTTAGAACAGCATCCCCATACTCTGAACACATGCTAGACAGAAAAACGCTTCTGATCTTACATTTTGGCGCCCAACGTGGGGCATTGCTGTTCAAGTTCCGTGCAACGCATTTAGAGTTATAATTTGGCTTATGTACATATATATTCTGCATATATACTTCTGTGCATAAGTGGGATATATCAGCATAAAAGCTATTAGTTGTGCATGCACTCGCTTGCCTTGCTATTCGCACCGGTCATTCGCTTTGGTTGACTTCGCTGTCGCTCTGCGACCCCCGCCGTCGCATCACCGAGTCATCTTCTTCGTTTCGTCAATCTCTCGCAGCAAAGCAGCTTCTGCTTTGCAATCTACGTCACTTCGCTACCCCTACGATCCCCCCGCGATCGCAGCAGCAAGTTATCGACAGTGCGCTTGCTATCATATTCGTCGGTTTGGATAAATCATATTCGTCAAATTATAAATACATAAGTGCAGTTAATCACAAACGCACTTATATACATACGCATCAACTGCACTGAAAGTCGTCGCTGGAATTACTCTTCTTCTTGCTTAATATTGTATGCGCTCAGTTGAGTGAAACTCATCACCAAATATTCTTCAAGCTCATTTGAGTGGAATTCGTCGCTTGCATTGTTCGTCGCTCTTATATTTTACACGCAACATTTAGTGCTCAGTTGAGTGAAATTTGTCACTTACATTTTTTCTTCGGGCTAATAAATATTTGCGTAATTTGGGTTTACCTCTGGCAGTGAACTTGATCATCGTTTATCCAAGTAAAATCCTAAAGTTGTTGATCAAATCATGTCTCTAGAAAGCCTTAAAACACAGCGCGCGAATACTCGCCGGAATATTAGCCGAATTCGTAATGTTGTCGATCCCAAACTAAGAGAAGGGAAATCTGCACCAGTTCAAGCTGAATTAAAGTGTCGCTTGGAAATTTTGGAAGCTTACTTTAAGCAAGCAATGGTATTGCAGACTCAAATTGAAAAGGAATGTTCGACCGATACAGGACGCACCGAATTGGAGGAACTGTATGTGGAAATAAAGGTTTGCATTACAGAGCAACTCACGGAGGATATACACGAATCAACATTCGCTGCGGTATCTGGGCCCACATTCTTATCGTCGGCCAAGCTGCCCAGACTTGCGTTACCTACATTTGATGGCAATTATGCGGACTACAAGAATTTTAGTGCGCTATTCAATCAAATGGTGGATCAACAGAACAGCTTATCAAACATCGAGAAGTTTAATCAACTGATCAGCTGCTTAAAGGGACCAGCATTAGAAACGGTAAAGGCATTTCAGATCACACCTGAAAACTACCGAAAGGCACTTGATCGCTTGAATCAACGCTACGACAATCCAACATTAGTGTTCTTGGACAATATCTCGTCGTTATTTACGCTCAAGAGTGTATCAAAGTCAAACAGCCACGAAATCCGAAGTTTGATTGACAACTCTACAGCATTGTACAACTCGCTAAAATCATTGGGCAACGAGGCACAAATTGCACAGGCAATGTTAATAGCCATTGTTATGGATAAGATGGACATGGAAACTAAGCGCAAATGGAACGAATCATTGGATTATTCCAAGTTGCCTACGTGGGATTTATGTGTACAGGTAGTTGAGAGGCATTGCCAATATTTGGAATCATGCGGTAAGTCCGAATCGAGCCAGGCCCGTACAGCGACTGCTAGCAAACCACGAAGCCAGACAAACACGCGACATGGTTTGTCTTTTAATTGTTCAACTCACTCATGTCCTCTTTGTCTTAGCTCAGAGCATCGAGTCTCACGTTGCAGTCGACTTCAAGAGAAGTCGGTTGCAGAGCGCTATGAAGCAGCGAAACGACATGGTCTGTGCCTAAACTGTCTTGGCAAGGGGCACCAGGCATCCAAGTGTCCTTCTACTCAACGATGTCGATGTTGCTCGAGACTTCATCACAGCTTACTACATCGAGAGGCAGCTGTGAGTAGATTGACAACTATGTTGCCCAGCGGCTCGAATTCAAATGATGTGGTGACACATACACACACCAATCGAACAGACCAAGTCATTCTAGCAACGGCCATCGTTGAGGTTATGGATGCGTCTGGAAACTACAGGATCGGTCGTGCTCTATTGGATTCTTGCTCGCAGGTGAACTTCATCTCAGAACAGTTCGCACAAGCACTACGCTTGCCAAGGGTCAAACGGCACATGCGAATCTGTAGCGTTGGAGAGTCACACACATACATCAAGTTTGGCACTTCGGCCACAATCAAATCACGCTTGGAGGATTTCAAGATGCCCATAGATTTCTGCGTAACGTCACACATTGCCTATCAGCCGGAATCGGACATCGACACTTCATCATGGAACATACCGAAGAACACGGGTGCATGTCATAACGCCCAGTGTCATAAGGCCCATGGGCGCTAAGACACACATTTTTGCGACATAAAGCCCACGGACGCAATGACACTTTTAAATGTGACATAAAGCACGCCGGACTTTATTTCACTTTTTTATGGGCGTTATGACACGATTAAAGGGCTTTAAAAAATAAGAAAACAAAACAATTACATTTTTAAAATATTTTATTGAAAAATTTTAATGTGATTCTCAACTATTTGTCTACAATACGGGCACAGTAATAAAGAGTTAGCAGTTCGATTTTGTAAATTTGTGTGGCACTCCAAATATATCTTGAAGTGGTTTCAAGGCAGAAGTACCACATCTCTCGGTTTGTCAACACAAATTATGCATTTTAAAACATCAGTCATTTGACTGAAGTGCAAATTGCTATCAATATCCTCCTCTTCAGAGTCTGAAGATAACTCTTCATTTTCGAAGCTGGTGTCCAAATTAATTAGGTCAATATTTTCGTTTAAGAGACAACTAAAAAATTCTATTTCGGAACATATAAATATAACATATTAAACAGTACTTTTGGTACGGTTCTTTCATCGATTGATAATGCGCTTTGCAAGTTTTTAGAAATTTCGGGCGTTATGCACTCTTGAATTGTGTCGTAGCGCCCTCGGGCGCTATTTCGCTTTTGGAGTGGGCGCTAGTACACATTTAAAAGTGTCATTGCGTCCGTGGGCTTTATGTCGCAAAAATGTGTGTCTTAGCGCCCATGGGCCTTATGACACTGGGCGTTATGACATGTACCCGAAGAACACACCTTTAGCTGATGAGAAGTTTCACAAAACTCGTCATATCGATTTACTTATTGGCACTGAAACATTTTTTGAAATACTTGCAGTGGGACAAATCAAATTGGGTCCCAACCTTCCTATGCTTCAGAAAACGTTACTTGGATGGATTGTGTCTGGACGCTATAAGGGAGGACAGCAACAGACGAATTGCTACTCGCTCTAACTGGAGGAGTCAATAAACAACAATTTGGACCGACTCTGGCGTATCGAAGATTTGAGTAAATCAATCGACAAGTTCACACCTGAGCAACTGCAGTGCGAACAAATGTTTACTCGCTCTGTACGCCAACAAGCAGATGGTAGAATTATTGTTCGGCTACCATTCAAGGATGACCCACGACATCTAGGATCTTCATACGAGTCTGCTAAGCTGAGATTCGAGTCACTGGAACGGCGCTTAAATCGCAATCCCGAGCTAAAGGCAGCATACATAGCATTTCTGCGCGAATATGAAGATTTAAATCATATGAGTTTGGTACACTCACCAAGGCTTGACGAGCCACATAATTACATACCACATCACTGCGTATTCAAGCCAAATAGCACTTCAACAAAGCTCAGAGTTGTCTTCGATGCCTCAAATCGAACTTCATCGCAACAATCACTCAATGATTTGCTAATGGTTGGACCGACTATTCAGACTGATCTATATACGCTTCTACTACGCTTTCGAACGTACAAATATGCACTGACTGCAGATGTTGTGAAAATGTTCAGGCAAGTATTGGTGGACTATCGTGACCGCAAGTTCCAATACATTCTTTGGAGAGATTCAACAGACAAACCACTACGGACATATTCACTAAACACAGTCACATATGGTACGGCCTCAGCACCATATCTCGCCATACGCAGTATGAAATATTTGGCTGATCTACATATGCAAACTCACAAATTGGGATCACAAGCTATAAATTCATCATTCTACGTGGATGACTTTCTTTGTGGGCATGACACAGCAGAAGGCCTGCAACAACTCAAGGCAGAGGTCATCGAAGTACTTGGCAAGGGCAAATTTGAATTGGCAAAATGGCATTCGAATCATCCGGACTTTGTCGACGACAGCACGATCAAAGATTTGAATCTAGAAGATGGCTCAGTTACTAGCACATTGGGCTTAGCTTGGAACCAACGTCTGGATGTGTTGCTATTTGCCTTTCGACCCAAATGCTCCGTTGATGCAATCACCAAGAGGACAATTTTATCTGTGGCATCTTCACTTTTTGATCCATTGGGATTGGTAGCGCCAATCATTGTGACAGCAAAGATCATTCTACAGGAACTGTGGATAGTCAAATTACAATGGGATGAGTCTGTGCCGCAAAACCTTTATTTAGCTTGGAAATCGTTTGCTGCATCGCTTACTTCACTGGAGTCGCTGAAAATACCTCGATTCTGTATGCAGCCGAACACCAAGGAGTTGCAGTTGCATGGATTCTGTGACGCTTCCATACGTGCATATGGATGCTGCATTAACGCACGCACAGTTGCAGCGGACGGCGAAATTCAAGTTCACCTGATCACGTCAAAGTGCAGAGTAGCCCCAACTCGTAAGCTATCGCTACCAAAACTGGAACTCGCTGCTTCTCACCTACTGGCCCAACTCTACGTGAAAATCAAGGGGATTTTCACATCGAAACAAACCTATCTGTGGAGCGACTCGTCGATAGTTCTTCATTGGATACAGCAATATTCGTCGACACTATCAACCTTTGTTGGAAACCGCGTTTCTGACATACAAGAAGCTACACCGGACTGTCATTGGAGACATGTCCCAACTAAATTGAATCCCGCCGTTCTGGTCTCGAGGGGGCCGGCGTATCTAAAACAGAGCTCAAACACTTGGCCAAGAGACAAACATCATGAACCAGATCCTGAGATTGTAGCACTTGAGATGCGCAAGTCAGCTTTCAAGGCTACGACGGATATCAACTATCTACTCGACACACTCAGAAACATAAGTTCGCATCGTCGTTGTTTGCGAATTGTTGCTTGGCTGCGCTTTATACACGCGCTTCGGAAACCCGTTGAGCTGTCTACGCCCTCGCCATCACCTCAAGAGCTACAGCGTGCATTTAATTGCATTATTTGGAATCTGCAGCAGCAACACTTCGCAGATGAAATTCACGCTTTGAACAAAAATAGGCAAATATCAAGTCATATAAAATTTCTAAATCCATTTTTACAGATTACAGACGGATATCAACTATTGAAGGTTGGCGGCCGTCTCGAATTGGCCAGGGCACCGGAGGTTCAGAAACATCCAATCATACTTCCCAGCAAAGATGATTTTGTTCGTCACTACGTGCAGTTTCTTCATGTGCAACACTATCATTCTGGCTCAAAGGCACTTGTCGCACTAATTCGTCTGCAATTCTGGATCGTAAATGCTCGAGACCTGGCTCGCTCTATTGTGAGAAGGTGCGTGCACTGTGTGCGCTACAAGCCAAAGTTGCAACAGCAACTCATGGGAAATCTGCCTGTAGAGCGATTGACGCCATCGAGACCTTTCGCTCACTGTGGAGTTGACTTTTGTGGACCAGTCAACGTCTATCTCCGCATTCGGGGCAAGGCTCCTCGCAAGGCCTACATTGCCATATTTGTATGCTTCGCCACCAAGGCTGTGCATATCGAAGTGGTATCTGACCTTTCAACGGATGCTTTCTTAGCCGCGTTGAGGCGCATGATTGCACGACGAGGATTGCCTGTGGATATATTTTGCGACAATGCCACGAATTTCACTGGAGCAAGCAATCAATTAAAGGAACTGCGAACCTACTTCTTCAAGCAAGAAAATCAACAGTCAATTATTAGTTTTTGTGCAAATGAATTCATAAAATTTCGTTTCATCCCACCCAGAGCACCACACTTTGGCGGCCTCTGGGAAGCCGCAGTCAAAAGCGCCAAGGGGCTCATGACGCGCAGCCTTATGAACGCCCGCTGCACGTTTGAGGAATTGGCCACAATCACAGCAGAAGTAGAAGCCATCCTCAACTCACGTCCACTCACACCACTATCATCAGATCCAAGCGACTTGGGTGCTCTGACACCTGGTCACTTCCTAGTTGGAGACTCCTTACGAGCATTGCCTGAACACAATATAGAAGATGAACAGTTGAAATCTTTGGATGGCTGGCGTTTGATAACTGGTATCAAACAATATTTTTGGCGACGCTGGTTGACAGACTACTTCAATGAGCTGAACGTGCGCCACAAGTGGACCAAACCATCACCCAGTATCTCTATCGGGGACATGGTTCTCATACATGAAGACAACGTACCTTCTCAGAAGTGGATAATGGGTCGCATTACAGCTACAATTCCTGGACGAGATCAACGAGTACGAGTGGTAGATGTCCGCACTACCAAAGGCATAATCCGGAGACCAGTTCACAAAATAGCGATTCTTCCTGTCTCTTGAAAGACTGCGTCATTCAATGGGGCCGGGATGTTGGGCCAAATTCACTTATCTTATTGTTAACTTGAATTTTATACCTATATTTTTACATTTGGGTTCACCCTAATTACTCTATCTCTCTTGCGTGGTGAACTCTTATTACTTGCATTAATTCGCCTAGCTCTAAGCAAGCTGCGCTTGCTCATACGTTTGTACTTTAGTGTATATCAAGAACTCTACGAATAAACGTTGCACCTACGATGCGCTGAATTTCATATACGGCTCATTTGTTTAGTTAGAACAGCATCCCCATACTCTGAACTCATGCTAGACAGAAAAACGCTTCTGATCTTACATATTCTCTTCAGTATAGTTTCGACCGCCTCGTATGGAGCTGCTGGTGGCCTTTTATACCCCAGCCACAGGCCCTGCTTCGTGTGGTAACGGGGCCTGCTCGCCTCTGGAGCGGAGCCTTTCTACCGTTCCTATCCACTTTAGCCACTTTCCCGCCAAATCGCGTGGCAGCCTTCCATTGGCCAAAGTACCGTTGTTGCCCTGCGAGTGAAAGTGTCCACTGCTATCACCCGGCGCGAACGGTACCTCGGCTAACGGTCACCGATGATCGTCGTGCGTGCGACGCGAACCCACTGCTGAATCTGTAGGAGCGAAAGAGACCGCCTCTAACAGGACTTTGACCCCCTTTCCAGTGCGAGAGTTGCTCCTACAGTATTCGCGTCGCTGTGTGGAGCAACATGTATATGCACGTATATGCACATAAACGCACAGCAAATATGTACGTTCATATACATTAATACGTGCATACCTATATTGCTCCTCACAAGAGGTAATAATGTAATGTAACTATATTCAAAGGAAATATTGGATAATTGGACTCAGAAACTGTCTGAAGAAATACTTACTTACACAACAAATAATGGCAAATCTCCCTATGAATAGACTCACCAAGTCATACCTATTCCTGATTACGGGAATGGACTATGCGGGGCCTTATTATATGAAATAAAGTGGCATTTTATCCCGGTGGCAAGCCCTCACTTTGGAGCAATTTGGGAGGCAGGAGTAAAGTCAATAAAATATCATTTAAAAAGAGTCATAGGAGATAGCAACTTAACCTTTGAAAAAATGACAACTCTATTATGTCAGATTGAAGCAGCTCTACACACTACTGGTTATGATATCGATAATATCGATGTACTAACTCCAAGGCAAGCAAGTGGACTCAATGGGAGAAGAAACAACTAAGAAAGCTCTAGTCGAGACGGCTCGACTACGAGGTCCCCTGAACCCTTCGAGGAACTGCTATTTCCGAGATTCTTCTCATCTTTCTGCTTACATAAGAAACAACACATACACACACATACGTACTCACAGTCAGGCATACGCACGCACGCATAAACAAGCATTGGCTTCATTAATAACTTTTCTTGTGGATGTATCATGCATATGCATGTACATATTTCGTAAAGCACAAGTCTCTAGGATTTGTAATACGCCTTTTACAAATTTACGGGTTAGGGGTGGATATGAGGACGGAAGTCAACTATAAGGAAAATCGAAATTCTATAAAGTAAATTTAAATACACATTTAACGAAAATTGATATTCTATAAAGTACATATAAATATACGCTAGCTTAAAAGATGTGACAGATATAAATTTATTACCGATTTTCAATAATGTTTTTAATCGATAGCTAAATAACGGGATAAGTTATCGATTTTTTGTGATAAACTCGATATACGCTATTTACCACCACTGACCAAACAACACATAGACTAGACAGGTAGAGCAACGTTTTTCCACACTGCAACCTCTGTCTAGCAGGTCCCGGCCAACTTCGTATTCGCTCGGCTGGCTCGGGTAATGAAAGATAGCTCGATGAAAACAGTGCGCTCCAAGCACGCAAACGAAATGGTCATGTATGCGCTTTGCGTTTTTTGTCTTACTCTCCCTCTCTCTCTCTAATTCATTCTCTCTCTCTCTGTGGCCTCTCAAATCATGAAGCTCAGCAGCGCACAAAAATTGAAATTTCTTCGCGACAGTCCCAGCTCTTTCCTTTTGAGTGAAGAGTATACCGAAATCTTAAAATCGTTTGCGACATTCATGCAAACAAAATGTTAGCGTTTCGATAAATATTTATGGGAAGGGTATGAATGCGTTGAGGCGCATAAAGAATATGAACTCGCGACGGGCATGCACACACACACACTTGTAGTCCATTGCTACATATATGAGCATTTGTGACCTGCGCGCGTTACTCTTTCTGCTTGTAACAATTTTAAAGCCCAGCATTTGAATTTGGTCGGTCTTACGGACTGTCATAACCACTTCACACAGATGTATTATGTATGAACATACATATGTAAATAAGTACATTTATATATTATTATTGCTAATCATGTTTATAAATGTGTTTATATCCATAAAATTCTATAATTATATACAATTAAAATTATTTTGTACGCATTTTAAAGCGAAAAAGTTATCGTGAAACACTAAAAAGTTTATTAAATGCTTTGCAATATATGAAATACACATGTCATATTATACTCAAGCTTTACACATTATTGTCAAAAATTTCTAATTAAGTCATAATGACCCATTTCATAGTCACCCTACGATTCAAAATATACAAAATTTACAAACTACTAAATCCAGTGACAATTAGCTTGGCATTCCATACACATACATATGCAGCCCGTGGCAGGCACAAGCCAATGTTCACATATTATGAACACACACACTTACAATATTTCAAAGGCAGCAAAGGAAACTATTCTTGCTGCCTGTGGAATATTTCGTTTGCGTGCTTGGAGCGCACTGATTTCGTCGTGCTATCTTTCATTATCCGAGCCATCCAATACCAAGCCGAGCGAATACGAAGTTGGCCGGGACCTGCTAGACAGAGGTTGTAGTGTGGAAAAACGTTGCTCTACATGTCTAGTCTATGTGTTCTCTGGTTAGTGGTATGGTATACACGAGTCTACTTACAAAATTTCAGCTCTCTAGCGCTTGTAACTTCTGCGATCGACGCACCCATAGGGATGGACAGACGGACAGGGCTATATCGACTCAGCTCATCGCTCTGATCAAGAATATATATACTTTATGGGGTCTGCGATGATTCCTTCTGCCTGTTACATACTTTTCACAAAACAATTATACCCTGATTTCCCGTTTTCAAAGGGTTCAGGGTATAAAAAGTATACGCTTTGGTAATGGACAATTTTCGTCACTTCATTAAGTAAGAAAGCTCTAGTCGAGACTGCTCGACTAGGAAATCCCCTGAACCCTTCGGAGAACTGATATTTCAATAATTCTTCGCGTATTTCTGCTTACACACACACACACACACGCGTAAACACACATACATATATACACATAGCCACGCACGCATAAACACGCATGGGCTGCAGTTTGCGCTTACTACGAGAACTTAATTGCTTAATAACTTTTCTTGTGGATGCACGTTTTTCATGAAACTTTTAGATTATGATTAAATCAATAATATGCGTGTATATGCCGAAGCTCAAGTCTCTAGTATTTGAAATACGCCTTTTACAAAGGTGATGGTGAGGGGGTGGATATAGGGTTGGGGGTGAATTGTAACAAAAACCGAAATTCTATAAAATACACATGAGTCTACACACTAACCAGACAACTTGCAATTATTAAATTCTGTAATGCAGAAAGTAATGAAGTGACGAAGATTCTTTCGGTTCTCCATTACCCAAGCGTATACTTTTTGATTTCCAATTTTTAATGGGTTCAGGGTATAATGGTTTTGTTGAAATGTATGTAACAGGCAGAAGGAGGCGTGGCAGACCCCACAAAGTATATATATTCTTGATCAGGTCGACGAGCTGAGTTGATTTGGCCCTGTCCGTCGGTCCGTCCGTCCTTCTGTCCATATGTTTGAACGCGTCGATTTCCGAAGATAGAATAGCTAGAGACTTCAACTTTTTTTTGAAATGTCCGTATATAGCACGCGCATATCGAGTTTATCACAAAATTTCGATAACTTGTCCCGTTATTTTTTTATCGATAAAAAATCTTATCGCAAGTCAATTATTAAATTATATCTCCTACATCTTTTGAGCTAGAGTCTCCAAATTTCAAATGTAGACTCATATCACTAACCACACAACACATAGACTAGACACGTAGAGCAATTTTTTTCAACGACGGAATTGTTCTCTGAAGCGACCGGAGAACTTCGTATTTGCTCGGCTCGGTCTTTTAAGGCTCAAGCAGTGAAAATGCTGCACGACAAAGTCAGTGCGCTGCTAGCGCTCAATCGAAATGGTCCCGTTCCCATATGAAGCACAGCTGTGTGTTATTTGTCCTACTCTCTCTCTCTCTCTCAGTCCCTCTCTCTCGCTCTCTATGGTCGCTGAAATCATCACTCTCAGCAGCGCACAAAAATTGAAATTTCTGTTCGCGACGATCCCAGCTCTTTCCTTTTCAGTGAAGAGTATACCGATATCTTAAAAGCGTTTGCCACGCTCATGCAAACAAAATGTTAGCGTTTTGCTATTTATTTGTGGGAAGAGTATGAAAGTGTTGATGCGCATAAGAGATACAAGCATACACATATGCAAATGCATGTATGCATGTGCTCACTTCACAAGGCAGACCAACGGCAAATATTGGGCTTTAAAATTTTCACAGGCTGTTGTGCACAGAAAGAATACATTTTCGCCACTAGCATGCACACACACATTTACATTTGTGTGCGTGCGTCGCGAAACTCAATTCTTTCTCAGTATTTTCGTCAATCATCAGTTACAGTCCCGTTTTACATGCATGTATGAGCCCTTATGTGTTCGTATTCGACTGGATTCGGTATCAATGTATTTTTTATACTCATTCACGAAAGTGAATTGAGTATATTGGTTTTGTGCAATGTCCGTCTTGTCCGTCCGTCTGTCCGTCTGTCCGTATGAACGCAACTTTTTTCGACGCTATTGAAGCTAGAGACTTGAAATTTGGAACACATACTCGTGTATAGCTCCCATTTATAAAGTGTTAAAATTTTCCAGATCCGCCCACTAGGGGCGTGGCAAATCGGAAAATGCATTTTCCGATATTCCAGAAATCATGTTAGTTGAAGAGCTAGAAAGCTGAAATTTGGTATGTAGGTCCGCGTTGACCACCCAAGTTCAACAAGCTATGGCGGATATATCTCCGCCCATTGTGGGCGTGGCAAGTCGGATAAAACTGTATCTCCTAGAGTTTTAAAGCTAGAACGTTGAAATTTTGCATGTGAGCTAATGTTATCATTTTATAAAGACTGGTCAACAATTTATATGTCTACGCCCACTAGGGGCGTGGCAAATCGGACCTGAAGATATAGTTATTTTCCCGATTTTGCTATATTTTAGGCATTATTGATGCTAGAGACCTGAAATTTGGTATATATACGCGGGTTGACCACCCAAGTCGAACAAGCTATGGTGGATATATCTCCGCCCAAAGGGGGCGTGGCAAACCGCAAAAGTTAATATCTCCTAAAGTATAAGAGATAGAAGCTTCAAATTTGGATAGTTGTGTTACTAGTAACCTCCTCTATCGATTCCCCAAAAATAATTTTTACGCCTCTTTGGGGGCGTGGCATATCGAAAAATACCCTGTAATTTTCACATTTTTGGAGCGTAAGCATCCAAACTTTACAGTTAGACTACCGTTAGCTCGTTCTACGATCTGGCTGAGATGTCTACGCCCACTAGGGGCGTGGCAAATCGAGAAAAACTGAATTTTCTGCAGTACTAGAGCTAAACTTAGATACTGAATTGCTGATGGGATGTGAATGAGTATCCCGCAGTCGGTAACGCCCGACTGCAACGTTCTTACTTGTTAAAAATAAGTCTGTGTATTACGAAGTGAAATCGTGTACTATGAGCTGCATATACCTGCATATTATTTTAGAAATATTTTTTTTTAGCAACAATTTCAGTGTCAAAACGAGAATTTTTGTTTACAGCTTATGGGGACTGATGCTTAAAAAAAAACGTTTGCTGTAGAAACATACATCTACACAAAAATGATTGATAAAAATAAATAGAACGACAAGCAATGCGCTAAAATTGATAAGAAAATAAAAAATTGCATTACAAATATGACATGCAAATGGAGATAAAACCAAAAAAAAAAAAAGAATTCTCGCAATAACACATGAAAGACTTGGCCCACACACTTTTTATTTCATCGGACTCATTTATTATAGTGTTAGCAAAATCTACAGTATCCTTTTCTAAACAAGATCAGTTTACAGATAAACCCATTATTAGTCTTATTTTAAATAGGGACGAACAAGTTGAGTAATCGGATTGCACAATATCAGATGAAAACAAGTAAGAAAGCTCTAGTCGAGACTGCCCGACTAGGAAATCCCCTGAACCCTTCGGAAAACTGATATTTCAATGATTCTCCGCGTTTTTTTGCTTACAAAAGAAACACACACACACATACATAGGCACACATAGGCACGCACGCATAAACACGCATGGGCTGCAGTGTGGGCTTCTCATGGAAACTTAATTGTTTAATAATTTTTTTTGTGGTTGTACGTTCTTCCTGAAACTTTTAGATTGTGATTATATCATTACTATGCGTGTTTATGCCGAAACTCAAGTCTCTAGTATTTGAAATACGCCTTTTACAAAAGTGAGGGTGAGGGGGTGGATATAGGGGCGGGGGGTGAATTATAACAAAAACCGAAATTCTATAAAGTACATATGAGTCTACATTTAAAATTTAGAGACTCTAGCTCAAAAGATGTAGGAGATATAATTTTTTAACTGGCTTTCGATAAGGTTTTTCATCGATAAAAAAATAATCGGACGAGTTATCGATTTCTAGTGATAAACTTGATATGCGCGCGCTATATACGGACATTTTAAAAAAAAGTTGAGGTCTCTAGCTATTGTAGCTTCGGAAATCGACGCGTTCAAACATACGGACAGACGGACATGGCTATATCGACTCAGTTCATCGCCCTGATCAAGAATATATATACTTTGTGGGGTCTGCCACGCCTCCTTTTGCCTGTTACATACTTTTAACAAAACCATTATACCCTGATTTCCCATTTTCAATGGGTTCAGGGTATAAAAATAAATATCAAACTCTAACACTTAGTACTTAAGAAAACTCTAAATTGTACTACTGAGCGACGACTGCGTTGCCCGGTATAGCGTATAGCCCGTAAAGCTATACAATATTAGCCAGGAAAATCACTGCGTTGATCGCTTAGGAATTTACTATTCACTAACACAAAACAAAATTTTGACATTTTCTGAAAACAAACCACCATCATTTTTCGATTCAATAGAATTTCTTTAAATCTGTCCGTGACCATTGACGAACTAACGACCGCATTCTCCAAAATAAACATGCCACCACCAGAAAATACGCTTCCATCCACCAGTACCGAACCGATCGAGAATACGATAGAGAGATACCTTAGAAAGATATTGTCCGAGAAAGGTGACGAGTTACTTAGTCCAAGTACAACCGTCTCAGTCGAGCAAGATCAGACGATTCTCCTAGAACACATGGGACGAATCAACGAGTTAGACAAGTTACCAGACGTTGTAAGAGTTTTAAAAGATTTTTCCGGGAATAGAGCAGAATTCACTTCATGGCTCAGAAGTGTAGACAGGATATTCGAGGCATACTCTACTGTACAGGGAACACCGAAGCATTACGGTATCTTAATGGTAGTAAGAAGCAAAGTAGTTGGTGAAGCCGACGCCGTATTAGAAGCGTACAATACCCCATCGAATTGGAAGGCCGTATCCCAATGTCTCACTGATCATTTTGCAGACCGTAGAGATCTTAAGGCATTAGAATACCAATTCTATACTCTTAGGCAAAACGGGCGATCAATAGACGAATTTTACCAAGCAGTTTACTATCATCTGTCTCTAATCCTGAATCAGATAAACAACCACGATTCATCTGCAGAAACAGTCATTACTAAGATATATAGGGACAAAGCTCTACATACGTTTATCAGAGGTCTCAATGGAGACTTACCAAGGTTATTAGCCCCATTAGAGCCCCTTCGCTTCCTCCAAAGAATAGCCATCAAAGCAAAACTACCCAATCCACGTTTCGATATAGCAACCCACATGTCTTAAGTCAAACTAACTTCAACCCGAATCTGTACTATCCACCAAAGCCTAAGCTTAACCCCCAGAATTCAGCTATCACTCCAAGACCCATATACCAACAACAACAACAACAATTCTTTAACGCCCCACCAAGACCAATAGCTCCAAAGCCACAACCGGCTCCACAACCAATGGAGGTCGATTCTTCTATTAGAACTAGGAATGTAAACTATATGAATAGGCCCAATAATAATCAATTCGCTGGGAAAAGACCCTTATCTTCTAGGGCAGAAAACCCATTCAAACAACAGCGACAATTTCACATAAATACTGGGGAAACCCAAATACAGAACATAGATGATGATGCTAACGCTTATGCAAATGCATATGCAAATGCATACGCCGCCGCAGGTTATGCTGAGGCATACGAGCAGTGTATGAGTGAACAGGCCTACCATGCTGCTGCAGAGGAGCAAGGTATCGTCGAAGCACCATACGAGTACGAAGCAACCATAGATAACCAGACTCAAGTAGAAATCGCTGATATGTCTGACGTCAATTTTTTAGCTTAAATCGTTCCTCGTTACCTTACTTTCAATGCAAAACGAGGGACGGACAGGTATTAAACTTCCTCATTGATACTGGTTCCAACCAGAATTACATACAGTCTTCCCTAGTAAACAACGCAAAAGAAAACAAAGAAGCTTTTTTCGCTAATTCTATCGGCGGAAAAATAGCCATAACCCATCATATATTTTTGAATTTATTTAACCTCAAAACACCAATCAGATTTTTCGTATTGCCTACTCTAAAAACTTTTCATGGTATTCTAGGCAATGATACAATGAAACAACTCAACGTTGTTATTGAAGTCCGGAATGATATACTGATAGTAAATGGCAGTAATAAATTCCGTATTAAGCAGTTACCTGCACAAGCAGTTAAGCAGTTGCTCGAGATCCTAAACAATTTTACTCATTTGTTAATTCGAAGCGTAAATCTTCTGGTTTGCCGTCCTCATTTGTCCTTGGTGGTGTAAAAACTTGCAATGACCAGGATTCCTCTGACCTATTTGCTGATTTTTTTCAATCCACTTATTCTTCTGCTAATCTCTATAGCAACTCATATCCATATTCACTTCCTGAATTTGGGTCTATAAATGCTCCTAAAGTTACTGCAGCCTCTCTGGCTGCAGCCATTAGGACATTGAAATCATCTTTCTCTCCTGGTGCAGATAATATTCCTAGTTGTGTGATTAAAGAGTGCAGTGTTTCTCTTCAGTCCCATCTACTAAAATTGTTTAACTTGTCCTTGGATACTTCTGTGTTCCCGTCAATTTGGAAAGATTCTTTTATCATTCCCTTATATAAAAAAGGTGGAAGATCTGATATTTCCAATTATAGAGGCATTGCCAAATTATCTGCTATTCCGAAGTTATTTGAGAAAATAATAACGTCGGCCTTGCAGCATTTTTGCAAATCGATTATTCAACCATCTCAACATGGTTTTGTTCAAAATCGATCAACATCCTCTAATTTACTTGAGTTCACTTCGCTCATTAATGACAGCTTTGTTAAAAAAATGCAAACTGATGTTATTTATACTGACTTCAGTAAGGCATTTGACTCTGTACATCATCACATACTAATTCTTAAGCTTGAACGTTTAGGATTTTCACCTAGACTTGGGTCTTGGATTTCTTCCTATTTAATGGGTAGAACCCAAAGAGTCTTGCTGAGAACAGCTATGTCTAAAGAGATCTTTGTATCGTCTGGTGTACCTCAGGGTAGCCATTTGGGTCCATTGCTCTTTTCCCTTTTCGTAAATGACCTTCCTAGCTGTATCTCACATTCTACCATATTTATGTATGCTGATGATGTTAAACTTTGCCTTCCTTACTCCGATGCAAATGGTCATCATCCACCTTCAAGATGACCTAAATGCATTTCAACTTTGGTGTGTGGCAAACCAGCGAACCAGCTAAATTGTTCAAAGTGTATGACAATGACCTTCAGTCGTACCGTTCCTCTAATTGCTGATTATAAAATCAGCAACATTTCCCTAAGACGCATCTATACAGTCAAAGATCTTGGTGTGCTCTTTGACTGTAAACTTAACTTCAATCTTCATATTTCTACCATCGTTAATGAAGCCAAAAGTGTGCTTGGCTTTATTAAACGTTGGTCTAAGGAATTTAAAGACCCTTTTACCACCAAGCGATCATTTACGTCGCTTGTGCGTCCTATCTTAGAGTACTGCTCTGTTGTATGGTCTCCTCAGCATAAACTGTATCAGGATCGTATTGAATCGGTCCAAAAACAGTTTCTTCTCTTTGCCTTAAGAGACCTTAGACGGGACAGTAATGTACGATTACCGTCTTATCATAGTAGGCTCCAGCTGATTGACCTTCCATCACTAACCAATCGCAGAACAATTCTAGGAATTGTTTTTTTTGCATAAATTGATTAGTGGTGACATTGATTCAGCCTCTCTGTTGGGTCGTCTAAGTTTTTCGGTTCCGTCCCGAACAACTAGACACTATCGGCCTCTCCACTTACCAGTCTGCACTAGGGATTATTCTTTGCACAGCGCGTTTTATGTCCTTTGTGTGAATTTTAATAAATACTATCACGTTTTTCCCTTAGAACTCTCTCTTCCTAAACTTAAATCTACTCTATCAGCTTATCTTAGGGAAATCACGCACAATGCCCAGGCATAAGCATTGGTATACATTTTTCGTTGCCAATGTTGTGTTGTGAATTCTCAATTCTATCCTATACTCTTGTTCGACTGTACTCATTTGTCCTTGGTGGTGTAAAAACTTGCAATGACCAGGATTCCTCTGACCTATTTGCTGATTTTTTTCAATCCACTTATTCTTCTGCTAATCTCTATAGCAACTCATATCCATATTCACTTCCTGAATTTGGGTCTATAAATGCTCCTAAAGTTACTGCAGCCTCTCTGGCTGCAGCCATTAGGACATTGAAATCATCTTTCTCTCCTGGTGCAGATAATATTCCTAGTTGTGTGATTAAAGAGTGCAGTGTTTCTCTTCAGTCACATCTACTAAAATTGTTTAACTTGTCCTTGGATACTTCTGTGTTCCCGTCAATTTGGAAAGATTCTTTTATCATTCCCTTATATAAAAAAGGTGGAAGATCTGATATTTCCAATTATAGAGGCATTGCCAAATTATCTGCTATTCCGAAGTTATTTGAGAAAATAATAACGTCGGCCTTGCAGCATTTTTGCAAATCGATTATTCAACCATCTCAACATGGTTTTGTTCAAAATCGATCAACATCCTCTAATTTACTTGAGTTCACTTCGCTCATTAATGACAGCTTTGTTAAAAAAATGCAAACTGATGTTATTTATACTGACTTCAGTAAGGCATTTGACTCTGTACATCATCACATACTAATTCTTAAGCTTGAACGTTTAGGATTTTCACCTAGACTTGGGTCTTGGATTTCTTCCTATTTAATGGGTAGAACCCAAAGAGTCTTGCTGAGAACAGCTATGTCTAAAGAGATCTTTGTATCGTCTGGTGTACCTCAGGGTAGCCATTTGGGTCCATTGCTCTTTTCCCTTTTCATAAATGACCTTCCTAGCTGTATCTCACATTCCACCATATTTATGTATGCTGATGATGTTAAACTTTGCCTTCCCTACTCCAATGCAAATGGTCATCATCACCTTCAAGATGACCTAAATGCATTTCAACTTTGGTGTGTGGCAAACCAGCTGGACTTAAATTGTTCAAAGTGTATGACAATGACCTTCAGTCGTACCGTTCCCCTAATTGCTGATTATAAAATTAGCAACATTTCCCTAAGACGCATCTATACAGTCAAAGATCTAGGTGTGCTCTTTGACTGTAAACTTAACTTCAATCTCCATGTTTCTACCATCGTTAATGAAGCCAAAAGTGTGCTTGGCTTTATTAAACGGTGGTCTAAGGAATTTAAAGACCCTTTTACCACCAAGCGATTATTTACTTCGCTTGTGCGTCCTATCTTAGAGTATTGCTCTGTTGTATGGTCTCCTCAGCTTAAACTGTATCAGGATCGTATTGAATCGGTCCAAAAACAGTTTCTTCTCTTTGCCTTAAGAGACCTTAGATGGGATAGTAATGTACGATTACCGTCTTATCATAGTAGGCTCCAGCTTATTGACCTTCCATTACTAATCAATCGCAGGACAATTCTAGGAATTGTTTTTTTGCATAAATTGATTAGTGGTGACATTGATTCAGCCTCCCTGTTGGGTCGTCTAAGTTTTTCGGTTCCGTCCCGAACAACTAGACACTATCGACCTCTCCACTTACCAGTCTGCACTAGGGATTATTCTTTGCACAGCGCGTTTTATGTCCTTTGTGCGAATTTTAACAAATACTATCACGTTTTTCCCTTAGAACTCTCTCTTCCTAAACTTAAATCTACTCTATCAGCTTATCTTAGGGAATTCACGCACAATGCCCAGGCATAAGCATTGGTACACATTTTTCGTTGCCAATGTTGTGTTGTGAATTCTCAATTCTATTCTATACTCTTTTTCTACTATTCCTTTACACTTTTCTTTTTTGATTTCTCATGATCTGTATTTTCTCTTTCGCAACTTCTTTTAATCATTTTCCTTTTTCTGTACTAAATCTTTCTTAATTTTTTTTTTCTTTTCTCTTTTTTTTTTGTAATTTTTTTTTCTTTTTTTTATTTTTTATTTATTATTATTATTGTTATTTATTTTGTTTTTTTTTTTTTTTTGTTTTATTTATTTATTTTTTTTTTTTTTTATTATTATTAATGTCATATAGTTAATTTATATGCCTTTAATATGTTGTTTAAGTTTTCTTACTAACACCTTTTTTTCATAGCTTCACTAGTAGCACTGACCATACTTGGCTGTGAAATGTGGGCATAGCTGGCCGGACTGGCAAATAAAACACCCCCATCGGGTCGGTGCTACTAGTGATATTCTCTGTACTTTGTTAGGCTTTTTTATTTTTAGTTGACTCTATGTTTGTCAAGTACCCTTAAAGAAAATAAAGAAAAATAAATAAAGAAAACATAATGAAAATTATAAAAGATCATTCTAATATTCAAGAGGAAAAAATCACGTTTTTTAAATACAAGCTCCAAATCGATTTAACTAATTTAATTCACGCCATAGACTGGGCAAAAACAAATACAATTAACTCAATAATATTGTCAGAATCCGAAGTTAAAATAATAGAGCAGATATTAGAAAGAGAAAAAATCATGTTCTTAAATGCAGAAGAATTGTTAGAATTTAGCCAAATAAAAATCGCAAGTAATGGAAAAAGTATACTCTATATAATAAACATACCTTTAATCTCAAATGAAATTTGCACAACCATGTTAATTAAGCCAATTAAAAGAAAAAATTATATCAATGAAATCAAATTTGAAAATATTGTAAAATGTAAGAATTCAATATATGCTATAAGAGACTCATGTGAGTCACATAATGAAAAAACAATTTTTAATAAGAATAAGTTAGTCGATTTAAGAAATGATACTTGTACTTTGCCACTACTAAAAAGCCAACCTCCAAACTGCCGTGCTATCAACAATCAACACGTACCCAACCACGAACAGCTGTTCGTCGGAACAATATTGCTCAATGACTTCAATGGATCAATCAAGATCGACGAAGAAGAAGTAACACTCTATGGTACCTTCCTGGTACAATTCGAGAACTCCACGATACGCATCTAAGATGACATATACGAATCAAAAGTGATGTCCTTTGCAGAAGCCACCCTATCGTTATTCCAAATCATGGCGGAAACAAACAAAATCGATGAAGTCCTCTCACTGCAAATGCTCAAGGAAATAAATCTAAACAACACGAGAAAGCTAGAATCCCGGAAGAGCAGCAACAAATATAAGAGCAACAGTCAACATAACACTCTCTGGAACTCTACTGATAATTATGGTAGTAGTTGGATACTTGCTGAAACGAAAGACTCCGGCCAACACAAGCCAAGTCACAACATCCGAAGCAGAAAAGAGAGAAAATGCTCAAGTTTTCTACATTGCGACCGAGGACGTCCGCATCTAAGGGGGGAAGAGTTAACGACAGACCCTACAAAAGGTCATTGCACCGGCCCAATTACATCACGGCTCCAGTGCATTCACTTCTGACACGTGCGCTTTGTCCGCAGAATACAACAGCAGCGCAACCGCAACCGTGGGAGCCTATCGTCAGCAATATTAATAAGATCAATGCACTTGGCCCAAACACACTCTGGTCAACGTGTGCATTTCCGCAACGAGCGCCGAGTCAGCACACCGATCAGCACCACCGTGTGAACCATCGTGTCACAAGACACCTATTAGCAGTAAAAGCAATGACCACGGCGGCAGCGACGCCAATAGCAGCAGCGGCAGCTTTCATATAAATAGTACTTGTATAATTATTATACTCATTCACGAAAGTGAATTGAGTATATTGGTTTTGTGCAATGTCCGTCTTGTCCGTCCGTCTGTCCGTATGAACGCAACTTTTTTCGGCGCTATTAAAGCTAGAGACTTGAAATTTGGAACACATACTTGTGTATAGCTCCCGTTTTATGTCCTTTGTGTGAATTTTAATAAATACTATCACGTTTTTCCCTTAGAACTCTCTCTTCCTAAACTTAAATCTACTCTATCAGCTTATCTTAGGGAAATCACGCACAATGCCCAGGCATAAGCATTGGTATACATTTTTCGTTGCCAATGTTGTGTTGTGAATTCTCAATTCTATCCTATACTCTTGTTCGACTATTCCCTTACTCTTTTCTTTTTTGATTTCTCATTATCTATATTATCTCTTTCGCTACTTCTCTTAATATCTTCATTTTCCTTTTTCTGTACTAAATCTTTTTTAATTTTTTTATTTATTTTTTTTTTTTATTATTATTATTATTATTATTTTTTTTTTTCGTTTTTTTTATTTTTTTTATTTTTAATTTCATATAGTTAATATATATGCCCTTAATATGTTGTTTAAGTTTTCTTACTAACACCTTTTTTTCATAGCTTCACTAGTAGCACTGACCATATTTGGCTGTGAAATGTGGGCATAGCTGGCCGGACTGGCAAATAAAACACCCCCATCGGGTCGGTGCTACTAGTGATATTCTCTGTACTTTGTTTAGGCTTTTTTTTTAAATTTTTAGTTGACTACATTGTTTGTCAATTATCCTTAGAAATAAATAAAATAAAAAAATAAATAAATAAAATATAAAGGTCCGAACAAATCATATGTCCGATAACCAGAAAAAGATAATAGATCGACTAATTCATGAAGCTAAACCATTATTTGCAGACCCAGAGCAAAAATTAACTTACACGACTAAAGTAGTAGGTGAGATCCGAACCAATACCGGCACCCCAGTTTACAGCAGGCATTACCCATATCCCATTGCCCTAAAGCAAGAAGTCGAAAGGCAAATATCAGAAATGCTTGACGACGGAGTCATTAGACCCTCTAGATCACCATATAACGCTCCAGTATGGATTGTACCAAAGAAATCTGATGTCTCAGGGAAAAAGAAATACCGACTAGTAATTGATTATCGCAAGCTAAATTTATTCACAATCTCCGACCGATACCCTATGCCAGAAATAGGGGACATCATAGCCCACTTAGGGGACAATAAATTCTTCACAGTCCTCGACCTCAAAAGTGGTTTCCACCAAATTCCTTTGAAGGAGGCAGACATAGAAAAGACAGCATTTTCTGTCAACGGAGGGAAGTACGAATTTACAAGACTACCTTTTGGTCTCAAGAATTCCCCTTCAATATTCCAAAGAGCCTTAGATGATATTCTAAGAGATCATGTTGGAAAAATCTGTTATGTCTACATCGATGACATCATTGTTTTCAGCAAAACTGAAAATGAACATGCTCATCACCTAAAACAAGTCTTCACGACTTTACTTAACGCTAATATGAAAGTCCAAATGGACAAGTGTGAATTTTTCAAAAAGGAAGTGAATTTCCTAGGATTCACCATTTCAGACAGTGGCGTTAAGACAAATCCAGAAAAGGTTGAAGCGATTTCCAGATTCCCTATACCCAAAACTCTTAAAGAACTACGATCGTTCTTAGGCCTTTCCGGCTATTACCGCAGATTCATAAAAGATTATGCAAAACTAGCTAAACCTCTTACTACTCATCTCAGAGGTGAAGATGGTCGTATATCAGCTAAAACATCAGATAAAGTACAGATAAAACTAGATAACAAAGCAATAGAAGCATTCAATAAAATAAAACAAACTCTTTGTTCTAGTGACGTAATTCTAAAATACCCAAACTTCTCTAAAGAATTCCACCTAACAACCGATGCTTCAAACTACGCAATCGGTGCAGTCCTTGAACAGGAAGGTAGACCCATTACTTTTATATCACGAATATTGTCAAAAACAGAGGAGAACTATGCAACTAATGAAAAGGAAATGCTAGCCATAGTTTGGGCATTGCAAAACCTTCGAATTTACTTGTATGGAACTGCCAAAGTTATTATATTCACAGACCACCAACCAATAACCTTTGCTCTAAGTAATAAAAATCACAACGGAAAATTAAAACGTTGGAAGAGTTACTTAGAAGAGTTCAATTACGAGTTAAAGTATAAACCAGGAACCACTAACGTAGTAGCAGACGCTCTATCAAGAAACCCAATAAACGAAGTCAATAGTACAGAAACCACAGTTATGAGTGATGAAAGTTCATCACACAATCTCATCCCCACAATAGAAACACCTATTAACGTTTTCAAGAATCAGCTATTCATAGTAATCGGCGAAAAGCACGATTATAAATTCGAAATTCCCTTTCCTACATACCATAGGCATACAGTGACACAGCCCCACTTTACCGAAGACGAATTAATTCATATTTTTAAGAAACGACTCGACCCAAAACTTATTAACGGCTTATTTACTCCAGAACATATTATGGGCAAAATACAGGAGTTCTACCCACTTCACTTTTAAAATTATAAAATACGATATACCCAAAGAAAGGTAGAAGACATTACAAGCGTCGATGAACAGAATAGAATTATAACGCAAGAACATAGACGAGCACACAGAAATGCATCAGAAAATAAAGCCCAAATTCTAGAAAAATTCTTCTTCCCACAACTACACAAAAAAGTTAAGGAAATTACAAAATCATGCTTAACATGTAGAGAGTCAAAATACGATAGACACCCTCCACATCCCGCAATTCAAGCAACACCAATTCCCAAATTCTTAGGTGAAATCATTCATATAGATATTTATATAACAGAAAATAAAACTATTTTAACTAGCATCGATAAATTCCCAAAATACGTTCAAGTCAAGATCTTAAACTCAAGAGCTACAGAAGATATAAAAATCCCATTAAGAGAAATACTAATTGCTTTCGGTATGCCCAAAACCGTAGTAATCGATAACGAACGAGCTTTAAATTCAGCCTCTATAAGGTTTTTGCTGCAAGACCAACTAGGTATAGAAGTCTATACTACCCCTCCATATAGCTCAACAAGTAACGGACAAATAGAGAGATTTCACTCCACTCTGTCAGAAATAATGACTTGCCTAAGAAAAGACAATAAAGATATGAGTTTCACAGATACACTTCTTAAAGCAGTACAAGAATATAACGCCTCCTACCATTCAGTTACTAAAAGAAAACCAATAGAGATATTTTTCGGCACAACAGTTCAGGATAACCCAGAAAAAACAGAAGAGAATAGGAAAATAATATCCAACAAACTACTAGATAAACAGAAATATGATTTAAATTACCACAATAGAGAGACACAGGAAACCAAAACCTACGAACAAGGGGAGATAGTCTATATAAAGATAAACAAGCGCCTAGGTTCAAAACTCACACCCAAATATAAAAAAGAAACGGTAGCAGAAAACAGAAATTCAACCATTAAAACAGTTTCAGGAAAAATTATCCACAAAAGTAACATTCGAACGTAATTTACAGGATATTCACACCGCTATGTCTGGGTATAACCACAATTCTAGACTACTCACACTCTCAGTTAATCCCGATAAAGACAGGAACTTCGGCAATGCAGAACGGAACTTTCAAAATTATCCACGTATTTGACATTTCAGAATATGAAAAAATCTTCGGAACCTTCGAAGAAACTCTTAATAATATAAGCACCTCACACCAGATGTACCCACTGCTAAATTATGAATTAAATAGCGTCAGAAATGACTTGCGTAGACTCAAACCCTCCATAAGAGTGGCAAGAGCAATTAATGCATTGGGAACAGCATGGAAATGGCTGGCCGGTACACCGGACCATAGTGACCATGAGGTTTTAATTACAAAAATAAACGAGCAATTAGAAAATAATAATAAACAAGTAGTTATCAATAGAGAATTGCAAGATAGAATCAACGAAATCACACAAACCTCAAATAACATAATGAAAATTGTAAAAGATCATTCTAATATTCAAGAGGAAAAAATCACGTTTTTTAAATACAAGCTCCAAATCTTTAAAGACGATTTAACTAATTTAATTCACGCCATAGACTGGGCAAAAACAAATACAATTAACTCAATAATATTGTCAGAATCCGAAGTTAAAATAATAGAGCAGATATTAGAAAGAGAAAAAATCATGTTCTTAAATGCAGAAGAATTGTTAGAATTTAGCCAAATAAAAATCGCAAGTAATGGAAAAAGTATACTCTATATAATAAACATACCTTTAATCTCAAATGAAATTTGCACAACCATGTTAATTAAGCCAATTAAAAGAAAAAATTATATCAATGAAATCAAATTAGAAAATATTGTAAAATGTAAGAATTCAATATATGCTATAAGAGACTCATGTGAGTCACATAATGAAAAAACAATTTTTAATAAGAATAAGTTAGTCGACTTAAGAAATGATACTTGTACTTTGCCACTACTAAAAAGCCAACCTCCAAACTGCCGTGCTATCAACAATCAACACGTACCCAACCACGAACAGCTGTTCGTCGGAACAATATTGCTCAATGACTTCAATGGATCAATCAAGATCGACGAAGAAGAAGTAACACTCTATGGTACCTTCCTGGTACAATTCGAGAACTCCACGATACGCATCTAAGATTACATATACGAATCAAAAGTGATGTCCTTTGCAGAAGCCACCCTATCGTTATTCCAAATCATGGCGGAAACAAACAAAATCGATGAAGTCCTCTCACTGCAAATGCTCAAGGAAATAAATCTAAACAACACGAGAAAGCTAGAATCCCGGAAGAGCAGCAACAAATATAAGAGCAACAGTCAACATAACACTCTCTGGAACTCTACTGATAATTATGGTAGTAGTTGGATACTTGCTGAAACGAAAGACTCCGGCCAACACAAGCCAAGTCACAACATCCGAAGCAGAAAAGAGAGAAAATGCTCAAGTTTTCTACATTGCGACCGAGGACGTCCGCATCTAAGGGGGGAAGAGTTAACGACAGACCCTACAAAAGGTCATTGCACCGGCCCAATTACATCACGGCTCCAGTGCATTCACTTCTGACACGTGCGCTTTGTCCGCAGAATACAACAGCAGCGCAACCGCAACCGTGGGAGCCTATCGTCAGCAATATTAATAAGATCAATGCACTTGGCCAAAACACACTCTGGTCAACGTGTGCATTTCCGCAACGAGCGCCGAGTCAGCACACCGATCAGCACCACCGTGTGAACCATCGTGTCACAAGACACCTATTAGCAGTAAAAGCAATGACCACGGCGGCAGCGACGCCAATAGCAGCAGCGGCAGCTTTCATATAAATAGTACTTGTATAATTATTATACTCATTCACGAAAGTGAATTGAGTATATTGGTTTTGTGCCATGTCCGTCTTGTCCGTCCGTCTGTCCGTCTGTCCGTATGAACGCAACTTTTTTCGGCGCTATTAAAGCTAGAGACTTGAAATTTGGAACACATACTCGTGTATAGCTCCCATTTATAAAGTGTTAAAATTTTCCCGATACGCCCACTAGGGGCATGGCAAATCGGAAAATGCATTTCCCGATATTCCAGAAATCATGTTAATTGAAGAGCTAGAAAGCTGAAATTTGGTATGTAGGTCCGCGTTGACCACCCACAAATCGGCAAATCGGACCTGAAGATATAGTGATTTTCCCGATTTTGCTATATTTTAGGCATTATTGATGCTAGAAACCTGAAATTTGGTATATATACGCGGGTTGACCACCCAAGTCCAACAAGCTATGGTGGATATATCTCCGCCTAAAGGGGGCGTGGCAAACCGCAAAAGTTTATATCTCCTAAAGTATAAGAGCTAGAAGCATTTAGATAGTTGTGTTACTAGTAACCTCCTCTATCGATTCCCCAAAAATAATTTTTACGCCTCTTTGGGGACGTGGCATATCGAAAAATACCCTGTAATTTTCACATTTTTGGAGCGTAAGCATCCAAACTTTACAGTTAGACTACCGTTACCAAAATGAGATGTCTACGCCCACTAGGGGCGTGGCAAATCGAGAAAAACTGCATTTTCTGCAGTACTGGAGCTAAACTTGGCTACTAAATTGCTGATGGGATGTGAATGAGTATCCCGCAGTTGGTAACGCCCGACTGCAACGTTCTTACTTGTTTTTAAGCTAGTTCTAATCTAGCTCCGAAAGTAAATAAATGTTTTTTTAATTCAAAAACCGCTTTCGAATATTTAATTTATATACATACATACATATATGTATATAAAAAAAAAAAAAAAAAAAAAAAAAAAAAAAAACATTTTTGCTCGGTTGAACATTACTCTGCAGAACACAAACGCAAACATTTATTTTTTTAGTAACTACATACCTTTTTATTCAGTTAACAGCAAAAAGTTCAATTGAAAACAGTAAAACCAATTTTTATTCAATTTTTTTCGATTCAATCGGAATTGGCGGGAAAGCTGATTGCAACAGCCAAGAAAACATATGTTGTCTTCTAAGCTTCACAGCTGTGCGAATATTGAGAGAAAATCGAAGCGATTAATGTTTTTGGTCTATCGAATATATTAGTGATCGATTACAAAAGAGAAATTGGCAAGTAGAATTACTTTAAATTTATTTTATTTATTTATTTTATTTTATTTATTTATAATGTGAATTAATCGGAGCTAAATCAGCCGTTTCGCCCACTGTGCATTAGCGAGAAAAGACACTTTCCATAACTTTTTTAAAAAAGGTTATTGCTGTCTTATTTATTTGAATTGTTTTTATGGTTTGTATATATAAAAAAGAAGTATTAACAAGTAAGAAAGCTCTAGTCGAGACTGCCCGACTAGGAAATCCCCTGAACCCTTCGGAGAACTGATATTTCAATAATTCTCCGCGTTTTTATGCTTACAAAAGAAACACACACACACATACATAGGCACATATAGGCACGCACGCATAAACACGCATGGGCTGCAGTGTGGGCTTCTAATGGAAACTTAATTGTTTAATAACTTTTTTTGTGGACGTACGTTCTTCATGAAACTTTTAGATTGTGATTATATCATTACTATGCGTGTATATGCCGAAGCTCAAGTCTCTAGTATTTGAAATACGCCTTTTACAAAAGTGATGGTGAGGGGGTGGATATAGGGGCGGGGGGTGAATTATAACAAAAACCGAAATTCTATAAAGTGCATATGAGTCTACATTTAAAATTTGGAGACTCTAGCTCAAAAGATGTAGGAGATATAATTTTATAACTGGCTTTCGATAAGGTTTTTCATCGATAAAAAAATAATCGGACGAGTTATCGATCTTCTGTGATAAACTTGATATGCGCGCGCTATATACGGACATTTTAAAAAAAAGTTGAGGTCTCTAGCTATTGTAGCTTCGGAAATCGACGCGTTCATACATACGGACAGACGGACATGGCTAAATCGATTCAGTTTGTCGCCCTGATCAAGAATATATATACTTTGTGGGGTCTGCCACGCCTCCTTCTCCCTGTTACATACTTTTAACAAAACCATTATACCCTGATTTCCCATTTTCAATGGGTTCAGGGTATAAAAATGTATTGAAATTCCTTAAAATTGAGCGAAAATGACCAGACATCGAATTGAACGGGCTTACACTATCTTAAAAATAAATTTTTTTTAAATTTTTCATTAATGAAAAACTTTTTTTTTACATTACTTCTGATGTGTATATAATTTATCTACAAAACAAAAGTATCCCTACAAAAATAGCATCATTTTTGCAGAAGTTATTAATTAATCGCCGCTAAATCAGCCGTTTCGCCCACTGTGGATCGTGGGGTTGCCTATCAGAATGAATTCTTTTAAATATAGTACCTGACCAAACCCAGTGCGAGAAAAGGGATGTGTTTTTTTAACCCTTGCACTTGTGTAAAAAGATGAATACGTTAACAAAAAAAAATAAAATCAGGTACAAAATCGTTCACCCCATTCTAAGTTGAGGTAGGCACACGCCAATATTCATATCCCATGCCAACACACATGCACATACACGCACACACACATGTAAAGTCATACAGGGATACAAATGCTTCTACAAGTGATATCCCATAATTGTAAGCATCGCGACCCCAGCGTAAACACAATCAAACGTATATGTATATGTATGTATGTATGTATGTGTGTGCAGCTCACAAGATCTACCAAATGCAAATACGGGGCTCTAAAATTGCTACAGGCAGCTAGAGCTTCAAGCACACGCATACAAATGCTCACACATGTAGCAAGGGGTTGTAGTGTGTGTGTGTATGTATGCACGGTCGTCGCGAAAACATTTTCATTATGCGCACCAACGCTGTCATACCCTTCCCTCAAATAATAACGAAAACACAAATATTTTGTATGAGCATGGCAAACGGCTTAAAAAGTTCGGTATACTCTTCACACAGAAGAGAAGACATGGGTTCTTGCTGCGAAGAAATTTCAATCGAGAGAGAGAGAGAGAGAGCAGGGAAACATTGAGCATAGATATATCTTCCGTTCAAAAGTCGATCATCTCGGCCGAGCGCATGAAGCGAAATGATTGTGCTGACGCATATTTTCGAACCCCGAACCTAAAAGTAAGGAAAGTTTCGAATTCGAAGTTGTGTGGGACGCAGCCCCTCAGAAAAAGTGTGCAAAACGCTTTACACTAGTTGTCTCGTTTATGTGTTCTCTGGTTAGTGATAATACAAAAAGACGAATAGCAGTGTCCTTCCAAAAGGAGTTTGGTCCTTCGACGGGCCAGAGTATAATATTCAATCGAGTCTCGATAATTCGTACCCCGCTAAATCGAAAACCTATATAATTCGTAAGAAACTGCTAGTGCCTTAAAAAACTTCGTTAATTCGCAAAAATCCCATACATTTTGGTCCCCTCGTTAATTCGTAATTTTTCTACCTACTCAGCCATGATTTTGCCTCTTATGAATCGTTTCGAAACCTTTTATAATTCGTAATTTCGTTTGGTAACCTCTTGTAATTCTCTTGTAATTCATAATTCTTGATTTTTTTTTTAACTACCTTTAGGTTGCAAACAGTGCGAGCTCAGACGAAGATGAATATGAAGACGAAGCACAAGCTTCACCCGCTGCTGTTGGGACAACCAATTTTTTTTACACTATGCAACTTGTCTTGTCTTCAGCTTTGTCTTCATCTTCGTCTTCGCTTCAGCGCGCACTATGTTTGCAGCCTTTCATATGTAGATCTCGTAGACTATGATGCATGGCGTCTTTATGTGGTTTCATGTGCGAAATTTCGTTGTTCTCTCTATTGGATTTACATTAGTTTGCTCATTTTATTTGAAGCGGCCAGACGATTCGTAAAAATAGCAAGCAACTTTTCATAAAGCACTATCAATTCCACAAAAAGAAGATAATGGAGCAAAAAAAAAAATTTACTATGTTCCTATCAGGAAGTGCCCTGGCCTGAGCACTTCGCCGTCGTTGGGGCTGCTACTGGGAGCGACCATTGGCTGCAAATTGAGCACGGCCTCGACCTTGGGCAGCATGGTGGCCACCTCGTCCTGCCGTAGGATTGCGCTGCTCATTGTCTTCTTCAGCAATCCCTTCGCAGATTTCGCTGCCGCTTCCCGAAGGCCGCCCAAATGCAACACTCGAGGAGGAATGAAGAAAAATTTCATTCCCCGCTCCGCAGCAAACATTTCCATGTCCGCAGTGTTGCCATGGAAAGTAGCCTTGAGGTCCAGCGTGCGTGCAGCACCCACGAAATTGGTGGCGTTGTCGCAATACAGCTTCCGGACAAGCCCACATCGACCAACGAACCTGGATAAACACATAAAAAATGAATTCGAGGTTAAATCAGTGACTAATTCTAGATGCACAGCCTTCGAGGTAAAACAAACAAATATAGCATATATACATTTTAACTGGCGATTTTCCACGAATACCCATCGAAACTAGTATTGGACCACAAAAGTCCACTCCACTGATCTCAAATGGCCATTTCCATGTAAGCGATCAGTGTGAAGTTTGCCCATTATTTGGGATAAGAGTTTCGGCTTGTAGCGAAAACAATGCTCACATTTTTGAACTACTGCACTGCAAGCCTCTCGAGCATTGACCAGCCAAACCTGCTGACATGCAGGCCCATTATTACCAGTGGATTGGCGTGGCGTCACGAAACGACACTTTTTATACTCATTCACGAAAGTGAATTCAGTGTATTGGTTTTGTGCAATGTCCGTCTTGTCCGTCTGTCCGTCTGTCCGTATGAACGCAACTTTTTTCGGCGCTATTAAAGCTAGAGACTGAAATTTGGAACACATACTCGTGTATAGCTCTCATTTATAAAGTGTTAAAATTTTCCCGATCCGCCCACTAGGGGCGTGGCAAATCGGAAAATGCATTTTCCGATATTCCAGAAATCATATTAGTTGATGAGCTAGAGAGCTGAAATTTTGAATGTAGATCTGGGTCGACCACTCAAGATCACATGCTATGGGGGGGTGGTAAATCGGATAAAACTGTATCTCCTAGAGCTTTAAAGCTAGAACGTTGAAATTTGCATGTGAGCTAATGCTATGATTCTATAAAGGCTGATGAAAATTTGATATGTCTACGCCCACTAGGGGCGTGGCAAATCGGTCCTGAAGATATAGTGATTTTCCCGATTTTGCTATATTTTAGGCATTATTGATGCTAGAGACCTGAAATTTGGTAAATATACGCGGGTTGATATATCTCCGCCCAAAGGGGCGGATTTAGATAGTTGTTTTACTGGTAATCTCCTATATCGATGCTCCAAAAATAATTTGGCATTATGTGCTAGTGGTGCCTTCAATAAACGATCTCCTACTCATAGCAACCACAACACACGCCAGGCATGCTGATGTGGGTGCAAAAACGATGTCAGTTTTTCTTTATTTTTTTTTTTTAATTTCTTCGCTGAGTTTAATGTGTTGAATTACAGATATGACTGCGAAGCTTAACTCAGAAGCTGTAGGAATCAGTGAAGAATGACTCTCTTGTTTTCCATTGATAAAGCGGAACATATATTCAACTATGCGGATTAACTTAGAGAATGATGAAGTTGATTCAATAGGTTGTACGATGGGATTTGTTACCTCATCGACCGCGATTATAGTAATTGCAGTTCTACGCTTCTCTAGCAGCTCCAACTCTTTTGATAAGGTGGCGTCAGCAAATCCATGGATTTGACATCCTTTCGATTTAAGTGTGCCAACGTAACGAGGTACATGCAACGAGTTTAGATTTGAGAAACAGCTAGTTACTGCCTCAAATTCTTGCCTCATTTGAACAAGCAATTGGTCATCCCACCCAGTGTTCAATTTTTTACTGCTTTATTAAATTTAACATCAACGCAAGCGCAGCTTGCACATTAGAGAGCGCACCTATGCGCATCTAAGCGAGAGCAGCGGGAGAGCGATTGTACAACAACAACTACTTTGTACAATGCAATCTGGATTTTGGACCATAGTGCACTGGCATACAAATGCTCACACACGTAGTAAGGGACTACAAGTGTGTGTTTGCATGTCGCAAAATCATATTTCTTATCCGCATCAACACTTTCATACCCTTTCTACAAATAAATAGCAAAACGCTAACATTTTGTTTGCATGAGCGTGGCAAACGCTTTTAAGATTTTGGTATACTCTTCACTGAAAAGGGAAGAGCTGTGATCGTCGTGAACAGAAATTTCAATTTTTGTGAGCTGCTGAGAGTGATGATTTCAGCGACCATAGAGAGCGAGAGAGAGGGACTGAGAAAGAGAGAGTAGGACAAATGGCACATAGCCGTGCTTCATATGAAAACGGGACCATTTCGATTGAGCGCTAGCAGCGCACTGTTTTTGTCGTGCAGTATTTTCTCTGCTCGAACCTCCAGCCACCGAGCCGAGCAAATACGAAGTATAGTGGTCGACCAACTTAACAGTTTCCAGCTGTAGAAAATTTTCTTCTACATGTCTATGTGTTATCTGGTCAGTGGCCATAGTTTTGACAAAAAACTTATACGAGTATAAATATTGGCACGATTCTTAACAATAGCAAAATCACTTAAATAATAATTAAATATCGTTAGCACTCTCTCTGCAGATTTAATTCGAAATCGCTCGCATAATTAAAATCCCATGCCAGTCACAAGCCGATGTTCACGTATTACGAGCATACACACTTACAATATTCCTCAGGCAGCAAGAATAGTTTCCCATACTAACACATAATAGCTCGATTGACGAAAATACTGAGAAAGAATTGATTTTCGCGACGCACGTACACAAAAGCACATACATGTAGCAAGGATGTAAATGTTGCGAAAATGTATTCTTTCTGTGCATAACAGCCTGTGCAAATTGTAAAGCCCAAAATTTGTCGTTGGTCTGCCTTGTGAAGTGAGCACATGCATACATTTGAATACACATGTGTATGCTTGTATGGGATGGCAAGCTAATTCTCTCTGGATTTAGTAGTTTGTGAATGTTGTATGTTTTGAATCGTAGGATGACTATCAAATGGGCCATTATAACTTAGAAATATTTGACAATAATGAGTAAAGCTTGAGTATAATATGACATGTGTATTTCATATATTGCAAAGCATTTAATAAACTTTTTAGTGTTTCGCTTTAAAATGCATACAAAATAATTTTAATTGTATATAATTATAGTATTTTATGGATATAAACACATTTATAAACATGATTAGCAATAATAATATATAAATGTACTTATTTACATATGTATGTTCATACATAATACATCTGTGTGAAGTGGTTATGACAGTCCGTAAGACCGACCAAATTCAAATGCTGGGCTTTAAAATTGTTACAGGCAACAAGAGCTTCGCACACAGGCATACAAATGCTCACACACGTAGTAAGGGACTACAAGTGTGTATGTGCATGCCCGTCGCGAAATCTTATTCTTTATGCGCATCAACACTTTCATACACTTCCCACAAATAAATAGCAAAACGCTAACATTTTGTTTGCATGAGTGTAGCAAACGCTTTTAAGATTTAAGTATACTCTTCACTCAAAAGGAAAGAGCTGAGATCGTCGCGAACAGAAATTTCAATTTTTGTGAGCTGCTGAGGGTGATGATTTCAGAGACCATAGAGAAGAGAGAGAGAGAGAGAGAGAGAGTATGACAAATAAGACATAGCTGTGCTTCATACCGACCATTTCGATTGAGCGCTAGCAGCGCACTTTTTTTGTCGTCCAGTATTTTAACCTCCAGCGACAGAGCCGAGCAAATACGAATTATAGTGGTCCTCCATCTTAACAGTTTCTGGAAAAGTTTGCTCTACATGTCTAGTCTATGTGTTCTCTGGTTAGTGGCTACATCTTGAGAGTTAGAGTTGTCAAATTTTAAAAGTAAATTTATATGTATTGTGTTTGTTAATCATGATTCGCTCATTAATGTCGCGAGATCAACTCCTTTCTGCTTACCGGAGGATACACATCATCCCACTTTAGAGGTTTTATTAACTGTTGATAATCCTCCCACTAATAATCCAATGCCTTCTAAGCTTAGTCGCTGTTATCGTAAATGCAATTTTGTTCTGCTTAATGAATTAATTAATTCAACAGACTGGTCTATTTTATATGAGTCGGTTGATATTATCTTGGCAGCATCTCTTTTCCCTTTTTATACCCTGAACCCATTGAAAATGGGAAATCAGGGTATAATGGTTTTGTTAAAAGTATGTAACAGGGAAAAGGAGGCGTGGCAAACCCCATAAAGTATATATATTCTTGATCGCTTGCTCCTCCCTCATCTTGTGCCTCTGTTTTGTCATCGGCTCCTAATTCACTTGATCATCCTTCACCTGGTCCCAAATCTGTTTCTCCTGTTGATGCTTCTATTGAAACCCAAGCCCCTGTTCCAAATTTGGATTCTCCGTCTATTGTTGCTCAAACAAAGAGTGACAATAAGTCGGCCCCTCCGGGAATCACCGTATCCGTTGTCTCTCCTCGAAAGCAAGTATTTTTATCTAGGCTTTCATCTGATACTACTTGTGATGCAGTATCTGCTTTTATTTCTAGCAAGATATCAGACAATGTTTTTATATCGAAGTTTAGTTTCGCAACTCCGCGAGAAATTGCTTCATTTAACATTAATGTGCCGATGGAATATTTTACAACCATATGTGACCCTAAATTCTGGCCTCCTCATGTAGTTGTGCATGAATTCAAACCTAATCGCAACAAATCAACTCCTGTTTCCTTTCCAAAAAACTAAATGGTTTACATTCCTCTTCTCATATGTCCCTGGTTTATCAAAATGTACGCGGCCTAAATACTAAACTTAAAAATTTATTCTTACATAGTTAGTTTTAGTGTTCAATATGATATTATTGCTTTCACTGAAACATGGTTGTGTAATAATGTTCATAATAGCGAGAGGGGGTGGGGTGTTAATTGCTGTTAAATCCTGTATTCTCTCCGAAGGGTTTAGCTTTTCGTCCCTTCATGATGCAGAGATTATAGGGGTTAAATTAAGTCTCCCATCGTGCTCCTTATTTATAACTTGCTCTTACATCCCTCCATCGTCTGATGTACAAGTTTATGCTCAACATATAATTTGTATTAAAGAAATTTATGAGCATGTAAATGATAAAGACTTGTTTCTGGTTTTGGGTGATTTTAATATTCCCAACACTTCTTGGTCATCAATTTTTAATACAAATTACTTTATTCCGACTATCGATCACTATCTCTTTGATGAATTGTTTAACTTGTCTATGTTTCAGATTAACTCTATTTCAAACCATCTAAATCGCACTCTAGATCTTGTGTTTGTTAATAATGATTCGCTCATAAATGTCGCGAGATCAACTCCTTTCTGCTTACTAGAGGATACACATCATCCCACTTTAGAGGTTTTATTCAGTGTTGATAATCCTCCCACTAATACTCCAATGCCTTCTAAGCTTAGTCGCTGTTATCGTAAATGCAATTTTGTTCTGCTTAATGAATTAATTAATTCAACAGACTGGTCTATTTTATATGAGTCGGTTGATATTAATTTGGCAGCATCGTTCTTTTATTCTACCTTAAACTCTATTCTGGATGTTTGTGTCCCTCTCTGCCGTATTTCGCCAGTTTCAAATAAGCCACCTTGGTTTACCAAAACACTTTCGAACTTAAGAAACATTAAAACCAAATGCTTCAGAAATTATAAAAAATCTGGTTCAAGTGTTGACTGGTCCAAATATTCCATTGCCAAGTCAAATTTCAATCTTTTGAATTCTAGTTGTTATGAGAATTATCTTATACGTTGCAAACGTCAGTTTGCTCGAGATCCTAAACAATTTTACTCATTTGTTAATTCGAAGCGTAAATCTTCTGGTTTGCCATCCTCATTTGTCCTTGGTGGAGTAAAAACTTGCAATGACCAGGATTCCTCTGATCTATTTGCTGATTTTTTTCAATCCACTTATTCTTCTGCTGATCTCAACAGCAACTCATATCCATATTCACTTCCTGAATTTGGGTCTATAAATGCTCCTAAAGTTACTGCAGCCTCTCTGGCTGCAGCCATTAGGACATTGAAATCATCTTTCTCTCCTGGTGCAGATAATATTCCTAGTTGTGTGATTAAAGAGTGCAGTGTTTCTCTTCAGTCACATCTACTAAAATTGTTTAACTTGTCCTTGGATACTTCTGTGTTCCCGTCAATTTGGAAAGGAAAGATTCTTTTATCATTCCCTTATATAAAAAAGGTGGAAGATCTTATATTTCCAATTATAGAGGCATTGCCAAATTATCTGCTATTCCGAAGTTATTTGAGAAAATAATAACGTCGGCCTTGCAGCATTTTTGCAAATCGATTATTCAACCATCTCAACATGGTTTTGTTCAAAATCGATCAACATCCTCTAATTTACTCGAGTTTACTTCGCTCATTAATGACAGCTTTGCTAAAAAAATGCAAACTGATGTTATTTATACTGACTTCAGTAAAGCATTTGACTCTGTACATCATCACATACTTATTCTTAAGCTTGAACGCTTAGGATTTTCACCTAGACTTGTGTCTTGGATTTCTTCCTATTTAATGTCTTGCTGAGAACAGCTACATATGTCTAAAGAGATCTTTGTATCGTCTGGTGTACCTCAGGGTAGCCATTTGGGTCCATTGCTCTTTTCCCTTTTCATAAATGACCTTCATAGCTGTATCTCACATTCCACCATATTTATGTATGCTGATGATGTTAAACTTTGCCTTCCCTACTCCAATGCAAATGGTCATCATCACCTTCAAGATGACCTAAATGCATTTCAACTTTGGTGTGTGGCAAACCAGCTGGACTTAAATTGTTCAAAGTGTATGACAATGACCTTCAGTCGTACCGTTCCCCTAATTGCTGATTATAAAATTAGCAACATTTCCCTAAGACGCATCTATACAGTCAAAGATCTTGGTGTGCTCTTTGACTGTAAACTTAACTTCAATCTCCATGTTTCTACCATCGTTAATGAAGCCAAAAGTGTGCTTGGCTTTATTAAACGGTGGTCTAAGGAATTTAAAGACCCTTTTACCACCAAGCGATTATTTACTTCGCTTGTGCGTCCTATCTTAGAGTACTGCTCTGTTGTATGGTCTCCTCAGCATAAACTGTATCAGGATCGTATTGAATCGGTCCAAAAACAGTTTCTTCTCTTTGCCTTAAGAGACCTTAGATGGGACAGTAATGTACGATTACCGTCTTATCATAGTAGGCTCCAGCTGATTGACCTTCCATCACTAACCAATCGCAGAACAATTCTAGGAATTTTTTTTTTGCATAAATTGATTAGTGGTGACATTGATTCAGCCTCTCTGTTGGGTCGTCTAAGTTTTTCGGTTCCGTCCCGAACAACTAGACACTATCGGCCTCTCCACTTACCAGTCTGCACTAGGGATTATTCTTTGCACAGCGCCTTTTATGTCCTTTGTGTGAATTTTAATAAATACTATCACGTTTTTCCCTTAGAACTCTCTCTTCCTAAACTTAAATCTACTCTATCAGCTTATCTTAGGGAAATCACGCACAATGCCCAGGCATAAGCATTGGTATACATTTTTCGTTGCCAATGTTGTGTTGTGAATTCTCAATTCTATCCTATACTCTTGTTCGACTATTCCCTTACTCTTTTCTTTTTTGATTTCTCATTATCTATATTATCTCTTTCGCTACTTCTCTTAATATCTTCATTTTCCTTTTTCTGTACTAAATCTTTTTAAATTTTTTTTTCTCTTTTTTTTTAATTATTATAATTATAATTATTATAATTTTTTTGTTTTTTCTTTATTTTTAATTTTATATAGTTAATATATCTGCATTTAATATTTTGTTTAAGTTTTCTTACTTTTTTTTCATAGCTTCACTAGTAGCACTGACCATATTTGGCTGTGAAATGTGGGCATAGCTGGCCGGACTGGCAAATAAAACACCCCAATCGGGTCGGTGCTAATAGTGATATTTATTCTCTTTACTTTGTTTAGGCTTTTTTAATTTAAAATTGACTCTAGGTTTGTCAATTATCCTTAAAAAAATAAATAAAATAAATAAATAAATAAATATCCACCCCCTCACCGTCAAATTTGTAAGAAGCGGACTTCAAGTACTAGAGACTTATGCTTTATTAAATACATGCATAAGCAATACACATATGCTTGCTATAATCATAATTAGAAAGTTTCATGAAGATAGTACGACGACAAAATTAAACAAGTAAGAAGGCTCTAGTCGAGACTGCTCGACTAGGAGATACCCTGAACCCTCCAAGCTGATGCTCTATCATTTTGCACTTCTTTTATGCAAGTATTTATACATACACATGCATCCACACGCTCGCTTAAGCCCGCGCTCTGCTAACTGCGCAGTAAGCAGCGACTGCGCTTGGGCTGCACTGCTGTGTGGGCAATATTATGAGAACTTATTTGTTGAATAATTTCGTTTGTAGACGTACGATCTTAATGAAACTTTTAGAGCGTACTCATAATGTGTAAATGTGTGTACATTCCAAAGCACAAGTCTCTAGTACTTGATACACGTTTTTTACGAATTAGATGCGAAGGGGGCGTGGTATCCAAAATCTGTAAATTACAAAATGTGTGTATCTATCAAGTGTATATACACAACAAATCTATGTTTAAAAGGGTTCAAATTAGGCTGAAAAAACAATATACATTTATCGATTATTATCGATAAAAATATATCGAATGAGTTATCGAAAAAATATGATAAACTCGTACTGCGTATGGTATACACGAGTCTACGTACAAAATTTCAGCTCTCTAGCTCTTATAACTTCTGAGATCGACGCACTCATACGGACGGGCGGACAGACGGACAGGGCTATATCGACTCAGCTCATCGCCCTGATCAAGAATATATATACTTTATGGGGTCTGGGATGATTCCTTCTGCCTGTTACATACTTCAGGGTATAAGAACAATTAATAAACAAGTAAGAAAGCTCTAGTCGAGACTGCTCGACTAGGAAATCCCCTGAACCCTTCGGAGAACTGATATTTCAATAATTTTTCGCGTCTTTCTGCTTACAAAAAACAAACACACACACACATGCATAGACACACATAGGCGCGCAGGCATAAACACGCATGGGCTGCAATGTGGGCTTACCATGGGAATTTAATTATTTAATAACTTTTTTTGTGGATGTATGTTCTTCATGAAACTTTTAGATTGTGATTATATCATTACTATGCGTGCATATGCCGAAGTTTAAGTCTCTAGTATCTGAAATACGCTTTTTACAAAGGTGAGGGTAAGGGAGTGGATATAGGGGCTGAGGATGAATTATAACAAAAACCGAAATTCTATAAAGTACATATGAGTCTACATTTAAAATTTGGAGACCCTAGCTCAAAAGATGTAGGAGATATAATTTTATAACTGTCTTTCGATAAGGTTTTTCATCGATAAGAAAATAATCGGACGAGTTATCGATTTCTAGTGATAAACTTGATATGCGCGCGCTATATACGGACATTTTAAAAAAAAGTTGAGGTCTCTAGCTATTGTAGCTTCGGATATCGACGCGTTCATACATACGGACAGACGGACAGACAGACAGACGGACAGGGCTAAATCAACTTATCTCGTCGCCCTGATCAAGAATATATATACTTTGTAGGGTCTGCCACGCCTCCTTCATTTTTAACAAAAACATTTTAACAAAACCATTTACAGATTTTGGATACCACGCCCCCTTCGTCAAAAACGTATTTCAAATACTAGAGTCTTGTGCTTTGGAATGTGCACACATTTACACATTGTGATTACGTTCTGAAAGTTTCATTAAGAAGGTATGTCTACAAAAGAAATTGTTCAACAAATAAAATCTCATAGTATTGCCCACATAGCAGTGCAGCCCAAGCGCAGTCGCTGCTTACTGCGCAGTTAGCAGAGCGCGGGCTTATGCGTGGGGGTGGATGCATGTGTATGTATGTATGCTTAAAAGAAGTGCAGAATGATTAGAATATCAGATTGGAGGGATCAGGGTATCTCCTAGTCGAGCAGTCTCGACTAGAGCCTTCTTACTTGTTTGTATTTATTTTGTCTTTAAACAGGCTCTATATAATTTACATTGGCGTAGATTGTACCTACATTAATATTTTGTATATCTCAAGTAGCGCATTTATTTATTTTTCGCTTGCATTACTTGGTCATCTATATGCTTTATGTATATTTATGTAATTACCTAATTATTAACAAAGTCCATAATTCAGCTTCCTTTGATTCCAGAGAGTCCACCCGGGGGCGCCAAAACTGTCCTTTCAAAAGGAGTCTGGTCCTCAAATCAAATATATAGACTGCAACTTGCGGTCTCTTCGGAATTAAAGCAGAAGTGCTGGCACCAATGTTTCTATTTGTACTGTTTTTATACTCATTCACGAAAGTGAAATGAGTATATTGGTTTTGTGCAATGTCCGTCTTGTCCGTCCGTCTGTCCGTCTATCCGTATGAACGCAACTTTTTTCGGCGCTATTGAAGCTAGAGACTTGAAATTTATTATGATTTATAAATTATTATGATTTTATAAAGACTGGTGAAAAATTTATATGTCTACGCCTAATAGGGGCGTGGCAAATCGGACCTGAAGATATAGTGATTTTACAAATTGTGCTATATTTTGGGTACTATTGATGCTAGAGAACTGAATTTTTGTATATATACGCGGATTGACCACCCAAGTCCAACGAGCTATGGTGGATATATCTCCGCCCAAAGGTGGCGTGACAAACCGCAAAAGTTTATATCTCCTAAAGAGCTAGAAGCTTCAAATTTAAAAAGTTGAGTTACTGGCAACCTCTTCTATCGATGCTCCAAAAATAATTTTTACGCCTCTTTGGGGGCGTGGCATATCGAAAAATACTTGCAATTTTTACATTTTTGGAGCGTAAGCATCAAAATTTTGCAGTTAGGCTACCGAAAGCTCTTTCTAAAAACTGGCCAAAAATGAGGTGTCTACGCCTAGTAGGGGCGTGGCAAATCGAGAAAAACTGAATTTTCTACAGTATTAGAGCTAAACTTAGCTGAATTGCTGATGGGATGTGAATGAGTATCCCTCAGTCGGTAACGCCCGACTGCAACGTTTTTACTTGTTATTAATTTCAATAATGCAAGCGCAGCTTGCACAGTGAGAGCGCATTTATGCGCGAACAGCGAGAGAGCGATCTTGATGAGAGCGCATTCCCGTGCTCGCATTCACAACAACAAATATTTTACTGTGATTCATAATTGAAATTAATGAATTAAATTTCTTATATTATGATTCAATAATAACTAAGGATATATGTATACTGTAATAACCCGGTACTTTCAATAAAACACTTGATATCCAAAGTAATAAATATATTTTTCCGTTGCAGTGCGGCCGCTTCGCGTGTCACAAAAGTACTGCAAAATAAACTTAAATAGAAAGAGAAGTAATAAGAATTATAGAGAGAGGGTTAACGGGCTCTGCTTTGTAGGCGTCGATTGCTGCTTAGCATCTTGGTGCCGGTTCCCACATCCCTTCTTTCCTCACGAGCTTAAGCTTTAATCCCCCGGTGCAGTTTCCGTGATCCTTTTCTGATGATTGCTCCTCGAGTTGTGCGGCTGGATGTGGAGTTAGGTTTGTGGCCGGTATTGGGACCGATTTCGCGTTGGTGGCATCGGACGATTCCGTTTCACCAGGGACCCTTTTAAGGTGATTTGCATTTCTTAAGAGCGTTTTTCCTCCCCCACATATTTGTACTATATTCCCTTCTTTTATTTAAATTCAGTATTCAGTAGTGTCAAACATTTTTGTTAATTTGTGGAGAAAAATATATTCTAGAGAACCACCTTATCTCCTACTTTCATATTTACTTCCTTTGCTCCTCTCCTTTTGTCTGCAACTTCCTTTTCCTTCGGTTTATTAATACAATCTTTATCCCTTTCCGCTGAGTCTGCGAACTCCCCCACTAAATTTTATTTACCTGAAATTTTATCCCTAATTACTCGATTGAACATTAGCTCAGTAGGAGCGGTGCCTGTGGTTCCATGAGGGGTTACATTGTACATCGGAGTGAAAGCTTGAATTTCATTCTAAAGATTTCTCTTGTTTTGATGAGCTATATTAAACCGCTTGACTAATGTCATATTCTCGACCTCGCCGTTGGCTTGTGGCCAATAAGGAGGTGTTGTTTGTTGCAGTTGTTCTTGAAGTCGAGGCTTATATATTGTCGGCCATTATTGGTTCGCAATTGTTTCGGGTAACCCAGCCTACTAATAATTTCCTAACACGCCCCAATTAATGATTCAGATGTGATGGAGCGAAGATATTTAAACTCCATGTATCAGGAGTAATAGTCTATTAAAACTAAGATATATTCATTGTTGGGTAGCAGCCCTACCGAAATACAAGCCCCATTCGGAATTCTGTTCTCTTCATTAGTGGTGGATTTGTTGCTCTGGAGGCTTTGAGGTTCACTTAAAAATGGTTTCTAGTGGCTTATGGCCTGTCACTAATTCGAGCTCTAGTCCTATCAGATTATAGGGGTTAAATTAACTCTCCCATCGTGCTCCTTATTTATCACTTGCTCTTACATCCCTCCATCGTCTGATGTACAAGTTTATGTTCAACATATAACTTGTATTAAAGAAATTTATGATCACGGAAATGATAAAGACTTGTTTCTGGTTTTGGGTGATTTTAATATTCCCAACACTTCTTGGTCATCAATTAAATTATCATCATCAAATTACTTTATTCCGACAATCGATCACTATCTCTGATGAATTGTTTAACCTGTCTATGTTTCAGATTAACTCTATTTCAAACCATCTAAATCGCACTCTAGATCTTGTGTTTGTTAATCATGATTCGCTCATAAATGTCGCGAGATCAACTCCTTTCTGTTTACCGGAGGATACACACCATCCCACTTTAGGGTTTTATTAACTGTTGATAATCCTCCCACTAATACTCCAATGTCTTCTAAGCTTAGTCGCTGTTATCGTAAATGCAATTTTGTTTTGCTTAATGAATTAATTAATTCAACTGACTGGTCTATTTTATATGAGTCGGTTGATATTATCTTGGCAGCATCTTTTTTCCCTTTTTATACCCTGAACCCATTGAAAATGGGAAATCAGGGTATAATGGTTTTGTTAAAAGTATGTAACAGGGAGAAGGAGGCGTGGCAAACCCCATAAAGTATATACATATATTCTTGATCAGGGCGACGAACTGAGTCGATTTACCCATGTCCGTCTGTCCGTATGTTTGAACGCGTCGATTTAATGTCCGTATATAGCACGCGCAGATCGAGTTTATCACAAAATTTCGATAAATCTTTCCGTTATTTGTTTATCGATAAAAAACCTTATCGAAAAGCAGCTATAATATTATATCTCCTACATCTTTAGAGCTAGACTCCAAAATGTAGACTCGAATGTACTTTATTGAATTTCGGTTTTTGTTATAATTCACCCCCCACTCCTATATCCACCCCCTCACCCACACCTTTGTAAGATGCGTATTTCAAATACTAGAGACTTGAGCTTTGGCATATACACGCTGATATAATTATAATCTAAAAGTTTCATGAAGAACGTACTCAGTGAGTACACGCGTTCGGTGGATAAAACTGACTTGATGACACACAATTATGGTCCATATGAACTCGTTTTTGGAAGACAAAGTAATCTCCCAAAACCCTTTAATAGTATAGATTAGAGGTGGGCACGGGCCGGGTTTTTATGGGGTACCCGTGGGCAAAAATATAATTTCGGGCTGGGTGCGGGCGGCTGTGGGTTAGCCTGCTTAATCCGTTTTACCCGACAAATTTGTTATTGTTTTTTTTTTTTTTTTTATTTAAAATGCATAATAAATTGTTTAATTTGCTTTAGACATCGATAACATTGTGTGCGCTTGCAAATGAAGCAATTTTTGATGCATTTAAATTGTACTTGTAACTTGACGAACCTGACAAAAATGCAATTGACTTAAAAATTGATAAATATTATACCACACGCTATAATTCAAACTTGTCAATCTTAGATTTTTGGCAGGAGGCAACGGACCTTAAATTGTTGCAAGTGGTGGCAAAAAATATTTTATGTATTCCAGTAAGCTCCGCAACAAGCGAGCGAGTATTCTCTTCTTCTGGAATAATTTTAAATGAAAGACGAAAAATCGCAAATCTTAATATGCTCCTTTTTTATATAAAAACATGTAATATTTCTGTAAATAATATTGTAATTTTTAAGAATTAAACTGTTGTTATTTTTGAGAATTAAATTTTTTCGGGCGGGCGGGTTGGTTGCGAGTATGAACATTTTTTTTGCTATTCGATTCAGAGGTTTATTAAAGACTGAAATTACAAAGTGAATATATGCTGCAGCGCAGGCAGCCGAAAATGAACTTAAAGCATACACGAATGAATCTCCGTTATAATGAACAGAACTTAACATGAGACTAATGTTAGCGAAAGAAATAGACATCCAGCGGTGCTTACATACATAATTTTAACACTCCTTCTCAACGCGATGTCTATTTATAAAAATGTTTCATTTTAAACCTAACATTTCAGTAAATTTCTCATGTTTGACTTTACATAAATTCTTCGTCAATACATCTGCTTTCATTTCATCTGTGGGAATGTACTTTAAATCAATAACTTTATTCTTGTACATTTCCCTTACAAAATGGTATTTTATTTCAATATGCTTGCTACGTGAATGATATTTTGCATCCTTAGCAAGGCATTGTGCGCTCTGAATATCACTATAAATCATCGGCCCGAGCCCCATTTCGTTGATCAGTTTTCTAACGTATACCGCCTCCTTGGCTGCCGTAGAAAGTGCCACGTACTCGGCCTCTGTGCTACTGAGGGCGACCAAATTCTATTTCTTTGACTCCCAAGAAACTGCTGCTCCAGCAAGGTAGAATGCCCAGCCCGTAAACGACTTCCGATCGTTACTGTCGCCAGCCCAGTCCGCATCAACAAAACAGTGTATAGGCACACCTGTTTTGTTATAGTGTAGTCTCACATCTGAGGTACCTATTAGATATCTCAACACACGCTTGACAACAACCTCATGCTCCTTGTGCGAATCTGCATTTCTCTGCGCCAGCTTAGCCACAGAGTGTATTATATCTGGCCGTGTAGTCAACGCCAAATACAATAACGAACCAATGAGCGATTGATAGCGTGTTTTATCCACCTGGCCGCAGTCAACATCATCGCACTTCGTCTGGAACCCAATTTCCAACGGAGTCGCGCTTGGCTTGCAGTCTTGCACGCCGTAATCCTTCAGCAGATCTTCAATGTACTGCCTCTGGCCTATGGAGAGACTACCAGTCTTGCCATCTCGCTCAATCTCCATCCCCAAAAAGTAGTGCAGCTCACCACCATCGACCACATCGAATTTGCTTGATATCAGCTGCTTAATGTGAGACACATCTTCTTCTCTGGTACATGCAAGTATAAAATCAACATATACAACAATAATATTTAAATACCCTTTTATCTTGTTTGTATATGTATATGCATGGTTCACTTGCACATGGGACGAAACCAATCTCCAAAAGAGTGCTCTCCAGCTTCTGGTTCCATTCCCGACCGCTCTGTTTCAAGCCGTACAACGATTTCTTCAGCTTCAGTACACGCTTGGGATAATTAGCGTCGATAAAGCCCTCCGGTTGTCGCATATAAACGTCATCGTGTAACTCGCTGTTCAGGTATGCTGCAGAAACATCCATCTGATGCAGGTGCATCCCGTGCTCGACAGCCAACGCAATCACCAATCTGATTGAGGAGTAACGTGCCACTGGAGAGAACGTTTCCATGTAGTTAACTCCGTATTGCTGTCCGCACCCTTTTGCGACCAATCTAGCTTTAAACCGCTGAACGTTGCCATACTCATCACGCTTGGTAGTAAAAACCCATTTACAACCAATAGGCTTTTCGCCTGCTGGAAGATCGACCAGACTCCATGTCTCAGTATTTTGCAGGCTGTCATACTCCTTCTGCATCGCCGATCTCCAGTTTTCACATTGTTCTGACCGAAATGCATCCCTAACACATGTGGGAACAACAACATTTCGAGCGTCTAGTACATTCAGAACATTGTACTCATTCCGTGGACGACCTGAACGCCTAGTGCGAACAATTCTTGGTCTCCATGGACCTCTTTTAACTGTCACCTGCTCATCAGGATTGTGACTTTCTTTATCATGTCTTTTCACCAATTGATTCACATTTCCATTTACATTAGCTGCAAATACTGTGTTCATGCTACTTTCAAACAAAAACAAACCATTATGTTTTTCTGCAACTAGCCAATTTTCATTGTTACTGTCTTTAACAAACACTTTGTTTTTCACAAAAATTACTTTCAACCCTTTTTCAGTTGCCTTTGACACGGATAAAAAATTGCATAGCAAGTCTCTTGCATATAACACGTCGCGCAATTCGATCGTATTATTTCTCCACTTTATCATCACTGTCCCGCAACACTCGGTTTCTATGTAATTATCGTCTGCTAGTTTAATTCTCTCTTTGTGCTCACGCATATGTATGAACATTGATTTGTCCGCGCACAAATGAGCTGTAGCACCACTGTCCACACACCAGACATTTTTTGCCAATTGGATTTTTTCAATAAAAGAGAACACCGAAAGAGACTTATTACTGCTCTTTTCGATCGCTTTTTCGCTCTCGTTGTGTTTAACAACCTTTTTCTCTCTTAATCTGCATTTCGCCGCGAAATGCCCGTGTCGCCCGCACAACCAACCCGTCATGTCTTTCGGGTCTTTCTTTGTCTTGTTTCGTTTACCGTTTGTTGGACGCGACGAAAAAACTGTATTCTCGCTTTTTTCACCCTCGTCGCTCACGTTGCCCCTCTCTCCTTCTTCCAACAATTTGATTTTTAGAGCGCTAAATGAAGGCAACGTGTCCCGTGTCTCGATAGCGACTACAAAATTGTCCAACCCTTCATGTAAACTTGCTAGTAATATTATTACAAGCATTTCATCAGCCACCTGCACTTGTATCTCTCTTAACTTTTCTACGACATTAGAAAAATTAGCCAAATGCTCACGAACACTGTCTGTAGCTGACATTTTCATATACAACAGTTGCTTGAACAATTGTACTTTACGCGCGGGTCCCGACGGCATATAAATCTCGGATAAATTTGTCCACGCATCTCTCGCGGTTCCACAGTGCTTTATATAGTTTATCTCCGACGCTTTTACAGATAACAAAATGCTAGCTAGAGCTTTCTCATCTTTGCTATCAAACGACGCTTTCTGTTCCGCGGTATCGTTATCATTCTTCAATAACCGACCACAAGTCAGAGTGAATTAACAGACTTTTCATCTGCACTGACCACGAACTATAGTTTTCACTATCTAGTTTCTCAATTGCAAAAATTGAACTCATTTTGCACACATTAGTTTGGCACATGCTTTAACTAATAAATCGAGTCTCTCACGTGATTTTTTCAATCACCAGCACAGCTTTCACTTTCCGCTGCCTGGGCCCATAACCTATTCGATTCAGAGGTTCATTAGAGACTAAAATTACAAATGAATATATGCTGCAGCGCAGGCAGCCGAAAATGAATTTAAAGCATACACGAATGAATCTCCGTTATAATGAACAGAACTTAACATGCGACTCATGTTAGCGAAAGAAACAGACATCCAGCGGTGCTTACATACATAATTTTAACATTTGCTTTCGGGTACGGATAAAATTTTGAACTTCTGATCGTGGGCGGATCGGGCCGGGTACAAAAATGTCGGCCCGTGCTCACCTCTGGTATAGATATAATAGAACCAGTAGCTTAAGTGGAGGACTTTGCGCCCATGGCAGTGAGCTGCTGCATCTTTCCACTTTTGACATTAAATTATCCTTTCCTCGAGTGACTTACCAACGATGGCTCCTCTTTCATTTTTTAAATAATTTTGGAAAGCCTTCTAATATTCTGCAGAATCGTAAATCTTGAATATCTTTTGAACGCGATCATGCAGATTAGTGCATTATTCCAAAATAACAGCAAAATCAAGAAATCATACTTCAACATTCGGTCGTTTAATTGCTAGGCATCCCATCTTATTCAACTTGATTATTGTCTTCAGAACACGAAATATACATTGAATATACGGGTCACTTCGCGCCCCCCTAGAGTGGCGCCTATGTCACGTGCCTAGCTTCCCATACTCAGATACACCGCTAAGTATTATACAAGCTAAGTTTTTAGTACGATTTTTTAAAATATACATGAGCTGTATTTTAAATGATTAAGAAATTCAGATAATACAAAAGAAATTTGATTAATTTAAGTGATTCTAAGTTATTAATTACTTACTATTGTACACTAAACTTTAGACAATAAATTATACATAAATACATATATTATATGCCTTAATTAAGATTGTTTAAGCCTAAATTTCAATAGTCGTTTATATATTTCTATATTCTCTGTTCCCTTTTGTATTATATGGTTTTACCAATAAGACTAAAACTTTTCAGGAATAGTCATCGCCGCTGTATTCATCATCTTCGTCAGACGACATAATTTTGCGTCGTTTCTTTTTATTACGTTGTTGGTTCTGTTTTCGCGTACTTAGCTTCACAGGAGAGAGTGACGATTTCGCAGTTCGAAAGGTCAAGGTATCGATATTTGACGATTCCTATATTATAGATTTTGTGATATATTTGAGGAAAATATAAATGTATTATAAGCTTACAGTGATTAATGTAGTGGATGATGGTTGGATTTTACAGTAAGTCATAGCTGGAATAGAAATGGAGTTTGGCTTGTCATTAAGAACTTGACTTGGCGTTGTTGGATTCAATGAACTATCTTCTGTTAACCCTGAATTATTTAGCTTTGTCTTGTCTCGAGATTCATCTGCATCAGAATCGGCGTCTTCCGGATCTAGTTTAAGCATCAACTTTTTGAACTAAAATTTAAATGATATTAGTTTAAAATTAAAAATATAAGGTAAGAGTTACTTACATCCAAATATTTTACAACAAGATCTAATTTTTCTTCATCCGATAATTCCCTAGAAAAACAGGCAGTATCCGTGCTTGTAAAATTTTGAGGTTGCTTTTTAATCACATCGATTGTGGTTCTTGGATTAAAGTCTGGAACAGTCCTACGTGTTACGGCCTTTTCATATAACTTCTGCTCAGAAGGCGAATAACGTGATATTTTTCCGTCAGTTAAGCCATACATTTCTTTTAGGTGCTCTTTTAGTACAAGTAGTAGCATACACGCTTGGGCGGAAGTTATACATTTCTTTATTTCTGTCATATCTTCAGGAAGGCGACTAAAAAGAACATGTGGGTCCTCCTCATCATCATCGTCTTCAAGAACGTCTCCTCCCTTGTCGCTTGGTCTAAGGTGCTCTTTAAAAGTAGTTAAAAGATGTGTACCAGCCATCGATATAAGTAAATCAATTTGATGGATTAAATATAGAGGCTCATCTTGAACCGCGTATGGAAAGTATGCAAGATTGTCGGCGATATATAACATTTGCTGCAATGATGTTTTATTATCATCGAATTGTTTCGTAACTGTTTGAACTAATGCGCGTCTCTGTGGTTTTGTGGTTCGGAGTAATGTATACAGAAAGTCATTCAAAGCTGTTGTTACTTGATCTGGCCCTCGTTTTCTGAGCAAAAATGGTTTAATTTAATTTTTGGATGACACGGATATGATTAATGTACTCACGCATAACCTCGTATTATTTCATTTTTCGCCTTATTGTTTTTTTGTAATATTTCCTGTAGCTTAAAGCAAAGCTGAAGACCGAATTGAACTTTCATATTCACAAACCCTGAATATGTTTTATCAATATCTTTCAACAAGGCATCTGCTCTATGGGCTGACTAAAATTTAAGTTTATTATAATTTGAATTTATTATTAATTTATTTTCAAGGTGGTTAACATACCTCAACCTTTAAATCGGTGCTCAAACATATCAAATAAGGTACCATTCTAACTGGGTGCACTAAGCCTTGGCGAAGGACAATTTGCACGACTTTGACTGCCCACAGTCGGACTGCATCATCTCGATTGAGAAAACAGTCGAGAATTTCTTCCAAATACAACTGAATGATGCGACTAGCCATACCAGACGAAACATCATTCATTTCCTTTAAGTCTTCGTGTTTTGATTGTTTTTCCCCTGTGAAGATATTATTTTTAATATTGAAAAATTATTATTAATTGTTTATTATATTGTACTAACACTCCTTCTCTTTGTTGTGCATGAACATTTCAGATTCAGTTAAATAAATCCAAATATTGCGCATACAGATTATTTTAATCCCGCCATCATTTGAGGATGACCTCAGTAAATCACAGTAAAATTGCTTAAGCTCTGATCGAGTCAGATAATCATCGTTCATAACACAGAAGGAGCCAAGTGATATAAGTGCTTGTTTGCGAATTTCGTGATTGGAGCATCCACAAAAGAACATTAAGCACTCAAATACGTTATCGCATATTGTTGGAGGAAGTCCGTTATTTCCATCACCTAAAAGAATGTTCAAGTTTAGTTCTAATGAGTTTTTAAGAGAAAAAGTATTTACCTAATGCTATTGGGGAATTAAAATCAAAATATCGCATCAAAATACCAATAGTAAATAGACTTCTCCGAAAGCTAGGGGTGTAAATATTGTCAATATTAAAAGCATTTTGTTCAACTTGATTTCTAGACAGCTCCAGAACACGGTAAAACCTATAAAAATGCATTTAAAAATTATGTTTGCTTGAAATATATTTAGACTTACTTTTGAAAGCAATCACGAATTAATTTAAAATTTTTTGTAATCTTATTTACGAGTGCTCCCAAACAAGAAACACAACTTGTAACCTCAGCTTGATTTCGTGATACTACTAGCAGCATCAGATGTTCTTCTAAAGATGCCAAAAACGATTCGCTCGCATTGTTAACTAAAGGTACAACCTTTTCAAGAATATCAGCCACTGCACAAATAAATTTTGCTGCAGAAGCTGAATGGCATTTAATATTTAAATAAGGTTCTATTGTCATAGCGTGTCTGATCAAGAGCTGAGGCCGTACTTTAGCTAGCAAATGAAGTGTAGTTATGCAGCCAAGCATACGTGCATTGTCGGTGTCCTCCAATTCAATTAGCCTGTCCACAAGACCATCAGCTAATTGCTGGCAAGCTAATACAATCTCTTGTGGTGGCTCTGTATTTTTTTTTACAGTATCCTGAGTACTTCCATCAAGCTTAACCATACTTTCTTTTGGCTTGAAAATCTAAAAAAAAAAAAAAACAAAAAAAAATTTTTTTCAACAATAATAAATAAAATTATTTGTCACATACGCTCATTAGAAGACCTTCCAACCACGTTGTACCAGTGTCATGAGCAGTGTTCACCACATCAATGATTTGATTAATTTTGCGCTGTATACCGTACTACAAAAAAAAAAAATTTATATATATATATATATATATATAAGTTGTAAATTCCTTTAAAAATATTGTAAATGGACCTTATCACTTTTAACACATGGTGTGAACCACATTTTCATAAAAACTTCCGTAACAAGCTTTTGAATGCCTTCCTCGTCATTAACGCGGCGTATCATTTTTACACAAATTTCTGGTATTTTTTCGAAATCAGGATATTCAATGCAAATATCACGTAAAATTTTTATTACACGCTTTCTTACTGAAACACCAGTGTCCTGCAACGAAATATATTTATATATAATTGATTCATATTATCATTTATAAAGATGTTTACCAATATTCGAGTCGAAAGCATATCGTAGTATTGATCTATTAATTCCTGATTGCTAAGAACAAATTTTCCTACTAGGTCAACCGCAGCTTCGCGCACTGATATTGCTGTATCTAGAAATTTTTGATTAACACCCATTTGCATGTCTTTTCGCTTTAGTACCAGAGGATCAACTTCAACAATATTTGCTAGACATTTCATTGCTCGCGTTCTCACAGCGATTGATGGTTCACTGAGCAAAAGGTTAAAGTTCAATTTATAATGTTATAGTAGACCAAGTATACTTACTTAACGACTAAAATAATTTTTTTAAGACATCCATCAAATGATTGACTAAATGGCCGTTTCGTAGCTAAATATTGAGCTATCAACTGTGCATTATTATAGTCTATATAAGTTTTTATATGTTGATGACTTTGCTCGCCCACTGGATATGGTTTAATTTTACTAATCAAGTACCGTTTTCGTTCTTCTAAGACATTAAAAATTTCAAGATTCAATTCATAATCAACGACATCGACAGGACGATTGCCATTTTTATTAGAGTCGTCAGGGTCGTTTTCATCACAGGATCCAGAATCTGATGTATCAGAATAATCACCTGAAATAATAACATAATAAAGAAATGAAATCATATATTGAATTTTTAGTAGCTTTAAGAATACATATAAACAGTACAGTCGCAAATAATTATAAATATGCCATGTTATTTGGAAACTATAACTGAATTGAAATGTATTGAAATCTAATATAAGAAATCGAAATAGTGAATTATTAATTATGAGCCACTGTTAAATATTTGTTGTTGTGAGCGTAAGGACGGGAGTGCGTTCTAATGGTGTCGCTCTCTGTTCGCGCATAGATGCGCTCTCACTTCGTTTGTGTTAATACCAAAGAGACCGCAAGTTGCAGTCTATATATTCGACTATATAGTACAAATTGAAATTGCCAGCAGTTCGTGTTGATTCCAAAGAGACCGCAAGTTGCAGTCCATATATTCGATTATATATTATACTCTGGCCCATCGAAGAACCAGATTAATTTTGGAAGGACAGTTTTGGCGCCCCCGGGTAGACTCTCTGGAATTGAAGGAAGCTGGATTATGGACTTTGTGAATAATCAGGGAAGTACATAAATACATAGAGCATATAGATGAGCAAGTAATGCAAGCGATAAATAAATAAATGCATTACTTGAGACATACAAAATATTAATGTATGTACCATCTACGCCCATGTAAATTATATTGAGCCTTTAAAGAAAAAACAAGTAAGAACGTTGCAGTCGGGCGTTATCGACTGCGTAATACTCATTCACATCCCATCAGCAATTTAGTAGCTAAGTTTAGCTCTAATACTGTAGAAAATGAAATTCTCGATTTGCCACGCCCGTACTGGGCGTAAACACCTCAGTTTTGGCTAGTTTTTAAAACGAGCTAATGGTAATCTAACTGAAAAATTTACATGCTTACGCTCCAAAAATGTGAAAATTGCAAGTATTTTTCGATATACCACGCCCCTAAAGAGGCGTAAAAATTATTTTTGGCTTATTGATAGAGGAGATTCCCAGTAACTCAACTATCCAAAGCTTCTTGCTCTTATACTTTAGGAGATATAAACTTTTGCGGTTTGCCACACCCCCTTTGGGCGGAGATATATCCACCATAGCTCGTTGGACTTGGGTGGTCAACCCGCGTATATATACAAAATTTCAGGTCTCTAGCATCAATAGTACCCAAAATATAGCAGAATTAGTAAAATCACTATATCTTCAGGTCCGAGTTGCCACGCCCCTAGTGGTCGTAGACATATAAATTTTTCACCAGTCTTTATAAAATCATAATAATAGCTCACATTCAACGTTCTAGCTTTAAAACTCTAGAAGATAAAGTTATAGCCGATTTGCCACTCCCCGAATGGGTGTAGATATATCCGCCATAGCATGTGATCTTGGGTGGTCGACCCGGATCTGCATACAAAATTTCAGCTCTCTAGCTCTTCAACTATTAAAATTTCTGGTATGTCGGAAAATGCATTTTCCGATTTGCCACACCCTAGTGGGCGGATCGGGAAAATTTTAACACTTTATAAATGGGAGCTATACACAAGTATGTGTTCTAAATTTCAAGTCTCTAGTTTCAATAGCGCCGAAATGAACTGCGTTCATACGGACAGACGGACATTGCACAAAACCAATTTACTCATTTCAGTTTCGTAAATGAGTATAATAAATAATAATAATAAGAAGGTGCATATTGTAATTGACTTTTGATCTACAAACATTTCAATCTCTGTAGCCTCGCATAATCCAAGTGTTCTTTGGCGCTTGGATTTATTGTCGCTCAAAACTTGCACTCTCGCTTAGCGCTCATCGTATGAGCTCGATCTGCACCAATATTTTGGCATTCCAGCTTGTAATAACGTTGCGTTCTCACTTGCACATACCGGCGCGCTGTCGCTTGAGCATGTGTATGTGTGAATGCATTGCACTCAATCGCTCTACACAGTTAAATATCACTCAATAGATCACTTACATTAATAGTCACTCAACATTATGGTTGTTGTCTTCGCAGATTTAGTGCCTCGGTCAACGATAGTAGATTTGTGGCTATCAACCAAGATACTTCTAATGAAGCGAGGTAGTGATAGTCAACCTAAAATTGAGAGTCCCGCTAACTCTACAATGGTTAGCTCAGTGTCACACTCTAGGAATCTACCGAATATAAAGTTTCCAAGGTTTAGCGAAGAATATTCGGAATATAAGAGTTTCATTGAACTTTTTGAGAGTTTAGTCGAGCCAGGGCTATCAAATATAGAAAAGTTTAATCACTTGTTGTCATGCTTAGACAAAGAAGCATTAGGTAATGTCAAGGCATATCAGGTGACAGATGCTAATTACCCACAAGCGTTAACTGATTTAAAAAATGTGTACGACAATCAGTGTCTCATATTTTTTAACAGCATTTCGAAACTATTTGACCTCCCACACATGTCTGAACCATCAGCATAATCTTTGCGCATGCTGGTTGATTCAGTACGCGCCATTTACGAATCGTTATTATCTCTAGAATCTGATAAGCAGATTTCGAATGCCATGCTCATCCATTTAGTAATGATGAAAGCGGACGCTGGCACGCGCTTTAGGTGGGAAGAGAATCTTGACTACAATAAACTTCCTTTGTGGCAAGATTGTGAAGCTGCCTCACAAAAATATTTGAGTGTTTGTGCACACAAGCTGCAAAAGTGAGTAGGTATTTTTTGGGCATATGTATGTGTGTGTGATATATGCCGACGCTTAAGCGTCGAAAGAAAGTTGGGTGAAAAGAGATACACAAAAATTTAGACATAATATGTGTGTGTGTGTGGCCGATGTGAGGCTTCTTTTGTGCATGCATGCCTTCAGTTGAGTTGTTTTTTACGTACATGTTTACGTACTTGCTGCTGGAAATTCGTGCACAATAGAAAACAAGTAATAAAGCTCTAGTCGAGACTGCTCGACTAGGAAATCCCCTGAACCTTTCGGAGAACTGATATTACAATAATTCATCGCGTCTTTTTGCTTACAAAAGAAACACACACACACATACGCACACACATGCATAGGCACATATATGCACGCACGCATAAACACGCATGGGCTGCAGTGTGGGCTTCTCATGGGAATTTAATTCTTAAATAACTTTTCTTGTGGATGTACGTTCTTCATGAAACTGATTATATCATTACTACGCGTGTATATGACGAAGCTCAAGTCTCTAGTATTTTAAATACGCCTTTTACAAAGGTTAGGGTGAGGGGGTGAATATAGGGGTAGAGGGTGAATTATAACAAAAACCGAAATTCTATAAAGTACATTCGAGTCTACATTTTGGAGACTCTAGCTCTAAAGATGTAGGAGATAACTGCTTTTCGATAAGGTTTTTTATCGAAAAAAAAATAACGGGAAGATTTATCGAAATTTTGTGATAAACTCGATATGCGCGTGCTATATACGGAGATTTAAAAAAAAAAGTTGAAGTCTCTAGCTATTGTATCTTCGGAAATCGACGCGTTCAAACATACGGGCAGCCGCACAGACGGACAGGGCCAAATCGACTCAGCTCGTCGACCTGATCAAGAATATATATACTTCTTCATTTCACTTTCGTGAATGAGTATAAAAACGCAGGCAAGTTTTTGTTAACTTGCGAGCGTGACAACATTTTTTTTTGTTTAACCAATTTTCACTAAAATTATTGAAAAGAAACACAAGGATATGTAGAATATGTGTATTAAAAAAGATTTTGCTCATGTTTGTTGATGTGTTTTTTGTGTGCGTTCATTTGTGCTGCCCAAAAAAAAGCTAACCTGCTACCCGTCCGTTGTCGACTATAACTAATTTTGTGCCAAAAAGTAATTATATGTCATTATAGTGGAAAGTGTATATGAACTAATCCAAAAAAGTTGTTTTCTCCGATGTGTATAAATCCATAATATTTCAGCTGTATTTGAGTTCGCCTATGAGCAATTGCTTGAGATCTACATACAAAACAAGCGTAGTGCATCTGCAGTTTAGAGTTGGATTTATGTTGAGCTGAATGAATTTGACTTAAGCATGGAGATTTAAGACGAAGCATAACAAATGGCTTTTGTCCAAAATGGCTATTACAGTAAGTTCATTGTTGTTTTCAAATCCAAAGCCGTCAACATCAAGATCGTCCAACCGAGCCCACCCATTGAATAGATTTAGCTGTTAATCAAGGTCACAGCACATCTCTCCTTGTGCATGCCGCGGCAATTTCGGCCGAAAAAGCGAGCGAGAAAGATACAGCCCTGGTGTTAAAAAATACATTTCTTACTCCGTGTGACCTCAATAAGGCTAGAAAAAATCTATTTACTCAGAGAAATGACTCGGTTCGACTAACGGAGGATGAAGCTTTTAAGTGTTAAATGAAATGTTGAATTTAATGAGTGCTAGCATTATTAATTACCGTAAAATATCAATAAGAGGAAAGTAAAGGGCGGTGTGAGGAGTAATATAGGTATGCACGTATTAATGTATATGAACGTATGTATTTGCTGTGCGTTTATATGCATATACGTGCATATACATGTTGCTCCACACAGCGACGCGAATACTCGCACTGGAAAAGGGGCAAAGTCCTGTTAGAGTCGGTCTCTTTCGCTCCTACAGATTCAGCAATGGGTTCGCGTCGCACGCACGACGATCATCGGTGACCGTTAGCCGAGGTGCCGTTCGGGCCGAGTGATAGTAGTGGACACTTTCACTCGTAGGGCGCCAACGGTACTTCGGCCAATGGGAGGCTGGCACGTGATTTGGCGGGAAAGTGGCGTCGCCCGAAATCACGCCACTTTATCGTTTTTATGGCCAAAAACGGCAGAGGCCCCGCTCCAGAGCCGAGCAGGCCCCGTTCCGACACGAAGCAGGTCTTGTGGCTGGGGTATAAAAGGCCAACAGCAGCTCCATACGAGACAGTCAGTGAGAGAGAAATCAGTATTTTTAAGTGCGTGAAGAAAGTGTCAAACATTAAAGTGAAAGTCAACGAGAGTGGCAAATCAGGACATCGTGGGAACAGCAACGCCATCCAGTGGGAATCCTTGCAACGACCAAAGAGGCAAGCAGGATCGTCAGCGGCACCAAAAAGAACGTTGGTGCATACCAGCGGCTTAAGCGAGGCCTGCACATCTGAGTAAGTTCACGTAGCCGTGCGCAAGAGAAGTGTTTGTGAGTGAAACAAAGCTAGTGTTGTGCTGTGAGCGAGTGGAATAGCAGGAGAGGCCTGTACATCTGAGCGAACCGCCATAGTCTACAGATCCAGATCCTGCCGTTTTCTGAATCGTTCCAGTGAAACTAGCGTGTTTTAGCCCAATACTCTCCCAGCCGGAGTGCGTTGAACCATCACTCAGTAGGTGTGCTTCGCTAAAGCGAACCAGCGAACCATCATAAAAGTATGTGACGTGTAAATTTCAAACTTATTTAAGAAAATATACACTTACACTATAAAACCTAAATCACAAGTGACTAATTAACATCGCAGGGCCTTCAACAAATAAATTTGTTGGCACGAATCCAAAGTCAGCTGATACTAGCCCAGCTTAGACTCGGGATAAACCGAAGGTTCGTTACAGCGGATAGGGAAGGCGTGGTCAGATCGGTCTGAAACTTAGATATATTTTATGTGCATCGACACTATCATATGTACCAAATTTCAAGAACCTAGCATTAAAACTTTAATTTTCGTTTCGAAAAATTGATCGCTAGCCCATAGTGAGTTGGAAGAAAAGCCAAAGCTTCTGAGTTAAGTTTCGCATTCCTTGCAGTCATATCTGTAATTCAACACATTGAATTCAGCGAAGAAATTAAGAAAATAAAGACCGTCATTGCAAAAACTGACACCGTTTGGCTAGTGAATGCTCGAGAGGCTTGCAGTGCAGTAGTTCGAAAATGCGAACATTGTTTTCGCTACAAGCCGAAACTCTTATCCTAAATAATGGGAAATCTTCCCTCTGATCGCTTACATTGAAATAGGTCATTGCACAGTGGTTCCGCCAGAGGCCAAAAATACAAAATATGAAAGTTAAAATTTTCCAAAAACAATAATTGAAACCAACTCAGAATAAACCATATTTTTTGGTGAAATAGTTCATTTTGCTCGGTTTCAATGGCTCTTTTTGCAAAAATTGTTAAAAGAGCGAAGAACTTGTCGTGCAAATGCAACCCAGCATTGAGCTTGAAATTAAAAGAAAAAGTAAAAGGGTCAATATAAACAAATATTTTAGTAAAACGATTGAAATAAAAATTAATATTGGAAGTAAAGGTATATTCATTTATTATACGTGTTTAAAAACGTGTTTAAAAACATTATATTTACTTATAAATCGTTTGTTTTGTCAGTGTCTCCATATGTGTTTTGTCGTCTATATTAATGATTTTCAGGTAAAGTTTTAATTGTGATCCCCCCTTCACTCCCACTATCGACTTTTTTTGTGGTATTTATTGATCTTTTAAGATTATAAAACTTTTAAATTTAGCTGCCAGAATCTGCCAGGCTTCGTGGCAAAATTCGCAGAAGATAGCCTCAAATTTAGACTTTTTTAAGGTTATGTGAATGCTTTGTTGTTTTGATTGTGCTGTTGAGTAATAAATGTTTGTAGATATGTTTTGTATTATTTTAACGATGTTTTAATTTGAATCGGATTGTTTTATTTAAATTTTTGCGCTAGGCACTTCTTTTCATTGCGAATTTAAACGCTATAAAATTAATGCTGAAAAATTCAAGATTTTCGCGCTAGGTACAGCTAATGAACTAATAACTGCCTATCCTTGGTATTATTTGCCTGCTACGATACATAAAGTCTTAATTCATGGGGCTGCTGTTATAGCGAATGCTTTATTATTGATTGGCGAGCTTTCGGAGGAAACTGCTGAATCTACTAATAAAGAAATTAAGAAATGTAGACTTCAGCACAGTCGATAGGTCTCACGCACTTTAACAAACACAGATGTCATGAATACCTTACTCTTAAGATCAAATCCATTTATAACAGGTCAAAGACAGCTCCCCAAGAGAGATAAATCGATTTTATTACCATCTGTGCATGAATTATTAGACAATTCATTTTAATTTGATGTTATTATTATTTATTTTGTATTATTATATTGTTATTATTTTTTAATTATATTTTTTTAATTTTTAATCATTAAAATATTTAATAAACTGATACCAGCATTTTTTTGGGTTATGTATTTTTTTTATATTATTATTATTATTATTTTTTTTTTTTTGCTGGGAATCAACGCCAGATATAAACATTACTTTATATTAGCATTGGTGCAAAATTTAAGCCCTCTATCTCTGCAAAAAGTAATTATGGCCGCTGCTTCATACAAGCGGAACCAGTGTGCATTGGTGGTCCAATACTAGTTTCGCTGGGAATTCGTGGCAAATCGCCAGTTGAAATGCATATTGTCATATTTGTTTGTTTTACCTCGAAGGTTTTGCATCTTGAATTATTCACTGATTTAACCTCGAATTAATTTTTGACGTGTTTATCAACGTCGACGTGGGCTTGTACGGAATCTGTATTGCGACAACGCTCCCAATTTCGTGGGTGCTGCACGCGCGCTGGACCTCAAGACTACTTTCCATAGCAACAGCAGACCTAGAAACGCAATTCGCATTTCTTTTATGCACACATACATTCACACGCACGCCAAAGCCCGCGCTCTGCTAATTGCGCAGCAAGCAGCGACTGCAGTTGGGCTGCACTGCAGTGCACTGCATTATGGGCAATATTATGAGATTTTATTTTTTGAATAATCTTGTAGACATACAATCCTAATGAATCTTTTAGAACGTAATCATAATGTATATATGTGTGTACATTCCAAGGACAAGTCTCTATTATTTGAAATACGTTTTTTACAACTTGTGGGCAAAGGGGGCGTGGTATCAAAAATCTGTAAATTACAAAATGTGTATATTTGTCAATTACATATACACAGTAAATCTGAAGTCTGTATGACTAACAGTGTTTAAAAACGGCTGAAAATATTATTCTCGATAAAAAAGATATCGAATAAGTTATCGAAAAAATATGATAAACTCGTACTGCGTATGGTATACACGAGGTTACCTGCAAAATTTCAGTTCTCTAGCTCTTATAACTTCTGGGATCGACGCACTCATACGGACGAACGGACGGACAGGGCTATATCGACTCAGCTCATCGCCCTGATCAAGAAGAATATATGGGGTCTGCGATGATTCCTTCTACCCGTCAAATACATTTCACAAAACCATTATACACTGATGGTTTGGTTTTACTCCAAAAAACGATAAATTGTCCCGTTATTTCGTTATCGATTAAAAACATTATCGAAATCAGTAATAAATTAATATGTATTTTATAGAATTATATCCACCCCCTCACCCATATATTTGTAAAAGGCGTACTTCAAATACTAGAGATTTGTGCTTTGGCACATACATACACTTTAATGTTATAATCCCGATCTAAAAGTTTTATGGGAATAGTCTATCAAGCTTAAGTCCGAATAGTCCGAAGCTTAAGTCTCTAATATTTGAAATACGCCTTTTACAAAGGTGAGGGTAAGGGGGTGGATATAGGGGTGAGGGGTAAATTATAAAAAAAAACGAAATTCTATAAATTGCATATGAGTCTACATTTAAAGTTAGTAGCTCTAAAGATGTGGGAGATATAATTTTATAACTGTCTTTCGATAAGATTTTTTATCGATAAAAAATAACGGGATAAGTTATCGAAATTTTGTGATATGCGCGTTCTATATACGGACATTTTTAAAAAAAGTTGAAGTCTCTAGCTATTGTATCTTCGGAAATCGACGCGTTCGCGGACAGACGGACAGGGCCAAATCAACTCAGCTCGTCGACCTGATCAAGAATATATGTATATACTTTGTGGGGTCTGCCACGCCTCCTTTTGCCTGTTACATACATTTTAACAAAACCATAATACCCTGATTTCCCATTGAAAATGGGTTCAGGGTATAAAAATTCAAGTCTCTGGCTCTTAAAATGGGTTCAGGGTATAAAAATTCAAGTCTCTGGCTCTTATATCTTCTCAGATCTACATGTTGAAACATACGGATAGATGGACAGGGTCAAATCGACTAAGCTCGTCGCCCTGACGGCAAAGCTGGCAAAACCATTATACTTAGTTTACATAAGAAGAATTTTATAATGAATTAACTAATTACCAGTACATATTTTCTAAAACTTACCAGTTCGTTGTTTTAAACGAGACTTTGGTTTATTTGAAGCAAATCCTTTGTCGCCTTCTTTAATTCTGCGTCGTTGATAGATTATGTCTCGGTACCATTGAGCCAAATAAAAATGTCGAGCATAGTCCCATATTAAATTCTCCTCTTGTGCATTTACAGCTAGAAAATCTAGAAGAATTTTTTGAAGAAACTCCGTACGCTGCTCTTCGGGATGAAGTTCGATTTTTGACTACAATTATTAAATTGCTTTATAATAGCGATCATTAATTATATTATAATATTATAATACATACGTTTGCTATAGGCAAATCACCTTCTTTTTCTTGTTCAGCTTTAATTGACTTAATCATGGAATCAATGATATTTACTTTACAACGGGACTCAACAGTATCTTTCCGCAAACGAGCTGCTACGATGCCAAGATAGTCCAAAGAAACAAGGCGTATACTCTGTTCTATAGATTTATCAGATACGTAACGCACTAGCATAGTTCCCAATAATGAAAGCAATAGCTCTGAAGCTGGCCATTCCGGCTTGTTAACAGTGGACAATAAATCATGGATAAAATTTTCAAAGAGCGGACGGAAATCAGTTTCGTTGGTGCGAGATTTGCATTTATTTAAAAATGTTGTTAAAAAGTTTCCACCAATACTAACTGCGACATCGTATTTTTTTAGAACAAGTATATCCTGATTAGGCTCTACGATTTGTGTAGCACTGCTTGGTAAATCATCATCAATCAGATGTATCATTTTCGTATTATTTTTACCGCTCTCACACAGTGAATCCGTCAAAATAGTTGCGCACTGAATTAACTGGAGCACAAGTGCAGTAACCATTTGAATATTTCCACCATTATTTGTAAGTTTATATGGACGCAGATTCTTCTTTGATGAAGGTAAACGATCAATAGATGATAGAATATCGCTTAAAATACTATTCCGTATTTTATCGTATCTTTCCTTTCTAAATATCTATAAAAAAAAGGAGATATTTAAATATAACTTAAAACTATTTTTTATTCAAAGGACTTAAAAGCTTCAGATCTACAAATTTTTCGTTTAATATAACCTTTCAAATGTTAATTACTTATAACAAAAATCGAAATTTTTTAAAATACATTATTTTCAATCGATAACAAAAAAGAAAACATTTTTGGAAACAATCTGCTCGTGATAAATACGTCTCTAGCTCTGTTATATTTTGAGATCGTCGCATTAAAAAATAGGGATCAATTCAGATCGTCACCTTAATCGACAGTAAATATTTTTCTGCGCTTGCCATGCCTGCTCCTGCCTGTTACATGCATTTTAACAAAACCATTATACCCTGATTTCCCATTTTCAATGTGTTCAGGGTATAAAGAATATATGTATATCAGTTTTACTCGATGTGCCACGCCTCAATACACAAAAAAAACATTTTTCGATTTGTACGTCCCTAGTGACGTATTGGGTAAATATTGACATCAGATTTATAGTTTATATTGAAAATTTCAAATCTCTAGATTCAATAGCATGGATAGTTTGCATAGTTTATATAGAAAGACGAATAATGTATTCTTTTTCTTAAAAAACCAACGAACTTTTCAAGTCCATACTCGCATTTTCATTCATTTCTATTCGAATTTGTTTATTGCATTAATGGCATTAAAACGATAAATTGTCCCGTTATTTCGTTATCGATTAAAAACATTATCGAAATCAGTAATAAATTTATATGTATTTTATAGAATTTCGGTTTTTGTTGTAACTTAACCCCCACCGCTATATCCACCCCCTCACCCATATACTTGTAAAAGGCGTACTTCAAATACTAGAGATTTGTACTTTGGCACATACATACACTTTAATGTTATAATCCCGATCTAAAAGTTTCATGGGAATAGTCTATCAACAAGAAAAGTTATTAAGCAATTAATTTCATAGTAAGCCCACACTGCTGTCTGTGTGTTTCTTGTGTTAGCAAAAAGACGAAGAATTATATGAGCAGTCTTGACTAGTCGACTTTCTTACTTGTTAGAACTGATTTTCGTTAAGGTTTTCGATAATAATGAGAAAATAATTCTCAAGTTCCTATTTTATGAGATCGACGCGTTCATATATACGGACGAACAAATGGACAGGACCATAATTACTCAGTTCGTCTCACTGACAAAAAATATACATATATACTTTATGGGGTCTGCTACGCATCCTTTCGCCTGTTTCATCGATTTAAGAAAACCAATATACCCCGGTTTCCAGTTTCCGTTCCAGGGCATAACAAATATAAATGAAACTATAAACCTGAATTTGTATTAGGTTTTCAATCTATAGCTTTAAATCATTCATACATTCCATATGAACGGACTAGATTAACTCAATTCGTGCTGATCGGGCATATATATATGTATATATATATATATATATATATATATATATATATATATATATATATATATATATATATATATATATATATATATATATATATATATATATATATATATATATATATATATTTTATGGGGTCTGCCGGGCTTCATGACTTGTTACATACATTTTAAATAATAATAAGAGTATACTTACTGTTGTGACCAGCTCCAAGCAAACAAACTGCAATGTTTCGATATTATCTACAAAGAATGGCTCGATTGCAAGCGTTGATAACGGTAGAACAATAGTATCGACAAATATACATTTGTCAAAGAGTGTCACGAATACCTTTAAAAGCTCAACAACTTTAGAATAACAAAGTTGTAAGTTCCTGTGGTGACTTTGATGGGACTTAGCTTTTTTGCGTTGACTAGTTTTTTTAACACTTTTTACAGTATAGACAGGATCGTGTAAGGGAAATATAGTTTCACGTAGTTGAAATTGAGCAAATTTAATTATGTGTGATATATTATCTTCTTGCAAAAACTTTAAGTCGCTCACTGTTGAATAAATATTGCATATGAGTAAGCACGCATCCATTGCGTTTAATATTTTTTCTATAACTTCGTCATCAACTATATCATCTTCGTCTTCCTACAAAACAAATAAATGACTCTATGTATTTTGGTCATTAAACCATAAATAAAAGCTCATACCTGGCCAGCAGAATAATTTCTGGCTAAGTAAATGTTTCGCATAGCGTAGTTGATAAGAAGAGTCAGTTTATTTTTTGGTATTGAATCCAATGCTTGCTTGGCTTTTAACTTTGCAACATCATCACTCATTGTGTTCAGAAGTTTGGGCGAAATGCACTCTATATTATCATCTACATCTTCTGTAAATGTATACAAATTATCGTTTTACGTAAAAAATATCCAGACCATATAGTTTGGACTATTTTAAATTATTTGCTACCTGAATCGAAATTCGGGGATTCCGTATCATCTAGCATTTCAATTATTTGTTCCATATTTTTCATAAACTGTTGGTATGTCTGGGAGCGGATGACTTCTTCTTTTATTCCTTTTGGTATTGGCAGGGTCATTATGCGTTCAACCCGGCGCAGCTTGGGTTTCGAAACTATTATTTAAAATTACAAATTTCATGAATTGTATTAACTGTCACTAATAATTTTCAATGTATGCTCACATATTTGCTCTGGAGGGATATCACCGAGGGAAATGGCCAATTTTCTTTTAGTCCCAGTGCGTTTCTCATCAGCTTTAATAACAGCAAACATATCTGCAGTTGATGGTGCAGTACTCGCGACTGTAGGCTCAGTCTTCGGAATATTAGATGTCCCAGATGAATTGAAATTAGCATCCAATGACAGATATTCATTAACAGGATGTTTGCTAGATGTTTCTTGTAGTAACCCCATATTTCTAGCCATTTCTGGTGACTTTTGTACAAACTTTTTAATACTCTGTTGCATGAGACGAGCATCCTCAACGCTAAGACGATTTATACATACCCGAACCTGGGACTTGCCGCTTGAAGATGTGGATGCTGAGGTGGCAGTTGATGTAAGATTTGTACATTGGTTAAATTCGCCTACAAATGTATTATTATTGGCCACAATTATTATCGACGTTGATGGTGAAGGAGGTTTGCTGTATTGTTGCTGGGCGACCCCTCCATCGGAGATCTGCTGTCTTTGTAGGTCCAATACATTTTGAAAATTTCCTTGAATTGTCGATGTAGTTGTTGACGGAGTTTGAAATGTGTTTTGATGTAATTGCTGATGGTCTATTGATGAGATTGTGTTTTTGCTTTTTGAGAATGGATTTTGATGTTGATAATGCTGATAGTACGCTTGGAGTTGCTCTCCATGATGATTGATATTTAATGATTGACGGGACGCCTGTTCCTCCTGTATTACTATATTTTCTCTAGAAACTACGGTTTCTGGCGTGGCGTTTTGCCCTACCATCATATTTTCCATGGATTCACTCTGAACTTTACTTGATGTAGAATCACGTTGATTAGGTAAGTTACTCTTAGGACTGAAAATTAAAAAAAGGACACCGATTAAATCTTCTTTCCATAAACAGTATAAGTTATTTTATTTGTGTCAACCAAGGGAATTTGACTGATTGCGAAAGAAAAAGTAATTCGAATCAGCTTTCTAGAAGCCCAATTTTTAGTATTCAAATTAGAGATTTGATTATCTATATTATTTTATATTTACTTGATCTATTTGTAAATTTTATTTATATTTTGATGTAAACGAATATCTTTCTTACCTGATGGGCTGATGAATACATTCATTGAGGTGAGGATGCTGATGGTTAGCGTTTAAATTGTATGCTTCCTGACAAATATCGTTTAAATTATTAACAAGGCCGATTTGCTTGGAATGCGTTGGATTCTGTTTCTGTAAGTGTTCCGGGAGGTGTTGTTCAAAAGTGTGAACATTTATTGCTAAAAAGAAACACAGTTTTGATTGCTTTTGTAACTAGTTCATATTTTACATCAAATTACCGTTCCGCCTTGGAGTGTTAAATACAGTTGGGCGATAGTTGTAAATACCCTGTAGAAGTTCAGGGTATGCACTAATATTAGCACCATGTTGATGTATGGCATATTGAGGCTTAAGTTCTCTAAAATGAAATAATATAATTTATGATTTATGTATTTCAAACGTGAATTATACTTACATATTGTCAGAATTCGTTTGCTCGATGGCATTTACCAACTGTCTTACTAGATTTTCATCACGAACTGACAAAAGATTATTTGATTCGTTGGCCACTAACGAATGGAACAGGAGCGATTTATTAAAAGATGCACCGCTTTGTAGACAATCGGATACAGGCAACTCGCTGAGCACTACATTAAAAATGTAAAAACATGTTATAAAATAAAAAAAAAAAAAAAAATTAATACGAAATTTACTTACAATCAGAAGTGCTGGTTAGGCCAGCTAATGTTGTGACGGGAACACTTGGGATGTCACGGTCCCCCATTATAGAGAGACAATAATTGTTCAATTTTTCAGCAAATACACTGAATATATATATATATAAATGTATATAAATGACCGATCGTATGTAGCTTTAATAGGATAAATGAATTATTATTTTATCTTCAACTCTCAAAATTAAGCAAAAGACTTTAGCTAATCATATTTAAAATGATTTTGTAAAATGAATCTATTCATATATGCTTTTAAAGGAAAGTAGTACTGATAAACACAACTTGCTTATAAGTCGAAGGGATATAATACATACATATGTATGTATGTATGTATGTAGATCAGACATCAATCTACTGTACATATGTATGTATAATATAGATATATTAATATATGTATATGAACTTTGTACACTTTGTGCTCACGAAGAAACAATTTATTATTTTCTCATATGTAACAGCGCCACTAAACACCAAATATACACAGCATTGCAAAAACTAGTACACTTTAGAAAATTAGTTTTACAGTTTTTATTTAGGAACACTGAGAAAACGTATCTAATTCAACTGACGTGGCAATTATTTATCTTAAATCTTTTTTATAAATTACACAAATTTAGGCCGACATTAACCGTTTATAGTATACTAAAAATATTTTGTTTTATTTATTAGTTCCCCTCAACAATTACCATAGCCAATATGGCTGACACACACGTTCAAATGCTATTTGCTACATCATTTTTGTGTTGAATTTTGCACAAAAATGCTTTTTTCAGGCGTGGAATTTATGCATGAAATACTAAAATTTTAATCAAGGTATCGGCGACAAGTTATATAGTTAAATATGATCACTGACCAATTAACACCACTAACCAGACAACACATAAACTAAACATGTTGAACAATTTTTATATTTTAAATCGTCTGAAGGGAAAATGTCCGGACGTATGTCGCCATTGATATCCAAATATCGGTACACAATTTAGTATATTTTTTTGCTAAAGTTCTGTACAATTGTTAGACAAGGTTGATAAACTGATAAACTGGAAAACCAACCGATCAACTGTAAAAACGACTAGGCAACTGGGAAAATACGAACACGATTCGCATTCACAAAAAAAGGACAGATTTCCGGATGTAGAATGTTTGATATTTTTCCGGACTAAGCCCTTAAAAACAGGACAGATCTATCCGGAAAAAAGTCAAATTGGCATCACTGGCATGCTCGTCGCCAAAACATATTCTGTACGCCCCTCACTGCTTTCATACCCATCCCTTAAATATATAACGAAACGCTAACATTTTGTTTGCATGAATGTGACAAACGCTTTAAAGATTCCGGTATGCTCTTCACTCAAAAGGAAAGAGCTGGGACCGTCGCGAACAGAAATTTCTATTTTTGTGCGCTGCTGAGAGTGATAATTTCAGAGACCATAGAGAGCGAGTGAGAGGGGCTGAGAGAGAGAGAGAGAGAGAGAGAGTAGGACAAATGGCACATACATGTGCTACAGAATCGGTACCATTTCGAATGAGCGCTCACAGCGCACTGTTTTTGTCTTGCAGTATTTTCACTGCACTGTACCTCCAGTGACCGAGCCGAGCAAATACGAAGTATAGTGGTCGACCAACTTAACAGTTTACAGCTGTAGAAAATTTTTGCCCACTGTCTAGTCTACGTGTTATGTAATCTTTTTTTCAAGCCGTCGAGTACAATACGCATATGTTACCATTCTTATCATATTCTTTCTTTTGAGCAGCATATTGATTCGTTAACATCGATAAAGTTGCCTCTTGCTGCATGTAGCTATTTGAAAGCCCAGCACTTGAGTTTGGTCGGTCTTACGGACTTTTATAACCACTACACACAGATGTACTATGAATGAACATACATATGTATATACATAAGTACTTTTATATATTATTATAGCTCATCATGTTTATAAATGTGTTTATATCCGTAAATAATTACAGTAGAATCCGGTTATAACGACTCCGCTTAAAGCGTCCAACCGGTTCAATGTATTGGTTGGTCCCCATACAAACTTATATGAAAGAGCCTCCGCTTAGTACGTCTCCGCTTTTAACGATAGTCCGCTTATGCCGACGATTTTGTTAATATTTTTGAGTCATTTACCGGTTATTACGACGTGATAAAAAAAAAATTGCAGAATAATGACAACAAATTTCTCTGTTAGAAATGCATACATGATGTATTGATCAGTGATCAGTACTCTTGCTTGTGTGCGTAGCAACGCCCCAAATGCTGTCAAGACAGAGAGAGGGAGAGAGACAAAGTACAATGCTGAATTCACATAAATGTATCTAAGCCATGTTATTGAAATAAACTTATAAAAAATGTTTGCTTTGACTAAAAATTTAAATTGTTTTATGTTAAAAGCTACTACGAAAATGGCACCCGTAAAAAAAATGAAAAAACATATTTTTTTGTTCCTTCTGGTTAAAGCGTCCTCCAGGTATAGCGACGTAAAATCGACGGTCCCTTGAATGTCGCTATAACCGGATTCTACTGTATATACGATATAATTGAAATTATTTTATACGCGTTTTCAAACGAAAAAATTGTGCAATATATGAAATACACATATCATATCATACTCAAGCTTTACTTATTGTATCAACCAGTGTTTGTCCGCGTTTGAATAAATACAGTTATTGGTTATTTCATTTACAAATTAATATTTATTTATCCACGCGTCGTTGCCACGCTTGGTGGCAAGAATACAAAAGTAGTAAGTAAAACAAAAGTAACAATAATAATAAAGCTTGCGCACGAAAGCTCAGTCAGTGGCTTTTGCCGCGGAGCTTTCAGTGTGTGGATCGCCATCCACAGAAAGCTCTCTTGAAACGGTTTTGGCGCCTCTTCCCTTGTCTGCTCTCTCTTTTCCCTTTTGTTTGTTTAAGCAATCGAAGTCTCTTTCCGATGATTCACCAACATCACCTACCAAGTCCTGAATGTATAGAGACAAGATCTAATGATTCTGTTAAACATCAATTCCGACGGAGCTGCTCCTATGGTCCCATGCGGTGTCACGTTGTACATCATGACGAAGTTTTGAATCTCTTGTTTATAGTCTTTCCCTTTCGACCACGAGATTTTTAGACGTTCATATTTTTTACTTCGGCATTCGCCTGTGGCCAATATGGCGGAGTCCTTATTTGTGTAATACCGTTGTTCCGGCAAAAATCTTAAAATTCGAGACTTACGATTTGCCGACCGTTGTCGGTTCTCAGCGTTCGTGGTATTCCCAAACGAGAAAATATCTCCTGCATTTGTTCGATCAGTACTTTCGAAGAGATAGTTTTAATAAATTTAAATTCCATGCATCTGGAAAATTAGTCAACTATCACCACTTCATGGTCGTTGCTAGGCAAAGGGCCCAGTAGGTCGGATGCGACACATTGCCAAGGGCCAGCCGGGAACGCATGTCGATCCATTGGTGCTGGTTTATTCGCCAACGATACGGAATGCAATCTCTGCAGACTTTGACAAAACTTTCTGCTACTCGGTCGATCTTTGGCCACCACACCTTTGATCGTAGTCTCCGTTTCATAGCAGATTCGCCCGAATGACCCTCGTGGGCCAGCTCGAGCACCGCGTAAAAGTACATTGCCAACTGCCGATAACTCCCATCGGAATGGATAATATGGACTGGATGCGTTTGCCTCCCATGAGTTGGTGCTAAGGCATGTCATTGGGTCAATTATTTCCTCGTCCTGCACACTTTTGTCCATGATTTCCGATATGGCTAGCGACTTTGTTATCCCTTTTCTTGCGATTTGAAAGATATTCTGCTCATCTTGCCAATCAAAATCTTCCGCTTTAGTTATTTGGCAAAGACGCGAGACAGAATCTGCGATGTTTTTTTCCGGCTTTATAAATGACTCGGTATCGGTTAGATTGCAGACGTAGCAACCAGCGTTCCATCCGATCCGGTGGTTTCGAAGTTGGTTGAAAGATGGATTCCAAAGGCTTATGGTCTCTTATCAGATCAAATTCCAGTTCCGCTTTCTCTGTTTGTGAATATCTTTTCTCCACGTCAGTTAGACTTTTACTGGCGAACGATACGATATGATGCACGTTGCTATCATCAATCTGCACTAGAACAGCTCCCAATGCCACTGGGCTTGCATCGGGTATGAGACACGAACGAAAATTTTTATTAAAATATGACAGATTTGTTACCTCGACGACTTGCTTCTTCAAGATATCGAAAGCTCGTTGGAATATTTCTGGGGCCGAGTTAACCCCAAAAAATAGTCTTTTGTAACGAATTAGTCCTTTGTGTGTAATAAATGTAGTAATCTGCCGACTTGACTCGTCAAACTCCAATTGGTGATAGGCAGTTCTCAAATCCAGCCTAGAAAAGTATTTTGCCTCTCGAAGCTTGGTCATAAGTATGTGGAATTTTGGCAGTGGGTAATTCTCTCTTGAGATGGCCAGATTCGCCCTTCGCATATCTAGCCTTATTTCTCCGTTCCCTTTAAATACAATTACAACTGGCGAAATCCATGGGCTCGGTCCACGAACTGGTTCTATGATATCTTGCTGCACAGCCTGTGTATCGACCCAGCAACTATTGTCTTCCATCCAGCCTAGAAAAGTATTTTGCCTCTCGAAGCTTGGTCATAAGCATGTGGAATTTTGGCAGTGGGTAATTCTCTCTTGAGATGGCCAGATTCGCCCTACGCATATCTAGACATAGCCTTATTTCTCCGTTCACTTTAAATACAATTACAACTGGCGAAATCCATGGGCTCGGTCCACGAACTGGTTCTATGATATCTTGCTGCACAGCCTGTGTCTCGACCCAGCAACTATTGTCTTCCATTTTCGATAACATAAAATGTAGCAATCATCTCTGGTCTTTCTTGAACTCTAATTGGGGCTTCAAAGACGTTAATCACTCTCAGCGTCTCGTCCGACGCATAAGCTTTGAACTGCGTAGCCGAAGTGGTGCGAATGTTAAACACCGTCGCATGTCTATGATTCAATCGCATTCAATCACCTTGGCTTAACAGGTTGTACCGCGATCCGGAGTCAATGATCATTTGCAGCTGATATGCTCCAAATAGGCATGACACGGTTTCTTCTCCTCCTGGTTCGCTAGTTACTTTAAAACAGTTTGACCAACCCTGGCCGTTTTGACTTTTAGTCTCTTCCTCATCGATGGCGTGCACGTGGAACTGCGAGGTTCGCGGTCGCTTACGTTGATATTCATATGGTGTGCTACGCTGCCTCTTTAACGTGGTTTTGCACATACAAGCATAATGTCCTAGCCGGGAACATTTATTACATTTCGATCATCATGGTCTTCTGCTCCACACACGACGCCTACTTTGTCTTATCTCCTTGATTGAACCGCGATTTTCTTTACAATCTCGGCATCCGGCGGGATCAGCATTGCCTCTGACTGCTGGTTCACTGGTTCTTCATGGTGCACATATTTATTATCTCCTCCAGCTTCAGCTCCGATTCCAGCAGCTTCTTTTTAAACGTGTCCTTAGCCCAGGCATAAATTATTTTATCAGCAATATAGATCTCCTGGATCTCAATCTTGCTTCTTCCGAACGAGCACATGGCTTGTTGTCTTAGACGGAACAAGAACTCGGCGAAGCACTTACCTTGACGAGGCGTCATGCTGCGAAACATATGTCTCTCGAAAACTGCGTTACGTTGCGGTGAAGAGTATTCATTCAATTTATCCACCAGTGGCGTAAATACGCCGTTTTCAATGTTCGCATCGTATGGCACCAACGCGCCTGGAAGACTGTACACTACCTCTTCTAGCTGTGGTCCCCCTAGATGGAGTAATTTGCTTTGCTTTTTGACTACTGACGAAATTTCTTCTGTGTCTACGTAGATATTAAATGTCCGTAGCCACTTCTCCGACTCGTTGCGCCACAACTATTTTTCTATGCTCGCGCACAGAAATGGTTTAATTTCCGTCATTCCACTGATCTGCTTTAGCTTGCACTTTTTATACCCTGAACCCATTGAAAATGGGAAATCAGGGTATAATGGTTTTGTTAAAAGTATGTAACAGGGAGAAGGAGGCGTGGCAGACCCCACAAAGTATATATATTCTTGATCAGGGCGACGAGCTGAGTCGATTTAGCCCTGTCCGTCTGCCTGTCTGTCCGTCTGTCCGTATATTTGAACGCGTCAATTTCCGAAGGTATGAGAGCTAGAGACTTGAATTTTTTTTTTTTAAATGACCGTATATACAGCGCGGATGTCGAGTTTAGCTTTAAAATTCGATAAATCATCCCGTTATATTTTTATCGAATAAAAACATTCAAGATCAAATCAGATGCCAGTACAGCAAATTGTGAATGATTTTTTTTTTAATTGTAAAATATTCAATGGAATATGTAGATCATATGCTGAAAGTTTCACTAAATTCCGATAAGTCAATCAATTTTGAAACACTCATCAAATGTTTGGCCAATTAACAAACGCACATGCAGCAGCCACAATAGTTTTTCTATAAGTGTGCACACACCCATTCAAAAAAAACAGTTAGTTTAGTTTAGATTTGCTAAATGGCGATGCAGCAGTGAATGTATTGCTGTTTTGCCATTACACTGTCAAGAAGTGAAGTGGCGTTGTGAAGAGCAGCGCGCAGCTCGATCGAGAAGTCTCGGGTTCGAATCCCAGAGCAGGCGGGATTTATGTAAACTTTTTTTAATTGTTTCTATTTCTCTTATTTTTTAAATACATCGAAATTGAAATTTTAACCACACTAAATGTACTTTTTTTATTATTTTGGTTATTCTTGCAGATTCGTAGAATCACATCAGCAGTTAGTATGGTTTAGTTATGCTAAATGGCGCTGCAGCAGTGAATCTATTACAGTTTTGCCAACGCAGCTTCAAATAGTATGGGGGCGTTGTAACTAGCAGCGCGCCGCTCGGTCGAGCCTCGGGTTCGAATACCATGGCGGGCGGGATTTATGTTAATTTTTTAATTATTTCAAAATATTTATTTATTTAATAAATGAGTTTTCTATTTCTCTTATATTTTTAAATACATCTAAATAGAAATACATCTAAATGTGGTTTTTTTATACCCTTAACCCACTGAAAATGGGAAATCAGGGTATAATGGTTTTGTTAAAAGTATGTAACAGGGAGAAGGAGGCGTGAGAGACCCCATAAAGTATATATTTTCTTGATCAGGGCGACGAACTGGGTCAATTTAGCCATGTCCGTCTGTCCGTCCGTCCGTCCGCCTGTCCGTATGTTTGAACGCGTCGATTTCCGAAGATATAATAGCTAGATACTTTTTTAAAATGTCCGTATATAGCACGCGCATATCGAGCTTATCACAAAATTTCGATGACTTGTCCCGTTATTTTTTTATCGATAAAAACCTTATCGAAAAGCATTTATAAAATTTTATCTCCTACATCTTTAGAGCTAGAAACTCCAAACTTTAAATGTAGACTCATGTGTATTTTGTAGAATTTCGGTTTTTGTTATAATTCACCCCCCACCTTTATATCCACCCCCTCACCATCACCTTTATAGAAGGCGTATTTCAAATACTAGAGACGTGAGCTTCGGCAAATACACGCATATTATTGATTTAATCATAATCTAAAAGTTTCATGAAGAACGTACATCCACAAGAAAAGTTATTAAACAATTAAGTTCTCATAGTACGCGCACACTGCAGCCCATGCGTGTTAATGCGTGCGTGGCTATGTGTATATATGTATGTGTGTTTACGCGTGTGTGTCTGTGTGTAAGCAGAAATACGCGAAGAATTATTGAAATATCTGTTCTCCGAAGGGTTCAGGGGATTTCCTAGTCGAGCAGTCTCCACTAGAGCTTTCTTACTTGTTATTAGTTTGGTTCAGGGTAGTATCTAGTCGAGCACTCTCGACTAGAGTTTTCTTACTTGTTTCTATACTCATTCACGAAAGTGAAATGAGTATATTGGTTTTGAGAAATGTCCGTCTTGTCCGTCCGTCTGTCTGTATGAACGAAACTTTTTTCGGCGCTATTGAAGCTAGAGACTTGAAATTTGGAACACATACTCATGTATAGCTCCCATTTATAGAGTGTTATAATTTTCCCAATCCGCCCACTAGGCGCGTAACAAATCGCAAAATGCATTTTCCGATATACCAGAAATCATGTTAGTTGAAGAGCTAGAAAGCTGAAATTTTGTAAGTAGGTCCGCGTCAACCACCCAAGACTACATGCTATGGCGGATATATCTCCGCCCATTGGGGGCGTTGCAAATCGGATACAACTGTATCTCCTAGAGTTTTAAAGCTAGAACATTGAAATTTTGCACGTGGGCTAATGTTATGATTCTATAAGGACTAAAAACAAAAAAACGCATATACAAAGTTATTAATTAGAGTCAGACTGCCTTTGGAATATTGTAAGTGTGTATGTTCATAATATGTGAGCATTGGTTTGTGCCTGCCATGGGCTACATATGTATCAGAGAACTGCAAGTGTGTCATTTTTTGCCACCTTACTCATGTATGCGCTTTGCGTTTTTTGTCTTACTCCCCCTCTCTCTAACTCTCTCTCTCTATCTCTCTCTCTCTGTGGGCTCTCAAATCATGAAGCTCAGCAGCGCACAAAAATTGAAATTTCTTCGCGACGGTACCAGCTCTTTCCTTTTAAGTGAAGAGTATACCGAAATCTTAAGATCGTTTGCGACATCCATGCAAACAAAATGTTAGCGTTTCGATATATGTATATTTATGCCATAAATTTTATGGGAAGGGTATGAATGCGTTGAGGCGCATAAAGAATATGATCTCGCGACGGGCATGCACACACACACACTTGTAGTCCCATGCTACATGTATGAGCATTTGTGACCTGCGTGCGTTACTCTTGCTGCTTGTAGCAATTTTAGAGCCCAGCATTTGCATTTGGTCGGTCTTACAGACTGTCATACCACTTCACCGATTTACTATGTATGAACATACATACATATGTACATATGTATGTACATAAGTACATTTACATATATGTATATTATTATAGCTAATAATGTTTATAAATATGTTTACGTCCGTAAATAATTATATATAATTAAAATTATTTTATACACATTTTCAACCGAAAAAATTATCGTAAAACACTAATAAGTTTATTAAATGCTTTGCAATATAATAAATACACATGTCATATTATACTCAAGCTTTACTCATTATTGTCAAAAATTTCTAACTAAGTCATAATGACCCATTTGATAGTCAAAACATACAATTTACAAACTACTAAATCCAAAGACAACAAGTAAGAAAGCTCTAGTCGAGACTGCTCGACTAGGAAATCCCCTGAACCCTTCGGAGAACTGATATTTCAATAATTCTTCGCGTCCTTCTGCTTACAAAAAACACACACACACATTCATACATATGCATATTCACACATAGGCGCGCATGCATAAACACGCATGGGCTGCAGTGTGGGCTTCTCATGGAAAATTAATTGTTTAATAACTTTTTTTTGTGGATGTACGTTCTTCATGAAACTTTTAGATTGTGATTATATCATTACTATGCGTGTATAAGCCGAAGCTCAAGTCTCTAGTATTTGAAATACGTCTTTTACAAAGGTGATGGTGAGGGGGTGGATATAAGGGTGGGGGTGAATTATAACAAAAATCGAAATTCTATAAAGTACATATGAGTTTCCATTTAAAATTTGAAGACTCTAGCTCTAAAGATGTGGGAGATATAATTTTATAACTTTCTTTCGATAAGGTTTTTTATCGATAAAAAAATAACGGGATGAGTTATCGATCTTTTGTGATAAACTTGATATGCGCGCTGTATATATGGTCATTTTAAAAAAGTTCAAGTTTCTAGCTCTTATATCTTCAGAAATCGACGCGTTCATACATACGGACGGACAGACAGTCGGACAGGGCTAAATCAATTTATCTCGTCGCCCTGATCAAGAATATATATACTTTGTGGGGTCTGCCACGCCTCCTTCTCCCTGTTACATACTTTTAACAAAACCATTATACCCTGATTTCATATTTTCAATGAGTTCAGGGTACAATTAGCTTGCCATCCATATGCAGCCTGTGGCAGGCACAAGCCAATGTTCACGTATTATGAACATACACACTTACAATATTCCAAAGGCAGCAAGAACAGTTTCCCACACTCACACAAATGGCTCATACACAGGGTTTCCAATTTAGCCTTTTACTGGCCAGATGTGGCCTTTTTCAAGTGCGAAATGCAGGAAAAATTTTAAACCAGCTGGTGGCGGGAAATGTGGCATTTTTTAAAATCAAACTGGCACTTTTATATTATCGGCACAAACAATTCATACACTGTCGAGGAGAACATTGATTTTATTGAGCTCGATAATTATGCGCCCATTTTCGAATAAAAATATAATTCATAACAAGTAAGAAAGCTCTAGTATAGACGAGAAAGTTAAATTTCAATAATTCTTCGCGTCTTTCTGCTTACACAACAAACATCCCATGCACACAAACATGCTCACACACACATACGCACACATGGATAAACACGCATCGGCTGCATTGTGGAGCTACTATTGGAATTTAATTGCTTAATATTATTAAGTTAATAACTTTCCTTATGGATGGACTTTTTTTTAGATAAACTCAATATCCGCGCTATATATACGAAAATTTAAAAAATTCAAGACTCTAGTTTTATATCTTCTGAGATCGACTCGTTCACATATACGGACATATACAGACGGACAGAGCTAAATCGACTAAGCTCGTCGATCTGATTAGGAGTATATATACTTTTATACCCTGATTTCCCATTTTCAATGGGTTCAGGGTAGAGGTGGGCACGGGCCGACTTTTTTGCACCCGGCCCGATCCGCCTACGGTCAGAAGTTCAAAATTTTTTCCGTACCCGAAAGCAAAAAAAAATGTTCATACCCGCAACCAACCCGCCCGCCCGAAACAATTACAAAAAATTTTATTCTCAAAAAATACATTTTTTTTTCTCCAAAATAACAACAGTTTAATTCTTAATAATTCTTAAAAATTACAATATTATTTACAGAAATAATACATGTTTTTATATAAAAAAGGAGCGTATCAAGATTTGCGATTTTTCGACTTTCATTTAAAATTTTTCCAGAAGAGGAGAATACTCGCTCGCTTGTTGCGGAACTTACTGGAATACATAAAATATTTTTTGCCACCACTTGCAACAATTTAAGGTCCGTTGCCTCCTGCCAAAAATCTAAGATTGACAAATTTGAAATACAGCGTGTGGTATAATTTTTATCAATTTCTAAGTCAATTGCATTTTTGTCAGGTTCGTCAAGTTACAAGTACAATTTAAATGCATCAAAAATTGCTTAATTTGCAAGCGCACACAATGTTATCGATGTCTAAAGCAAATTAAACAATTTATTATGCATTTTAAATTTAAAAAAAAAAACATTAAAAAATTGGTCGGGTAAAACGGATTAAGCAGGCTAACCCACAACCGCCCGCACCCAGCCCGAAATTATATTTTTGCCCACGGGTACCCGATAAAAACCCGGCCCGTTCCCACCTATAGTTCAGGGTATAAAACCACTGACCAGAAAACACATAGACTAGACATGTAGAACAAAATTTTCTACAGCTGTAGACTGTTAAGTTGGTCGACCACTATACTTCGTATTTGCTCGGCTCTGTCGCTGGAGGTTAGAGCAGAGAAAATACTGCACAACAAAAACAGTGCGCTGCTAGCGCTCAATCGAAATGTTCCCGTTTCCATATGAAGCACAGCTATGTTTCATTTGTCCTACTCTGTCTCTCAGTCCCTCTCTCTCGCTCTGTATGGTCGCTGAAATCATCACTCTCAGCAGCGCACAAAAATTGAAATTTCTGTTCGCGACGATCCCAGCTCTATCCTTTTCAGTGAAGAGTATACCGAAATCTTAAAAGCGTTTGCTACACTCATGCACACAAAATGTTAGCGGTTTGCTATTGATTTGTGGGAAGGGTATGAAAGCAGTGAGGCTCGTACAGAATATGTTTTGGCGACGAGCATACACACACACACTTGTAGTCCCTTACTACGTGTATGAGCATTTGTGACCTGCGTGCGTTACTCTTGCTGCTTGTAGCAATTTTAAAGCCCTGCATTTGCATTTGGTCGGTCTTACGGGCTGTCATAACCACTTCACACAGATGCACTATGTATGAACATACATATGTACGTAAGTAGATATATATATTATTAAACCTAATAATGTTTATAAATGTGTTTATACCCGTAAATAATTATATATCATACAAATTATTGTATACGCATTTTAAACCGAAAAAGTTATCGTCAAACACTAATAAGTTTATTAAATGCTTTGCAATATATGAAATACACATGTCATATTATACTCAAGCTTTAATCATTATTGTCAAAAATTTCTAATTAAGTCATAATGGCCCATTTGATAGTCACCCTACGATTCAAAACATACAAAATTTACAAACTACTAAATCCAGAGCCAATTAGCTTGCCATCCCATACAAGCATACACATATGCAAATGTATGTATGCATGTGCTCACTTCACAAGGCAGACCAACGGCAAATTTTGGGCTTTACAACTTGCACAGGCTGTTGTGCACAGAAAGAATACATTTTCGTTGAGGTAGGCACACTCCAATGATCATGTCTCATGCTTACACACATGACATACACACAATCAAATGTATACATGTACATATGTATGTATGTGAGCACTTCCAAAACCGATAAAAGGCAAACACAAGAGTAAACCACGCAGGTCACAAATGGTCATACATGTAAGAAGTGTGTGTGTGCATGCCTGTCGCAAAATCATATTCTTTATGTGCATCAACACTTTCATACCCTTCCCACAAATCAATAGCAAAACGCTAACATTTTGTGTGCATGAGTGTAGCAAACGCTTTTAAGATTTCGGAATACTCTTCACTGAAAAGGATAGAGCTGGGATCGTCGCGAACAGAAATTTCAATTTTTGTGCGCTGCTGAGAGTGATGATTTCAGCGACCATACAGAGCGAGAGAGAGGGACTGAGAGACAGAGTAGGACAAATGACACATAGCTGTGCTTCATATGGAAACGGGAACATTTCGATTGAGCGCTAGCAGCGCACTGTTTTTGTTGTGCAGTATTTTCTCTGCTCGAACCTCCAGCGACAGAGCCGAGCAAATACGAAGTATAGTGGTCGACCAACTTAACAGTCTACAGCTGTAGAAAATTTTGTTCTACATGTCTAGTCTATGTGTTTTCTGGTCAGTGATAAAACTAAAGTGGCTATTTTTCTAGCTATTCTTTAATGTGATTTAGCCGTTTATAGCAGGTTTGAAGTTTAATTTAGCATTTTCTTGCCGGGAAGAGTTGGCAGCACTGGACCGAACCTCCAGCGGCAGAGCCGAGCAAATACGAAGTATAGTGATCCACCATCTTAACATTTTCTGTTGTGAAAAAAGTTTGCCCAACATGTCTAGTCTATGTGTTCTCTGGTTAGCGGCAATACTAAAAAAAAAAAAGTCGCCAAACGAAGTCCAAAGACGAAAAACGAGTTAATTTATTCCATACACGAGGAGTGGAGCAGTATACCTAATTACTATGGCATAAATTAACTGATATTGTCGATGTCGCGACGCCTCAGAGGTGTAATGGAAGCTAATGGTGGTCATACCAAATATTAACCAATTCCATAAACATCTTTGAGAGATACAGAGCTCATACTACGAGTATTCATGTTTGCATTTTACAGATTATTGATAGATAGCTGATATTTGCTGTTTTTTTTTTTTTTTTTTTTTTTCTTTGGAATTATTTTGTTTGTTTTTGTATTTATTCTTATTGTTTTTGTTATTTATTTTATTTAAGAATACATGAAGCAAAAAAAATTCTGACAAATATAAAATAATAATATATGATGTTAAAGTTGAATTTGTACGACTTTTTTTGTTTTGCAAACAATTAATGGACATACTGTTCAAGTAAGAAAGCTCTAGTCGACTACGGAATCCCCTGAACCCTTCGAGCAACTGCTATTTCAATAATTATTCGCGTCTTTCTGCTTGGCAAATGCTTTTAAGATTTCGGTATACCCTTCACTCAAAATGAAAGAGCTTGTATCGTGGCGAACCAATTTCAATTTTTGTGCGCTGCTGAGTTTGATGATTTCTGAAACCATAGAGGGAGGGAACAGAGAGATAGAGTGTGAGAGAGAGAGTAGGACAAATAGCGTATTGGTGTGTTTCATATAAAAACAAAACCTTTTTGTTATAGAGCTCGCAGCGCATTGACTTCATCGTGCAATAGTTTCACTTCTCGAGCCCCAAGGGACTTTGCCGAACAAATACGAAGTTGACAAGTCTCTTATTCACGTTTTTCTGCGCTGATAAAGCTTTTATACTCATTCACGAAAGTGAAATGAGTATATTGGTTTTGTGCAATGTCCGTCTGTCCGTGTGAACGCAACTTTTAGAGACTTGAAATTTGGAGCACATACTCGTGTATAGCTCCCATTTATAAAGTGTAAAAAATTTCCCGATCCGCCCATTGGGGGCGTGGCAAATCAGTTAAAACTGTATCTCCTGGAGCTTTAAAGCTAGAAAGTTGAAATTTTGCACGTGAGCTAATGTTATGATTCTATAATGATTGCTTAAATAATTTTATATCTACGCCCACCAGGGGCATGGCAAATCGGACCTGAAGATTGTGAGGAGCAATATAGGTATGCACGTATTAATGTATATAAACGTATGTATTTGCTGTGCGTTTATATGCATATACGTGCATATACATGTTGCTCCACACAGCGACGCGAATACTGTAGGAGCGACCCTCGCACTGGAAAGGGGGTCAAAGTCCTGTTAGAAGCGGTCTCTTTCGCTCCTACAGATTCAGCAATGGGTTCGCGTCGCACGCACGACGATCATCAGTGACCGTTAGCCGAGGTGCCGTTCGGGCCGAGTGATAGTAGTGGACACATTCACTCGTAGGGCACCAACGGTACTTCGGCCAATGGGAGGCTGGCACGTGATTTGGCGGGAAAGTGGCGTCACCCGAAATCACGCCACTTTATCGTTTTTATGGGCAAGAACGGCAGAGGCCCTGCTCCAGAGCCGAACAGGCCCCGTTACGACTCGAAGCAAGTCTTGTGTATAAAAGGCCAACAGCAGCTCCATACGAGACAGTCAGTGAGAGAGAAATCAGTATTTTTAAATGCGTGAGGAAAGTGCCAAAGTAAAGTGAAAGTTAACGCGAGTGGTAAATCAGGACCAGGACATCGTGGGAACAGCAAGGACATCCAGAGGGAATTCTTGCGGATCATCAGCGGCACCGATCAGGATATCGGTGCATATCAGCGGCTTGAGCGAGGTCTGCACATCTGAGTAAATTCACGTAGCCGTGCGTAAGAGAAGTGTTTGTGAGTGAAACGAAGCTAGTGTTGTGCTGTGAGCGAGTGGACTAGTAGGAGAAGCCTGTATATCAGAGCGAACCGCCAGAGTCTACAGATCCAGATCCTGGCGTTTCTCAAATCCTTACGGTGAACTAGCGTGTTTAGCACAACACTCTCCCAGCCGGAGTGCGTTGAACCAGAGCTTAGCAGGTGTGCTTCGCTAAAGCAAACCAGCGAACCAGCATAAATTTAAGTGGCGTGTACATTTAAAACTTATTCAAGAGAATATACATTTACGCTATAAAACCTAATTCACAAGTGACTAATTAATATCGCAAGGGCTTCAACAAATAAATTTGTTGGCACGAATCCACAGTCAGCTGAAACTAGCCCAGCTTAGACTCGGGATAAACCGAAGGTTCGTTACAAGATATATTTTATTTTTATTTTTATATACGTGGGTTGACCACCCAAGCCCAAAGGGGGAGTGGCAAACCGCAAAAGTTTATATTTCTTAAAGTATAAGAGCTAGAAGCTTCAAATTTGGATAGTTGAATTGCTGGTAACCTCCTCTATCGATTCTTCTAAAATAAATTTTACGCCTCTTTAGGGGCGTTTCATATCAAACAATACCCTGTAATTTTCACAATTTTGGAGCGTTAGCATCCAAATTTTGCGGTTATGTTACCGTTAGCTTGTTTCAAGAACTGGCCAAAAATGAGGTGTCTACGCTCAGTAGGGGCGTAGCAAATCTCGAAAAACTGCGTTTTCTGCAGTACTAGAGCTAAACTTAGCTACTAAAGTGCTGATGGGATGTGAATGAGTATCCCGAAGTCGGTAACGCCCGACTGCAACGTTTTTACTTGTTTCTACATACATATGTATATTGTCTGTGTGTAGTTTGGTATGACTGCTTAATTAAATATAAAAGATTAAAATATATACAGTAGAATCCGGTTATAGCGACATTCAAGGAACCGTCGATTTTACGTCGCTTTACCCGGAGGACGCTTTAACCAGAAGGAGCAAAAAAATATGTTTTTTCATTTTTTTTTACGGGTGCCATGTTCGTAGTAGCTTTTAACATAAAACAATTTAAATCTTTAGTCAAAACAAACATTTTTTATAAGAATATTTCAATAAAATGGCTTAGAAACATATATGTGACGTCAGCATTGTACTTTGTCTCTCTCCCTCTCTCTGTCTTGACAGCATTTGGGGCGTTGCTACGCACACAAGCAAGAGTACTGATCACTGATCAATACATCATGTACAGTGACGAGCAAAACTGTAACACGAATTCAATGCTGCAACTTCAAGGGTCTGTATTTTCGCTTCTACGCTATGGATGTTTATGATCTTAATTTTGGTTTGTTAGTACGATATTTAGCTGTCTTATCTGAAAATTTTAAATAATTCGGTTGGCTGGAAGATTTATAAGAATTAAAAATGTAAAGAAAGTCAAATGTTACAGTTTTGCACGTAGGCCATTTTGCAACAAATATATTTATTAATAATATTTTAATAATTAATCCATGACTTTTTTTTATTTTTTTAGTTCATTAATGTCATTTGCCATCATTTTTGTATACCATCGCACCATTTCAGGAGGAATCGCGTACCAAATGCCCTTGTTCCTCTCGCGCAGCGCTAGCAGTCCACTTGGAGCCACCAATAATTCGCAGGCTGCGATTTCACAAGACTCCATATATTTTTAATGAAATTCATGTCTGAACATTGCTCAGGACACTTCAGGAACTTAAATCCTTTCCATAGACTCTACTTTTTGACCAAATAAGACGTTGTCTTCGGGTCATTGTCCATCATTTGGCAGCACTAAGACCCATATGTTCAGTCAATTCTACCAAATTCTTTTGTAAAATGTCAGGTATTGCTCCTCAAACTATATTCCATAAATTAAAACCAAGAGTCAAACACAATCTTTGTTCATGCGCCCCTAAACCATAAGAGAGCAGCCACCGCGCTTGACAATTTGCCTTACTGTGCTGTTACAGTCAACAGACTGGACTGTGGGATCTCTAGGTGAATACAATGATTGTCCATATGACTCAAAATGGTTGTTTATAGTTTCATTTGGCCGGATTAACCGTTTCATGTCATATGGACAAACCCGACATAGGTTTAACGCTTCCACAGTCCAGTCTGTTGGCTGTAACAGCACAGTAAGGCAAATTGTCAAGCGCGGTGGTAGAATTGACTGAACATATGGGTCTTAGTGCTGCCAAATGATGGACAATGACCCGAAGACAACGACTTATTTGGTCAAAAAGTAGAGTCTATGGAAAGGATTTAAGTCCCTGAAGTGTCCTGAGCAATGTTCAGACATGAGTAGCACCGGCACACAAATTTTATTGAGTGTGAGTAAGGTGGAAAAAAATGACACACTTGCAGTTCTCTGTTCCATATGTATGTCACAACTTCTGAGTTAGTATTTTCATTAAACTGTTGGCGTTGGGTCGCGAATCCATTTGGTATTTAGTTAAACATTTTCGGTTCGCTATCATAATTAATGGATTTCTCAAAGCTTTTTTACATGTGCGAACATGTTAACGAACAAATTATACCCTGAACCCATTGAAAATGGGAAATCAGGGTATAATGGTTTAGTGTAAAGTATGTAACGGGCAGAAGGAGGCGTGGCAGACCCCACAAAGTATATATATTCTTGATCAGGGCGACGAGCTGAGTCGATTTGGCTCTGTCCGTATGTTTGAGCGCGTCGATCTCAGAAGATATAGGAGCTAGAGACTTGATTTTTTTTCAAATGTCCGTGTATATAGTGCGCATATCAAGTCTATCAGTAGAAATCGATAAAATATCGATAAAAACCCGTATCGAAAATCCGTTATAAAATTATATCTCCTACATCTTTAGAGGTAGTCTCCAAATTTTAAATGTAGACTCGGATGTACTTTATAGAATTTCGATTTTTTTCTTAATTCACCCCCCCCCCCCCCCCTCACCTCCACCTTTGTAAAAGGGGTATTTCAAATACTAGACTTGAACTTCGGCAAATACACGTATATTAATACACATTACATTAATACACGTATATTAAAATATTAATCATAATCTTAAAGTTTCATGAAGAATGTACATCCACAAGAAAAGTTATTAAATAATTAAGTTCTCATAGTAAGCGCAAACTGCAGCCCATGCGTGCTTAACTATGTTTGTCTATGTATGTGCGTGTGAAATATCAGTTCCCCGAACGGTTCAGGGGATTTCCTAGTCGAGCAGTCTCGACTAGAGCTTTCTTACTTGTTATACTAGGTATTTTTTATTTGTATGAGCTTAAATCCTCGTTTAAAAAAGAAATACTCAATATTAAAGTATAAAACACAAATTTACTGACATATTTATTTTCGTTTATTGTTTTCATGTTTTTGGATATTTCAAAATTTTCTTTTTTCAAATTATTTTTAAAATTATCTATTTACTAACATTCCCCTCCTCGTTTGTAGAATTATTAAGATCACTATTGTTGCATGTTTCTCCTGAAGCCCCACTAATATTTGCCACATACAAAGCTGGATCGATTACTTTTGGTATGGGTTTTATTTCCGTTCCCAATTCTTTTTCAATTCGATGAAGGTCAAACCGATCCTCGTAGGTTATTAGATTAATGGCGATACCTAGAAAAAAAAAAAAATGAATACAGGCAGTCCTTTAAATACATATCTTGTAAATATTATTTACAAAAAAAAAAAATATATACAATAAGCTAACTGTTAGAATTGTAATAGGGTTTTCATAGAATTCTAAATAAGGTTTTTAAAAAGTTAAAATTACTTACCTAAATGTCCAAAACGGCCAGAACGACCAATTCGATGCAAATAAGTTTCTGCCATTCGCGGAAAATCAAAGTTAATAACAACATTTACAGCTTGTACATCAATGCCACGAGTAAACAAATCAGAGCAGACCAAGTTTCGGCAGAGACCTTGTCGGAAGTCGTGAAATACTCTATTTCTATGTGCTTGAGCCATTTTAGCGTGAATATAGTAGCAGCAATAACCAAGCTCAGTTATTTTCTTTGCTAGGAGTTCAACACGTTGTGTAGAGTTGCAAAATATTATTGATTGATTTATTTGCAATTTTGAAAACAGAGTGTTTAAGCAATGTACTTTCTGGCGCTCTTGCACAAAAGCATAGTATTGCGTAACACCTTTTAACGTTAACTCTTCCATAAGGTTTATTTCATAAGGCTCACGCAAATGTTTTTCCATAAAATTTTTTACGGTTAATGGAAATGTTGCAGAAAACAGCAGTATCTGTGGATCCTTGGGTAATTTTAAAATAACATGATCCAGCATGCCTTGAAAATCTAATGAAAGCAGCTTATCAGCTTCATCCAAGACCAATATTTTGCAATGGGACATATCTGCTACTTTCTTATCCATTAAATCCAAAATTCGTCCTGGAGTTGCAATAATTAATTGTACTAAAATGAAATAGATTTTATTATATTTTAACAAGATAGTATTGTCTTAATTATAGGCATTTACTGGTGGTAAGTTTCAGTTGAATTAAGATTCTATTGCTACATACAATACTTTTATACACCCTACTAGAATAAAAACAAGTAAGAATGTTGCAGTCTGGCGTTACCGACTGCGGAATACTAAATTACATCCCATCAGCAATTTAGTAGCTAAGTTTAGCTCTACTACTGTAGAAAATGCATTTTTTCTCGATTTTCCACGCCCCTACTGGGCGTAGACACCTCATTTTTGACCAGTCCTTGGATCGAGCTAACGGTAACCTAACTGCAAAATTTGGATGCTTACGCTCTACAAATGTGAAAATTACAGGGTATTTTTTGATATTGCACGCCCCTAAAGAGGCGTACAAATTATATTTTGGGCATCGATAGAGAAGGTTAGCAGTAACTCAACTATCCAAATTTGAAGCTTCTAGCTTTTATACTTTAGGAGATATCAACTTTTGCGGTTTGCCACGCCCCCTTTGGGCGGAGATATATCCACCATAGCTCATTGGACTTGGGGGGTCAAACCCGCATATATACCAAATTTCAGGTCTCTAGCATGAATAGTACCCAAAATATAGCAGAATTTGTAAAATCACTATATCTTCAGGTCCGATTTGCCACGCCCACCAGTCTTTATAAATTGATAACATTAGCTTACATGCAAAATTTCAAAGTTCTAGCTTTAAAACTCTAGGAGATACAGTTTTATCCGATTTGCCACGCCCCCAATGGGCGGAGATATATCCGCCATAGCTTGTTGAACTTGGGTGGTCGACGCGGGTCTACATACCGAATTTCAGCTTTCTAGCTTTTCAACTAACATGATTTCTGGTATATCGGAAAATGCATTTTCCGATTTGCCACGCCCCTAGTAGGCGGATCTGGAAAATTTTAACACTTTATAAATGGGAGCTATACACGAGTGTTCCAAATTTCAAGTCTCTAGCTTCAATAGCGCCGAAAAAAGTTCAAACACAGCAAGACGGACATTGTACAAAAGCAATATACTAATTCACTTCGTGAATGAGTATAAAAAGTAAGAAAGCTCTAGTCGACTGCTCGCTAGGAAATCCCCTGAACCCTTCGGAGAACTGATATTTCAATAATTCTTCGCATATTTCTGCTTACACACAGACACACACGCGTAAACACACATACACACGCATGGGCTGCAGTTTGCGCTTACTATGAGAACTTAATTGTTTAATTGTGGATGTACGTTCTTCATGAAACTTGTATATTATGATTAAAAACTCTAAAAAAAAGTCTCTAGTATTTGAAATACGCCTTTTACAAAGGTGAGGGTGAGGGGTGGATATAGGGGTGGGGGTGAATTATTACAAAAAATCGAAATTCTAATGCTAACTGATTCTCAATACGGATTTTTATCGATACAAAATAACGGGATGAGTTATCGATTTCTAGTGATAAACTTGATATGCGCACTGTATACGCGGACATTTGAAAAAAAATTCAAGTCTCTATCTTCTGAGATCGACGCGTTCATACATACGGATAGACGGACAGAGCCAAATCGACTCAGCTAGTCGCCCAGATCAAGAATATATATACTTTGTGGGGTCTGCCACGCCTCCTTTTGCCTGTTACATACCTTACACAAAACCATTATACCCTGATTTCCCATTTTCAATGGGTTTAGGTTATAAAAATAAAAACCTTTTTGTTATTAGACGAAATCTACCTATTTTTCTTCAAAGCATAAATGCAAAACTTTATAAAAATACACATATATTGAAATTTTGTGCCCTGTTAAAAATATTTATATAATTAGTTTGAAGTATATAATTTAAAGTTCATTTTTGAGGGAAATACCTTTTTGATAAATACGAAGAATGTCATCCTTTAAAATTGTACCTCCTGTTGTAACCATTACGCGAATATCAAGATGCTTAGCAAGTTCAATACAGATTTGTGATGTCTGCAATGCCAGTTCTCGTGTAGGAACCATTACTAATGCTTGAATATAGTCTTTAGTTGGGTCTATTTGCTCTAAAACAGGAATACAGTAAGCTCCAGTTTTCCCAGTGCCGTTTTTTGCCCGAGCTAAAACATCTTTGCCACTTAATGCTATAGGTATAGCAGCTTCTTGAATTGGCGAAGGACGTTCCCAACCCTTTTCGAAAATTCCCATTAGGAGTTCTCGTTTTAGACAAAATTCTTCAAATTCATTGCCGCGTGTATCTGTCACATCCTAAAAAACAATTTTTTACCATTAATGAAGGAAATGGTAAGTTTTACAAAATAATGCATAATTGAAAATATTAGTACATATTTATAAATATTATGTCAATATCATTTAAAAGTTGAGTGGATTGCTCAAATATATTGTATTATTTTTGCAAACAGTTAATTGGCTATAATATCCGTCAGTCAGCCCATTTTATTGATGTAATATATATATATATATAAAAATACATACTGTTGTTTTAAATCGATTATCCTTTGGCGGAAGCTTCAGCTTTGATTTCCATCCCATGTCGTCGCCTAAATTGCTGGCAATCTGATGATCACTTAGCATTCTAAAAATATTTTTATGGTTTAGTGCATCTTAAAATACCATTTAATTAAAGAGGTACGGGTGGAACCATAAGAATATTAGGTTAAATAAACATGCACACATTAAATTAAATTACTTTAAGCATAAAATATAGATAATAAGAAAAACTGAATAATTTTTCTTACTATATTCAATATAAAATATATATACATATATATTTTACCTGGTGCTTTAATTCGACGCTAATAAAATATTTATTCTTTTAACTTTATTAGTATCTCCTGATCGCTAGTTTCTGATCAGTTTCTTAAATTATATTTTCTTGTAATTGACGAATATTATCAGAATAATGTTATATATAAAAGCAACAGTTGACATCTAAAATAGCTTGTGATAAAAATTATGTTATTATGTTATTTTTATATATCTTTATTGCAATAAACTATTTTCTCATAGATTATATTAACAAACTATTTTAGTGTAACTCCAAATTTTATTTATTTGAGGTGCAGTTTTATGTTGAATATATTTAGATGAATACAAAAGTAAATATATACAAACCCTTTGTTAAGTAAACTTGGGTGACCGGGTACAATTTTTTCTGTCATCATCCTTGCGAAATAGTAAATTTTATGTGTCACGATTTGAAAGCTAAAGATATAATGATACCTTTTTACCCATGTAAAATATACGAAGTTGATTAGTTTTAGATATTTACCTGTTGTCTAAAAATGTTAACGTATATAACTATTTTTTAATTATAATTTAAGACTGGCTTAATACAAGGAGAACGAAGAAAATATTAATTTGAGTTCGTTTTAAAGGTTCATTGATGTTACAAATACAACCCAATAAGAGATAGAAATTTTAATAGCCTTACAACTTCTTATCAATAATACCAATCACAAGAAAACAATCACTCTGTAAAAAATGACTTCAAAGTTATGGCAAAGTCGATTCGATTTCAATTATTTTTTAACGTTACATCCCTACCATAGAACTATTAACCATAGAACACATAGACCGGACACTAGAGCTGGCAAAATATCGATAGTGGTCTCATTCGATATTTTCGATAGTGTAAGGAAACTTCGATATTATCGATACTATCGCTAGTCAGATGTTATTGTGGAATAACTCAAATATTTGAACACTGTACGTTGATTTAACCACTGACCAAACAATACATAGACTTGACATGTAGAGCAACGTTTTTCCACACCGCAACCTCTGTCTAGCAGGTCCCGGCCAACTTCGTATTCGCTCGGCTTGGTAAGCAGGCAAACGAAATGGTCATGTATGCGCTTTGCGTTTTTTGTTTTACTCTCCCTCTCTCTAACTCTCTCGCTCTCTCTGTGGGCTCTCAAATCATGAAGCTCAGCAGCGCACAAAAATTGAAATTTCTTCGCGACGGTACCAGCCCTTTCCTTTTGAGTGAAGAGTATACCGAAATCTTAAAATCGTTTGCGACATTCATGCAAAACAAAATGTTAGCTTTTCGATATATGTATATTTATGGGAAGGGTATGAATGCGTTGAGGCGCATAAAGAATATGATCTCGCGACGGGCATGCACACACACACTTGTAGTCCCTTTCTACATGTATGAGCATTTGTGGGCTGCGTGCGTTACTCTTGCTGCTTGTAGCGATTTTAGAGCCCATCATTTGCATGGCAAGCTAATTGCACGCTTTTTTTTCGAGCGTTGCGTCCCACACAACTTCGTATTTGCTCGGCTCCTCACTTGTAGGTTTGGGCTACGAAAATATTCGAAAGCGCAATCATTTCGTTTCATAGGTTCAACTGAGATAGTCGACTGTTGAACAAAAGATCTCCCCTCTATGCTAAATTTTTCCCTTGCTCACTCTCGATGCTCTCTCAATTATGTATATGTATGTGTACATGTGAGCACAAGCAGCAGCCCAAAAAAATTGAAATTTCTTTGCAGCAAAAACCCAGGTCTTCCCTTCTGTGTGAAGAGTGTATCGAACTCTTCAAAGCGTTTGCCATGCTCATGTAAAATGTTTGTGTTTTCGTCATTATTTGTAGGAAGGGTAAGAAAGTGTTGGTGTGCATAATAAAAATATTTTCCCACAAATAATCATCGAAACGTTTACAATTTGTTTGCATTTTTTGCATCGCGAACAAATGTCAATTTTTGTGCGCTGCTGAGCTTGATGATGATTTGAGAGGGTGAGGGGGAGAGAGAGAGAGAAAGAGAGAGAGAGCGAAAAGAGATAAAGTGTGAGAGCGTGTAGAACAAAAAACGAAACCGAGCGAATACGAAGTTGGCTGGGACCCACTAGATAGATGTTTCGGCGTAGAAAAAGTTTATTCTACATGTCTAGACGATGTGTTCTCTGGGTATATGTACATGTTGCACGGGACTGTAAGTGTGTGAGTGCATGCTATTGCACACATAGAGCCAATGAGCATAGGGAAACAGAAAGAGTAAGTGAGAGAGAATAACGCAAAAATAGCGCATAGCATAAGAAAATGTGATCATGTATGTATGTTTGAGCGGTCGCAGCACACTGATTTTGTCAAGCCGAGCAAATACGGAGTAGAAAATCTATGCACAAACTCGAGTGATTCGACGCCTTTACGCTTTGGCATGTTTTTTATTCCGCCTTGAGATCTTTCCAATTCACTATGGGCGATTTAACATGATAGGTGCAAAAAGTCCACAAATTGATGGAAAAATATTAAGAAAAATTGTTGTATTCCTCTGTTTATTTTACTTTTTATTTATTTTAATTTACTTAAGAGATATTGATAAAACTAGAGTCAATTAAAAATAATATAAAACAAGTAAGAAAGCTCTAGTCGAGACTGCTCGACTAGGAAATCCCCTGAACCCTTCGGAGAACTGATATTTCAATAAATCTTCACGTCTTTCTGCTTACAAAAAACACACACATACACATGCATAGACACACATAGGCGCGCACGCATAAGCACGCATGGGAATTTATATGTTTAATAACTTTTTTTGTGGACGTACGTTCTTCCTGAAACTTTTAGATTGTGATTATATTATTATTATGCGTATATATTCCGAAGCTCTAGTATTTGATATACGCCTTTTACAAAAGTGACGGTGAGGGGGTGGATATAGGGGCGGGGGTGAAATATAACAAAAACCGAAATTCTATAAAGTACATATGAGTCTACATTTAAAATTTTGAGACTGTAGCTCAAAAGATGTAGGAGATATAATTTTATAACTGGCTTTCGATAAGGTTTTTCATCGATAAAAAAACAATCGGACGAGTTATCGATTTCTAGGGATAAACTTGATATGCGCGCGCTACATACGGACATTTTAAAAAAAAGTTGAGGTCTCTAGCTATTGTAGCTTCGGCAATCGACGCGTTCATACATACGGACAGACGGACATGGCTATATCGACTCAGTTCGTCGCCCTGATCAAGAATATATATACTTTGTGGGGTCTGCCACGCCTCCTTCTCCCTGTTACATACTTTTAACAAAACCATTATACCCTGATTTCCCATTTTCAACGGGTTCAGGGTATAATTAATATCATAAGTCGCTTATGACTCTTTTTATACCCTGAACCCATTGAAAATGGGAAATCAGGATATAATGGTTTTGTTAAAATGTATGTAACAGGCAGAAGGAGGCGTGGCAGACCCCACAAAGTATATATATTCTTGATCAGGGCGACGAGCTGAGTCGATTTAGCCCTGTCCTCTGTCTGTCTGTCCGTCTGTCCGTATGTTTGAACGCGTCGATTTCCGAAGGTATGAGACCTAGAGACTTTAATTTTTTTTTTATAAATGACCGTATATACAGCGCGGATGTCGAGTTTAGCTTAGAATTCGATAAATTATCCCGTTATGTTTTTATCGAATAAGAACATTCAAGCTCAAATCAGATGCCAGTACAGCTAATTGTGAATGATTTTTTATTTTTTTTAAATTTGTCAAATATTCAATGGAATATGTAGATCATATGCTGAAAGTTTCATTAAATTCCGTTAAGTCTATCAATTTTTAAAAAATCATTAAATATTAGGCCAATTAACAAACGCACATGCAGTAGCTACAGCAGATTTAGATTTGCTAGATGGCGCTGCAGCAGTGAATGTATTGCTGTTTTGCCATCAAGCTGTCAAGGGGTGGAGTAGCGTAGTGTTCGAACCTCAGAGCGGTCGAAATTAATTTATGTTTATTTTTTTTAATTATTTCAAAATATTTATACATATATTTATTTAAATGAGCTAACTATTCAATGGAATATGTAGATCATATGCTGAAAGTTTCATTAAATTTCGTTAAGTCAATCAATTTTGAAAAAATCATTAAATTTTAGGCCAATTAACAAACGCACATACAGCAGCCACAACAGTTTTTCAAAGAAACAATTAGTTTAGTTTAGATTTGCTAGATGGCGCTGCAGCAGTGAATGTATTACTGTTTTTAATTGTTTCAAAAATTGAAATTTTAACCACACTAAATGTGAATATTTATTAGTTTGGTTCAGGGTAGTATCTAGTCGAGCACTCTCGACTAGAGTTTTCTTACTTGTTATACCCTGAACCCATTGAAAATGGGAAATCAGGGTATAATGGTTTTGTTAAAAGTATGTAACAGGGAGAAGGAGGCGTGGCAGACCCCACAAAGTATATATATTTTTGATCAGGGTGACGAACTGAGTCGATTTAGCCATGTCCGTCTGTCCGTCTGTCCGTATGTTTGAACGCGTCGATTTCCGAAGATATAATAGATAGAGACTTCAACTTTTTTTGAAAATGTTCGTATATAGCACGCGCATATCGAGTTTATCACAAAATTTCGATAACTTGTCCCGTTATTTTTTTATCGATAAGAAACCTTATCGAAAGCCAGTTATAAAATTATATCTCCTACATCTTTAGAGCTAGAAACTCCAAACTTTAAATGTAGACTCATATGTATTCTATAGAATTTCGCTTTTTGTTTTAATTGACCTCCACCCCTATATCCACCCCCTCAGCTTCACCTTTGTAAAAGGCGTATTTCAAATACTAGAGACTTGAGCTTCGGCAAATACACGCATATTAATTATTTAATCATAATTTAAAAGATTCATGAAGAACATACATCCACAAGAAAAGTTATTAAACAATTAAATTCCCATAGTAAGCGCACACTGCAGCCCATGCGTGTTAATGCGTGCGTGGCTATGTGTATATATGTATGTGTGTTTACGCGTGTGTGTCTGTGTGTAAGCAGAAATACGCGAAGAATTATTGAAATATCTGTTCTCCGAAGGGTTCTTGATCAGTGAGACGAGATAAGTTGATTTAGCCCTGTCCGTCTGTCCGTATGTTTAAACGCGTCGATTTCAGAAGATACAATAGCTAGAGACTTCAAATTTTTTTAATGTCCGTATATACAGCGCGCATATCGAGTTTATCACAAAAAAGTCTATAACTCGCTCCGCTATTTTTTATCGATAAAATACCTTATCGAAAGTCAATTATAAAATTATATCCCCTACATCTTTAGAGCTAGAAACTCAAAACTTTAAATGTAGACTCATATGTATGTTATAGAATTTCGATTGTTGTTATAAGTCACACCCCACCCCTATATCCACCCCCTCACCCTCACCTTTGTAAAAGGCGTATTTCAAATACTAGAGACTTGAGCTTCGGCATATACACGTATAGTAATAATAATCACAATCTAAAAGTTTCATGAAGAACGTACATCCACAAGAAAAGTTATTAAACAATTAAATTCCCATAGTAAGCGCACACTGCAGCCCATGCGTGTTAATGCGTGCGTACCTATGTGTGTCTATGTATGTGTTTTTTCGTATGTGTGTGTTGATATAAGCAGAAAGACGCTAAAAATTATTGAAATATCAGTTCTCCGAAGGGTTCAGGGGATTTCCTAGTCGAGCAGTCTCGACTAGAGCTTTCTTACTTGTTTTAATTATAAGAGAGTCTTCCACGAATCATCTTTTAACCATAAAAGAATCTTCCACGAGTCAGAATTTAATCATTTCTGACTCATATTCGAATGAAATTTTCAATAATTTGCAACGAAAATAATTTTTTTATTAATATAATTTTCATTTACTATATATATTATCTTAAAAAAAAAAAAAAAAAAAAAAAAAAAAAAACAGAAATTCAATACGAAAAATAACAAAAACAGTAATAGAAATTCATAACATTTAACATAAATAATTGAATTAATGTAGATAATATCAAAAATATTTACAATAGTATTTACATGTATGTTTTATATTACTCTAAACGCCTACGCTTCGCCAGCCTGTCATTGTCATTGGCATGGACAAAATGCTTTTGTAGCACCGTATTCAAATCTTTGTCCATGCATTTATATTTTTCGTAATATCTAAAAGGGAAAATATCAATTAATAAAATATATTTTAAATGCATATTTATAAACACATACGAGCCCTGACCACTATTAATTCGAACAGCATGTTTTTTTCACAGTGCGCAATGTTTAACACACTATATTGTCAATACTACTAAAGATAACACATACCAATGCATTTCGTCATAAAGAGAATTTTATTCTCTTCATGATGAAAAAAAAAAAAAAATGCGTCCTTTTTTGCCTGACAGCTTTGGAAATTTCCTGCGCCCACTTAGAAGCCAAATTTCTTAAAGATTGGCGACGATCAGCCTTAACAATTTTGGCTAGTTGTCTTTTGTCGCGGGGTGTTATTGCTGATGTTCGGCCTCTATTCGCAATGTTCACGTCAATATTCCCAAATTTTTTTTAAAATTTGTATCACCCCATTCATAAACGATTTAGACAAATTTAATTGTTTGGTGATCTCTTTAAGATTTAAAATAATCTCTAAGCAAAACTCGGATTTCGTTGCAAATAGGCTTACCACGTACCATCGTGGTTGCATCGTTGCATCTGCAGCAATTTTAAAATTTTTGCCGGTGTATTGCGATATTATTCGCAGACTATAGTTAGATAGTTATTCTGTTTCATTGGTTGCTTTTTTTTGCTTTTATTTTGAGATAAAGGCAAGCTTACGCAGAGTTCGAATTAATAGTGGTCAATTTTTGCTCATCTGTTAAGCCAAGCGTTTTAGTAAATTACTCATATTTTTATTGTTGTTGGAAATAGAGCAACAATTTTTTTTTTTCATCGTGAAGAGAATAAAATTCTCTTTAAGACGAAACGCATGTATGTGTTATCTTTGGTAGTATTGACAATATAGTGTGTTAAACATTGCGCACTGTGAAAAAAACATGCTGTTCGAATTAATAGTGGTTTGGGCTCGTAGTGGTTTGGGCTCGTACACTTGCATCCACACGCACGCATAAGCCCACGCTCTGTTAACTGCGCTTGGGCTGCGCTGCAGTGCACATTATGACAATTTATTTGTTGAATAATTTCGTTTGTAGACGTACGATATTGATGAAACTTTCAGAATGTAATTATAATGTATATATGTACATATGTACATACATTCCGAAGCACAAGTCTCTAGTATTTGAAATACGTTTTTTACGAATTGGGGGCGATAATTTAAACAAGTAAGAAAGCTCTAGTCGAGACTGCTCGACTAGGAAATCTCCTGAACCCTTCGGAGAACTGATATTTCAATAATTCTTCGCGTATTTCTGCTTACACACAGACACACACGCGTAAACACACATACGTTGCCAAGCACGCATTAACACGCATGGGCTGCAGTGTGCGCTTACTATGAGAACTTAATTGTTTAATAACTTTTCTTGTGGATGTACGTTCTTCATAAACTTTTAGATTGTGATTATATCATTTTTATGCGTCCATATGCCGAAGCTCAAGTCTCTAGTATTTGAAATACGCATTTTACAAAGGTGAGGGTGAGGGGGTGGATATAGGGGTGGGGGTGAATTATAACAAAAACCGAAATTCTATAAAGTACATACGAGTCTACATTTAAAATTTGTAGACTCTAGATCTAAAGATGTAGGAGATATAATTTTATAACTAGCTTTCGATAAGGTTTTTTATTGATAAAAAATAACGGGACAAGAGAGAGTTCTCAGTGAGAGTTAACAGACGTGTTTAATTTTGTGCTCTGCAATTATTATTGTTTTCTTAGTTATATGGTAATGTTAAATTTCACATAATTGCGTTTCGGTTGAATATTGCAAATATCTATATTTCCTGTGCAAGGTTTGATCCGTGGTTCGCTGTGTTTTTAATAATTTGCCTTTTTATTTTGTGAAGTTTGTGTGCAGCGTCGGTTCATTAGTTTCATTATCTGCATTTTTGCTTTAGTGTTTCTATTTGTTGGCGCTCTCCCCAGTTCACTCTTTCTAAGTTTGTTAGTGTTGTGTGTGCATAATTTGCTCTCACTATCTACTGTTGTTGTATTTGCCTCTCTCGAATTTTTGATTTTCGTGTTGTGCAAGTATACTCTCTCGCTGTGTACTTTCGATCTGCTCTTTAACGGCTGTTTTTGTTGTTGACTCGCTCTCTCAACATATATTTTCGTTGCGTTCTGTAACGACTGTTTTGTTGTTGGACTCGCTCTCGACACATTTATACCTCTCTTTGTTTTTTTCATTTGTGTTTACATTCAGTAATTTGTGTTTGATCCCAATTGCCAATATGAGTTGCTGCAAAAAAGCTTGCAGTTACAAGCAGGCAGTTGATTCTGCTCAACCGCAATTTATTAATTGCTGGTTGTGTGATAATATGATGCATACTAAGTGCGCTGGTCTTACTGGGCGTGAGTATGACAAGATTATGTCCACTACTAAAACTGGTAGTGGAGGTGTACGCTGGTCTTGTCCGACTTGCTTGGAAAAACAGATCAACTTTTCTAAAATGTATAGTGCTGTGAGGGCACAATTTTTGAAACTGAACAAGATTTCTATGCAGTTGACCAGTGACATGGCTGCTGCTGAAGAAATATTAAATCAGTACGGCCTTGAAAATCCTCTCTCTCAATTGGATACTCCTTTGTTGTCGGTAACTCCTTCTATATTAGTACCGTCGCCTAATTCGCTTGCTCCTCCCTCACCTTGCGCCTCTGTTTTGTCATCGGCTCCTAATTCACTTGATCCTCCTTCACCTGGTCCCATATCTGTTTCTCATGTTGATGTTTCTATTCAAACCCAAGCCCCTGTTCCAAATTTGGATACTACTTCTATTGTTGCTCAAACAAAGAGTGATAATAAATCGGCCACTCCGGGCATCACCTTATCCGTTGTCTCTCCTCGAAAGCAAGTATTTTTATCTAGGCTTTCATCTGATACTACATGTGAGGCAGTATCGGCTTTTATTTCTAGCAAGATATCAGCCAATGTTTTTATATCGAAGTTTAGTTTCGCAACTCCGCGAGAAATTGCTTCATTTAAGATTAATGTGCCGATGGAATATTTTACAACCATATGTGACCCTAAATTCTGGCCCCCTCACGTAGTCGTGCATGAATTCAAACCTAAGAATCGCAACAAATCAACTCCTGTTTCCTTGAATCCACCTTCGGTGCAATCAACATCAAACATTATACCAAAAAACTAAATAGTTTACATTCCTCTTCTCATATGTCCCTAGTTTATCAAAATGTACGCGGCCTTAATACTAAACTTAAAAACTTATTCTTACATAGTTTTAGTGTTCAATATGATATTATTGCTTTCACTGAAACATGGTTGTGTAAAAATGTTCATAATAGCGAGATCCTTTCAAGTAATTTCACTATTTATAGACTTGACCGTGCTGTGCGTAGAGGGGGTGGGGTGTTAATTGCTGTTAAATCCTGTATTCTCTCCGAAGGGTTTAGCTTTTCGTCCCTTCATGATGCAGAGATTATAGGGGTTAAATTAACACTCCCATCGTGCTCCTTATTTATCACTTGCTCTTACATCCCTCCATCGTCTGATATACAAGTTTATGTTCAACATATAACTTGTATTAAAGAAATTTATGATCATGTAAATGATAAAGACTTGTTTCTGGTTTTGGGTGATTTTAATATTCCCAACACTTCTTGGTCATCAATTTTTAATGCAAATTACTTTATTCCGACTATCGATCACTATCTCTTTGATGAATTGTTTAACTTGTCTATGTTTCAGATTAACTCTATTTCAAACCATCTAAATCGCACTCTAGATCTTGTGTTTGTTAATCATGATTCGCTCATAAATGTCGCGAGATCAACTCCTTTCTGCTTACCAGAGGATACACATCATCCCACTTTAGAGGTTTTATTCAGTGTTGATAATCCTCCCACTAATACTCCAATGCCTTCTAAGCTTAGTCGCTGTTATCGTAAATGCAATTTTGTTCTGCTTAAGGAATTAATTAATTCAACAGACTGGTCTATTTTATATGAGTCGGTTGATATTAATTTGGCAGCATCGTTCTTTTATTCTACCTTAAACTCTATTCTGGATGTTTGTGTCCCTCTCTGCCGTATTTCGCCAGTTTCAAATAAGCCACCTTGGTTTACCAAAACACTTTCGAACTTAAGAAACATTAAAACCAAATGTTTCAGAAATTATAAAAAATCTGGTTCAAGTGTTGCCTGGTCCAAATATTCCATTGCCAAGTCAAATTTCAATCTTTTGAATTCTAGTTGTTATGAGAATTATCTTATACGTTGCAAACGTCAGTTTGCTCGAGATCCTAAACAATTTTACTCATTTGTTAATTCGAAGCGTAAATCTTCTGGTTTGCCATCCTCATTTGTCCTTGGTGGTGTAAAAACTTGCAATGACCAGGATTCCTCTGAACTATTTGCTGATTTTTTTCAATCCACTTATTCTTCTGCTGATCTCAACAGCAACTCATATCCATATTCACTTCCTGAATTTGGGTCTATAAATGCTCCTAAAGTTACTGCAGCCTCTCTGGCTGCAGCCATTAGGACATTGAAATCATCTTTCTCTCCTGGTGCAGATAATATTTCTAGTTGTGTGATTAAAGAGTGCAGTGTTTCTCTTCAGTCACATCTTCTAAAATTGTTTAACTTGTCCTTGGATACTTCTGTGTTCCCGTCAATTTGGAAGGATTCTTTTATCATTCCCTTATATAAAAAAGGTGGAAGATCTGATATTTCCAATTATAGAGGCATTGCCAAATTATCTGCTATTCCGAAGTTATTTGAGAAAATAATAACGTCGGCCTTGCAGCATTTTTGCAAATCGATTATTCAACCATCTCAACATGGTTTTGTTCAAAATCGATCAACATCCTCTAATTTACTCGAGTTTACTTCGCTCATTAATGACAGCTTTGCTAAAAAAATGCAAACTGATGTTATTTATACTGACTTCAGTAAAGCATTTGACTCTGTACATCATCATATACTTATTCTTAAGCTTGAACGCTTAGGATTTTCACCTAGACTTGTGTCTTGGATTTCTTCCTATTTAATGGGTAGAACCCAAAGAGTCTTGCTGAGAACAGCTATGTCTAAAGAGATCTTTGTATCGTCTGGTGTACCTCAGGGTAGCCATTTGGGTCCATTGCTCTTTTCCCTTTTCATAAATGACCTTCCTAGCTGTATCTCACATTCCACCATATTTATGTATGCTGATGATGTTAAACTTTGCCTTCCCTATTCCAATGCAAATGGTCATCATCACCTTCAAGATGATCTAAATGCATTTCAACTTTGGTGTGTGGCAAACCAGCTGGACTTAAATTGTTCAAAGTGTATGACAATGACCTTCAGTCGTACCGTTCCCCTAATTGCTGATTATAAAATTAGTAACATTTCCCTAAGACGCATCTATACAGTCAAAGATCTTGGTGTGCTCTTTGACTGTAAACTTAACTTCAATCTCCATATTTCTACCATCGTTAATGAAGCCAAAAGTGTGCTTGGCTTTATTAAACGGTGGTCTAAGGAATTTAATGACCCTTTTACCACCAAGCGATTATTTACTTCGCTTGTGCGTCCTATCTTAGAGTACTGCTCTGTTGTATGGTCTCCTCAGCATCAACTGTATCAGGATCGTATTGAATCGGTCCAAAAACAGTTTCTTCTCTTTGCCTTAAGAGACCTTAGATGGGACAGTAATGTTCGATTACCGTCTTATCATAGTAGGCTCCAGCTTATTGACCTTCCATCACTAATCAATCGCAGGACAATTCTTGGAATTGTTTTTTTTGCATAAATTGATTAGTGGTGACATTGATTCAGCCTCCCTGTTAGGTCGTCTAAGTTTTTCGGTTCCGTCCCGAACAACTAGACACTATCGGCCCCTCCACTTACCAGTCTGCACTAGGGATTATTCTTTGCACAGCGCGTTTTATGTCCTTTGTGTGAATTTTAATAAATACTATCACGTTTTTCCCTTAGAACTCTCTCTTCCTAATCTTAAATCTACTCTATCAGCTTATCTTAGGGAATTCACGCACAATGCCCAGGCATAAGCATTGGTACACATTTTTCGTTGCCAATGTTGTGTTGTGAATTCTCAATTCTATTCTATACTCTTTTTCGACTATTCCTTTACACTTTTCTTTTTTGATTTCTCATTATCTGTATTTTCTCTTTCGCAACTTCTTTTAATATCTTCATTTTCCTTTTTCTGTACTAAATCTTTCTTAATTTTTTTTTTCTTTTCTCATTTTTTTTTGTTTTTGTAATTTTTTTTCTTTTTTTATTGTTTATTTATTATTGTTATTATTATTTATTTATTCGTTTTTTTTTTTATTTTTTTTTTATCTTTTTTTCAATTTCATGATTCTGCTCAACCGCAATTTATTAATTGCTGGTTGTGTGATAATATGATGCATACTAAGTGCGCTGGTCTTACTGGGCGTGAGTATGACAAGATTATGTCCACTACTAAAACTGGTAGTGGAGGTGTACGCTGGTCTTGTCCGACTTGCTTGGAAAAACAGATCAACTTTTCTAAAATGTATAGTGCTGTGAGGGCACAATTTTTGAAACTGAACAAGATTTCTATGCAGTTGACCAGTGACATGGCTGCTGCTGAAGAAATATTAAATCAGTACGGCCTTGAAAATCCTCTCTCTCAATTGGATACTCCTTTGTTGTCGGTAACTCCTTCTATATTAGTACCGTCGCCTAATTCGCTTGCTCCTCCCTCACCTTGCGCCTCTGTTTTGTCATCGGCTCCTAATTCACTTGATCCTCCTTCACCTGGTCCCATATCTGTTTCTCATGTTGATGTTTCTATTCAAACCCAAGCCCCTGTTCCAAATTTGGATACTACTTCTATTGTTGCTCAAACAAAGAGTGATAATAAATCGGCCACTCCGGGCATCACCTTATCCGTTGTCTCTCCTCGAAAGCAAGTATTTTTATCTAGGCTTTCATCTGATACTACATGTGAGGCAGTATCGGCTTTTATTTCTAGCAAGATATCAGCCAATGTTTTTATATCGAAGTTTAGTTTCGCAACTCCGCGAGAAATTGCTTCATTTAAGATTAATGTGCCGATGGAATATTTTACAACCATATGTGACCCTAAATTCTGGCCCCCTCACGTAGTCGTGCATGAATTCAAACCTAAGAATCGCAACAAATCAACTCCTGTTTCCTTGAATCCACCTTCGGTGCAATCAACATCAAACATTATACCAAAAAACTAAATAGTTTACATTCCTCTTCTCATATGTCCCTAGTTTATCAAAATGTACGCGGCCTTAATACTAAACTTAAAAACTTATTCTTACATAGTTTTAGTGTTCAATATGATATTATTGCTTTCACTGAAACATGGTTGTGTAAAAATGTTCATAATAGCGAGATCCTTTCAAGTAATTTCACTATTTATAGACTTGACCGTGCTGTGCGTAGAGGGGGTGGGGTGTTAATTGCTGTTAAATCCTGTATTCTCTCCGAAGGGTTTAGCTTTTCGTCCCTTCATGATGCAGAGATTATAGGGGTTAAATTAACACTCCCATCGTGCTCCTTATTTATCACTTGCTCTTACATCCCTCCATCGTCTGATATACAAGTTTATGTTCAACATATAACTTGTATTAAAGAAATTTATGATCATGTAAATGATAAAGACTTGTTTCTGGTTTTGGGTGATTTTAATATTCCCAACACTTCTTGGTCATCAATTTTTAATGCAAATTACTTTATTCCGACTATCGATCACTATCTCTTTGATGAATTGTTTAACTTGTCTATGTTTCAGATTAACTCTATTTCAAACCATCTAAATCGCACTCTAGATCTTGTGTTTGTTAATCATGATTCGCTCATAAATGTCGCGAGATCAACTCCTTTCTGCTTACCAGAGGATACACATCATCCCACTTTAGAGGTTTTATTCAGTGTTGATAATCCTCCCACTAATACTCCAATGCCTTCTAAGCTTAGTCGCTGTTATCGTAAATGCAATTTTGTTCTGCTTAAGGAATTAATTAATTCAACAGACTGGTCTATTTTATATGAGTCGGTTGATATTAATTTGGCAGCATCGTTCTTTTATTCTACCTTAAACTCTATTCTGGATGTTTGTGTCCCTCTCTGCCGTATTTCGCCAGTTTCAAATAAGCCACCTTGGTTTACCAAAACACTTTCGAACTTAAGAAACATTAAAACCAAATGTTTCAGAAATTATAAAAAATCTGGTTCAAGTGTTGCCTGGTCCAAATATTCCATTGCCAAGTCAAATTTCAATCTTTTGAATTCTAGTTGTTATGAGAATTATCTTATACGTTGCAAACGTCAGTTTGCTCGAGATCCTAAACAATTTTACTCATTTGTTAATTCGAAGCGTAAATCTTCTGGTTTGCCATCCTCATTTGTCCTTGGTGGTGTAAAAACTTGCAATGACCAGGATTCCTCTGAACTATTTGCTGATTTTTTTCAATCCACTTATTCTTCTGCTGATCTCAACAGCAACTCATATCCATATTCACTTCCTGAATTTGGGTCTATAAATGCTCCTAAAGTTACTGCAGCCTCTCTGGCTGCAGCCATTAGGACATTGAAATCATCTTTCTCTCCTGGTGCAGATAATATTTCTAGTTGTGTGATTAAAGAGTGCAGTGTTTCTCTTCAGTCACATCTTCTAAAATTGTTTAACTTGTCCTTGGATACTTCTGTGTTCCCGTCAATTTGGAAGGATTCTTTTATCATTCCCTTATATAAAAAAGGTGGAAGATCTGATATTTCCAATTATAGAGGCATTGCCAAATTATCTGCTATTCCGAAGTTATTTGAGAAAATAATAACGTCGGCCTTGCAGCATTTTTGCAAATCGATTATTCAACCATCTCAACATGGTTTTGTTCAAAATCGATCAACATCCTCTAATTTACTCGAGTTTACTTCGCTCATTAATGACAGCTTTGCTAAAAAAATGCAAACTGATGTTATTTATACTGACTTCAGTAAAGCATTTGACTCTGTACATCATCATATACTTATTCTTAAGCTTGAACGCTTAGGATTTTCACCTAGACTTGTGTCTTGGATTTCTTCCTATTTAATGGGTAGAACCCAAAGAGTCTTGCTGAGAACAGCTATGTCTAAAGAGATCTTTGTATCGTCTGGTGTACCTCAGGGTAGCCATTTGGGTCCATTGCTCTTTTCCCTTTTCATAAATGACCTTCCTAGCTGTATCTCACATTCCACCATATTTATGTATGCTGATGATGTTAAACTTTGCCTTCCCTATTCCAATGCAAATGGTCATCATCACCTTCAAGATGATCTAAATGCATTTCAACTTTGGTGTGTGGCAAACCAGCTGGACTTAAATTGTTCAAAGTGTATGACAATGACCTTCAGTCGTACCGTTCCCCTAATTGCTGATTATAAAATTAGTAACATTTCCCTAAGACGCATCTATACAGTCAAAGATCTTGGTGTGCTCTTTGACTGTAAACTTAACTTCAATCTCCATATTTCTACCATCGTTAATGAAGCCAAAAGTGTGCTTGGCTTTATTAAACGGTGGTCTAAGGAATTTAATGACCCTTTTACCACCAAGCGATTATTTACTTCGCTTGTGCGTCCTATCTTAGAGTACTGCTCTGTTGTATGGTCTCCTCAGCATCAACTGTATCAGGATCGTATTGAATCGGTCCAAAAACAGTTTCTTCTCTTTGCCTTAAGAGACCTTAGATGGGACAGTAATGTTCGATTACCGTCTTATCATAGTAGGCTCCAGCTTATTGACCTTCCATCACTAATCAATCGCAGGACAATTCTTGGAATTGTTTTTTTTGCATAAATTGATTAGTGGTGACATTGATTCAGCCTCCCTGTTAGGTCGTCTAAGTTTTTCGGTTCCGTCCCGAACAACTAGACACTATCGGCCCCTCCACTTACCAGTCTGCACTAGGGATTATTCTTTGCACAGCGCGTTTTATGTCCTTTGTGTGAATTTTAATAAATACTATCACGTTTTTCCCTTAGAACTCTCTCTTCCTAATCTTAAATCTACTCTATCAGCTTATCTTAGGGAATTCACGCACAATGCCCAGGCATAAGCATTGGTACACATTTTTCGTTGCCAATGTTGTGTTGTGAATTCTCAATTCTATTCTATACTCTTTTTCGACTATTCCTTTACACTTTTCTTTTTTGATTTCTCATTATCTGTATTTTCTCTTTCGCAACTTCTTTTAATATCTTCATTTTCCTTTTTCTGTACTAAATCTTTCTTAATTTTTTTTTTCTTTTCTCATTTTTTTTTGTTTTTGTAATTTTTTTTCTTTTTTTATTGTTTATTTATTATTGTTATTATTATTTATTTATTCGTTTTTTTTTTTATTTTTTTTTTATCTTTTTTTAAATTTCATTTAGTTAATATATATGCTCTAATATGTTGTTTAAGTTTTCTTACTAACACCTTTTTTTCATAGCTTCACTAGTAGCACTGACCATATTTGGCTGTGAAATGTGGGCATAGCTGGCCGGACTGGCAAATAAAACACCCCCATCGGGTCGGTGCTACTAGTGATATTCTCTGTACTTTGTTAGGCTTTTTTATTTTTAGTTGACTCTATGATTGTCAATAACCCTTAATGGAAAATAAATAAATAAATAAAAAAGTTATCGAAATTTTGTGATAAACTCGATATGCGCGTGCTACATACGAACACTTTCAAAAAATTTGAAGTCTGTATCTATTATATCTTCGGAAATCGACGCGTTCAAACATTCGGACAGACGGACATGGCTAAATCGACTCACTTCGTCGCCCTGATCAAGAATATATGTACTTTGTGGGGTCTGCCACGCCTTTTTCTCCCTGTTACATACCTTTAACAAAACCATTATACCCTGATTATTTCCTGATTTTCAATGGGTTCAGGGTATAAAAAAAAAAAAAATGGCAATACAGTCGACTCTCGTTATTTCGAAATTCAAGGGACTCTTAAAATATTTGGAAATTCGAAATTTTAAGAGAAAATAAATAAAACTTCGAATTATCAAGAGCTTTTATTTAACGTAATGTACATATGTTCAAATTAATTAAGCTTTATAAAGTACTCATTTATACGGGTTTGTCTGAAGCACATTGCTTCTGCTCAAACTTTTCAATACTTTTTTTAAGGACAAAAAGTGCCTGATATGTTGTTTCATCAGTTTCCAATGAGGCTCTTACTACCTTAACTGACACCGTTTCCAAAGGTTCTGATGTATCGTCTTCATCTTCATCGTTGCTCTTTTCATTCGTATCTGTCGCAGATAAAATTTCGCCATCGGTTAGGGATCCTGAAACAGCAACATCTTCATCCACTTGAACATAGTCAGAAAAACTCACACCGCTGATGTCAGCAACTAGTATCATTGATGATTCTTCATCATCCATAATAATTTGCGAATTGTCCTGATCTTCTTTTACGAAACCCGATTTTATGAAGCAGTTAAGAATTGTCGGGCGACTTACAGCTCTCCATGTCTTGTAAAATAGCGTTCAGAACCGTGATATTCGTAGTTAACGTAGTAAAGTTAGTTTCAGGGGAGTCCCAAACTTCAAATTAAAAGTTCTTACTAACACACCAAGAAACTTCTCAAATTCGAATTGTCGAGTGTTTAACCATATGAGTACGAATTACCGCGTCTTAGCAATGATTTTTTAGTTCGAATTACTGAGTGCATAAAAATGTATGGACATAATTCGAAATATAAAGAGATTTTGTAGGGGACTCGTGATATCTTTGAATTAATGAGAGGTTCGAAATAACGCAGGTTTGAAATAACAAGAGTCGACTGTATCTGTTTTGACTCAAATTCTTTTTCAACCCGATAGCCTCAATGTATAACAAAAATTGCCTAGGCTCTGTTGCCTTCAATCTGTCTAGGTCTTTTAAGCTTCGAGGTTTCCTTTTAAATTCTTTCGGTATATTCATTTTATTAAAAGTTAACTTGGAAATTGATGTTATTTTCGTTGACGCTAAGAAAAAGTCCCCATTACGCCTAAGCAAACAACGTGCATGTAATCTAGGCAGCACTGACACACTATGTCAATGTTTAGCATTTCTATTGGTGAAGATTCATATGGTGTTCCGGCTGCGCACCATTTCTAAAGGATCATTCTTTCTCAACTCTATAGTATCACTACCTGGTGGAAAAACTAGGTGATGTTTGACCATTAGTCCCTTCTGAGTGCACCGCATACAAGAAAAGTAGCCACTATGTCCCTTAGTGCCCAACACAAATGACTTCGCGGGTGCATCCATAGCGATACAGCGAATAATGATTTGAAAGCACTTGTTTCCGAAAAGAAAACCTTCTATCATCAATGCCAAAGTCTAAAATCAAATTTGGCAACTTTCAATCATTAGCGGTTAGGAGATAGGTGCCGTCTCCAACTTTTCTTTCCACCACAGAGCAAGGCGTTTGCAAAACAGTTCTCGCATCGTTCGGAACTGAAATGTCGCAGTTTCGCAATAATGACAACAGCGCATTGACTGCATTGAAACTTATGTTGAATTCTTAGCTATTCTTAGCACTTAGCTATTCCCTCACAAAGGTCAACTTCACTTTTCTTGCTACTGGCAAAAGACCCACTGCAGCACTCTTATGATTTCGTTTGCCAAAAGATCATTTGAATTGTTGTTTTCCTGAAAAGGAAATAATAGTTAATAAGCCTCTCTTTTGCCCACGCGACACAATTGTTTGACTGACATAATATTTGATATAATTGATATAATAATTGATTTGTTTGCACTACGCACTTGCACTTCACTTGCACTTTCACGACTGAATGACAAAATTTGATCATTTCGGCATGTGCTTAAGATGTGCTTAGATAAGAATCGCTTTAGGATCAAGCAAGCAGAACATGAGTGCATAGTAACAAAGCAAAACCAAGCAATGATCATATTTTAATCACCTGCATGCTCATTTGGCGAATGCTTTGCATTTCGTTGTTGTATTTCAAAGCAATCATACTTTGAGCATATGGAGGGGTCATTTATGAGTCTTCTTTCGATCGCCCAGGAGATTAGTCGCTTATTAATCGTCAAGGGGACTCAAAAAGGACTCATGACGATTTCTGTTAAAACAGTCTTCCAAATGCTTGCTGGGGTGTTCCCAGATTACATATTTGCTTATGTTAATGCTAATTTCAATTACATTTTCAACACTTTTTCTGAAGCTACATATTTCTTTTTTTCTTTTTTACCTCTGTTGGCCAGCAAATCTTATTTGAAACTTTCAAATTTAATTTTAAATTAAAAGTCTTCGCTGGTAAACTGCTTCATTTGTAGCCATCGTTAACGCAATGCACTCTGCTTCTGTGCTGCTTAACGCAACGACATTGTGCTTGCTGACGGCCAGGAGAATATACTTCCAGCTAGGAAGAACGCGGCACGCGCGTAAGAACGTCTGTCTCTTTTGGCAATCTGCATCGGCGTATCTTGTTGTTGATGTATCAAATTCAAGAGAATGCCAAATCCATCTTACCTGCCTAGTACCTAAGAATATGTTTTGCAGCTAATTCATGCTCTGCATGTAAATCGTTGTTTCGCTGAGACAGTTTGCAATCTGAGCTGATCTTGCAAAAGCTAACATTGCGAGAGAAAGCTTTCGCAAGAACCCTAAAAGTTTGGGACGCAGCTGGTAAATTGCACCCATCTTCGCTTCTTACATTCCAAGAAGAGAGAGAGAGCCTGGAATGGGGAGCTATAAAAAGAGCCACATGGGTCAATTCAGTCTTTTCCGGCCGCATCACGAGGATCTTCAATAGTGCAAAAATTTTGCTTAAAAAATTTTTTTTTGTACTTAGAGTTACAAAGAAAAAAAAACTTCTTGATTATATAAACAAGTAGTAGGCTCTAGTAGAGACTGCTCGACTAGGAGATACCCTGAACCCTCCAAGCTGATATTCTAATCATTCTGCACTTCTTTTATGCACACATACATACACATGCCTCCACATGCACGCATAAGCTCGCGCTCTGCTAACTGCGCAGTAAGCAGCGACTGCGCTTGGGCTGCGCTGCAGTGTGGGCAATACTATGAGATTTTATTTGTTGAATAATTTCGTTTGTAGATGTATGATCTTAATGAAACTTTCAGAATGTAATCATAATGTATAATTGTATATGTGTGTACATTCCGAAGCACAAGTCTCTAGTATTTGAAATACGTTTTTTACGAATTGGGGGCGAAGGGGGCGTGGTATCCAAAATCTGTAAATGACAAAATGTGTGTATCCATCGAATGTATATACACAACAAATCTGAACACTCTATGTTTAAGTGTTCAAATTGGGCTGAAAAAACAATATCAATTTATCGATTATCCTCGATAAAAAAGATATCGAGTGAGTTATCGAAAAAATATGATAAACTCGTACTGCCTATGGTATACACGAGTGTACATACAAAATTTCAGCTCTCTAGCTCTTGTAACTTCTGAGATCGACGCACTCATACGGACGGACGGACAGACGGACAGGGCTATATCGACTCAGCTCATCGCCCTGATCAAGAATATATATATTTTATGGGTTCAGGGTATAATAAATATGTAATTTAAAAAAAAAACCGCAAGCGCTATCAAAACGCAAAAAGCGTAAACGATCGTGGTGGAGGCGGGATTTTTCAGCGCGCAACGGGCGTAACAAATACATATGTATATAAGTTAACACATCCGGTCAGACAAAGTCAACGACTGCAGTTCTGCACGATCAGGAAAGCTGCAACAATGTTTAATACCAATTATGCCAAACTACACAATACGTTGCCGTCAACATTCCATGCGCCGTCGCACAGTAGGGCCTCTGCCGGCAGAGCGTGGCAAAAATAAGTAAAGTCATAATCACCGATTTTGGATTTTTTGATGCCATTCGATTGGAAATTAACCATAGGGACAGGTTCCAAAAGATTTTTGAAAATAAGTGAATTTTAAGAGTAGTTATGACCTCTCAAAGTTGGGTAAATTTGCAAACTGCATCGAAACATCGAAATTTTGTAAAAAATGTTGCACTTTGCGACCGAACTGAAGCAAATATAATGTATGGATTGTTGATTTCTTGGTATCGTTGGAAAGATTGGTTTATTCTCAACAAAATAAAGGAAAAATGATGTCATTCTGTTTATTAGTTTAGGAGTTATATTCATTCTAGGTAACATCCAAATTTTGCCCTTTTTTTTACCTAAAGTGGATTAAAACTATTCGATTTCCTGCGATTTCCGAACTGCGGTTTATATACACGTGTTAAGAAATGTATCCTCTACAAGATTCATAAAAAATTGGCTGCAGAAATCTGCCGGATTTGTTTATTATAGCAAAAAACTAACCCAAAATCGGCAATAAAACGCACAAAATGTACTAAAAAAGGTCGAATTTGCATGCAGCTGCATGCAGTAGGTAGAAATGCCGACGGCAAATCAAAGGGTTTGGGTTTTTTGGCAAAAAGAAAAAAATAATTTTTTTTTTCCAATTTTGTATTGTTTTTTTGTTTAAGTGATAATATTTACTGTAATTAATTCAAATAAAATTATTTTCAACATAAAATATTTCAGTTTTTCATACAAATGCAGGAATTTTTGGTAAAAAATCCCATTTTTCATCTTTGAGGTAAAACTGTGAAGCCACCTATTACCGCATCACCTTGTGCTTAGATTCATTTTAAAGCTTAAGGAATTCTCTGTCGAATGCTTTTTAAATGATTTAAATATATTGCTTGGCTCCAAAGTTATGATTTTCGCAACACAAAATGAGCAAAGGTCCCACTGTGCGTCGTGACGTTGAAACATAATCCATTCAGCATAATCGCTGACACAGCGATTATAGGTCAGGGCTAGCTTATGTTAAGAATATTTGGTCATTTATATTTCAGTACGGATTTGAAAAATAAACGAACAAGTAATAATTCTATTTCGCTGATTTAACTTCGTGCAGAGATCACAAGTGAACAGTCTGAGTATATTAATTATTAACTGGCGCCCAACTGGCAGAACCTGCTCATCAAAGAAATCTCAAGCAAGGAGGCAACATCGTTGGATCGACATCGTTGGACTTGCCGACGGGATAAACAGACGAAAAAGGAGAGCTACAATAACATATAAAAAACATAGTTTTTAAAGGAATGTGACTAGAGTGCTTATTTAAAGTAAATAAATACAAAAAAATTAAACAAAAGTGTTTGTAAAGTGTCTTTGCAACGGGAAATTTTTGAATTACATTGAAAATCTTATTTATTTTTTTATTTATTTATTTATTTCTTAAGGATAATTGAAAAACAATGGAGTCAACTTAACATTAAAAAAAAGCCTAAGCAAAGTACAGAGAATATCACTAGTAGCACCGACCCGATGGGGGTGTTTTATTTGCCAGTCCGGCCAGCTATGCCCACATTTCACAGCCAAATATGGTCAGTGCTACTAGTGAAGCTATGAAAAAAAGGTGTTAGTAAGAAAACTTAAACAACATATTAAGGGCATATATATTAACTATATGAAATTAAAAATAAAAAAATAAAAAAAAAATGAAAATAAAAATAAATAATAATAATAATAATAAATAAAAAACAAAAAAAGAGAAAAAAAAATGAATTATAATAATTACAAAAAAAAAAGAGTAAAGAAAAAACAATTAGGAAAGATTTAATACAGAAAAGGAAAAATGAAGATATTAAAAGAAGTTGCGAAAGAGATAATATAGATAATGAGAAATCAAAAAAGAAAAGAGTAAGGGAATAGTCGAACAAGATTATAGGATAGAATTGAAAATTCACAACACAACATTGGCAACGAAAAATGTATACCAATGCTTATGCCTGGGCATTGTGCGTGATTTCCCTAAGATAAGCTGATAGAGTAGTTTTAAATTTAGGAAGAGAGAGCTCTAAGGGAAAAACGTGATAGTATTTGTTAAAATTCGCACAAAGGACATAAAACGCACTGTGCAAAGAATAATCCCTAGTGCAGACTGGTAAGTGGAGAGGCCGATAGTGTCTAGTTGTTCGGGACGGAACCGAAAAACTTAGACGACCCAACAGAGAGGCTGAATCAATGTCACCACTAATCAATTTATGCAAAAAAAAAAACAATTCTTAGAATTGTTCTGCGATTGGTTAGCGATGGAAGGTCAATCAGCTGGAGCCTACTATGATAAGACGGCAATCGTACATTACTGTCCCATCTAAGGTCTCTTAAGGCAAAGAGAAGAAACTGTTTTTGGACCGATTCAATACGATCCTGATACAGTTTAAGCTGAGGAGACCATACAACAGAGCAGTACTCTAAGATAGGACGCACAAGCGAAGTAAATAATCGCTTGGTGGTAAAAGGGTCTTTAAATTCCTTAGACCAACGTTTAATAAAGCCAAGCACACTTTTGGCTTCATTAACGATGGTAGAAATATGAAGATTGAAGTTAAGTTTACAGTCAAAGAGCACACCAAGATCTTTGACTGTATAGATGCGTCTTAGGGAAATGTTGCTAATTTTATAATCAGCAAGAACGGTACGACTGAAGGTTATTGTCATACACTTTGAACAATTTAAGTCCAGCTGGTTTGCCACACACCAAAGTTGAAATGCATTTAGGTCATCTTGAAGGTGATGATGACCATTTGCATTGGAGTATGGAAGGCAAAGTTTAACATCATCAGCATACATAAATATAGTAGAATATGAAATACAGTTAGGAAGGTCATTTATGAAAAGAGAAAAGAGCAATGGACCCAAATGGCTACCCTGAGGTACACCAGACGATACAAAGATCTCTTTAAACATATGTAGCTGTTCTCAGCAAGACTCTTTGGGTTCTACCACTGACCAGAAAACACATAGACTAGACATGTAGAACAAAATTTTCTACTGCTGTAGACTGTTAAGTTGGTCGACCACTATACTTCGTATTTGCTCGGCTCTGTCGCTGGAGGTTCGAGCAGAGAAAATACTGCACAACAAAAACAGTGCGCTGCTAGCGCTCAATCGAAATGTTCCCGTTTCCATATGAAGCACAGCCACGATTGAGTGATAGTAGGTTACGCAAAGCGGTCAGCTGTTTTAACAGCGTGACGTCGTTATTTCAGAAAATGGTGCGCGCGCGTTTAAATTTGTATGAAAATCAAGCAATTTTGGCACTGTTATTTGTTTTAAAACTAGTAGACTAAATAAAACGAGCTGAGCAGCTAATCACAAGTTCTAAATAGATTAATGAATCGGACAATATAATGGTTTTTGCTAATTTTTATATTCTAAGTCGTTTTCTAGGCAGTTATTGATCAGCCAATCCCTTGACCACTTTTACTTTCGCGTGGAATGGCTTTAATTATATTATTTAAGGCATTACTTTTTAAAACTAAATAGTTACTCATCAATCCGCATTATAATATTCACCAATTTCATTTATTATACTACGAATCTAATGGCCATAGATGATACGCAGCGTTGTTAGCTGCTGCCTAGCTTTTCAGAGCTGATTCAGACAGATTATATGTTTCCTTGGGTTTTAATACTCATAATCATGTTCAGTTTTTGATTTTGTAATTAATACATCAATTTTAATTCATTCCACCGGATGTTTCTGACATGACAGCAGGTCTGAGCAGCACCTTTATTGGTGCAGCTTCAACGTGTACTACATTTGTATATGTGGATAGTTTGGCATAAATAAACCTTATTGATGGCGAAAACTCAGTTAACTATGTCCATCAACCAATCCTGCTGACTTTTTGGCTATTTTGGCCATATCACTGCTGCTTTCGAAAGACCTCCCAGTTCATTCTAATTTATACTTAGTTTCTTTATTGTATGATAATAAATTTAGTTGTTGACCACTTTTAAGGTATTTACTGTTGAAATTTACTAATATATACTTAATTTTGCTTGTTTTGGACCACTTGGCCGATCTCTGCTGAAGTTCCCGCCAAGCTTTAGCCGGGATAACATAGCGAAATCTGGAAATGTGACGTCACAAGAGATCTGTTAGTTAACATTAAAAGTAACGGGACTGGTCTTTGCGCAACCTACTGTGTCTTTTAACAGTGAAGCACAGCTATGTGTCATTTGTCCTACTCTGTCTCTCAGTCCCTCTCTCTCGCTCTGTATGGTCGCTGAAATCATCACTCTCAGCAGCGCACAAAAATTGAAATTTCTGTTCGCGACGATCCCAGCTCTATCCTTTTCAGTGAAGAGTATACCGAAATCTTAAAAGCGTTTGCTACACTCATGCACACATGAGGTGAAAATCCTAAGCGTTCAAGCTTAAGAATTAGTATGTGATGATGTACAGAGTCAAATGCTTTACTGAAGTCAGTATAAATAACATCAGTTTGCATATACATATGCATATATGTATGTATGTACATTGTATGTACATACATATATATGTGCATATAAGAAATAGTGGAGAGAGAATGAATAGTGAAGAATATTCAATAATCTGCGCATAGACGAATGTGCATATGTACATATGTATGTATGTATGCATATATGTATATATATGTACATGCATGTAAAAATTGGCAGAGAGAGAGTAAATGGTGAAGAGCATTCAATAAAGCGCGTATATATATATATATATATATATATATATATATATATATATATATATATACATATATGTCGGAGATAAATTGATAGAGTACAGTATTTTGAAATTACGCGCCAATACTCATAAGGTTCTGTTGTGTGGTCAGTGTTGTTCTAGCGTGACCAAATTGAGTTAATGCAACACTAAAATGGTGTAACGTCAGTAAATACTGATATCGAGTGTGGCTCAGGGTTGTGTTGGGTAAGTGTGACGATGATTGTTATCGATACTGAGTATAGGAAGAATATGATCTCTAGTAGACATGAATGTGCTTGAGCGCGTCACTTTTTGGTTTGAGTTGAGACCCGACATTACGCTGAGACTCGCTGCACAATTTTAGTGGCGTAATGGAGAACAAAATACAAGACGAATCGACTGTAACTGAGGATTTTAATGACCCGCCGATATCAGAAGTGGGATCAAACTCTCGACCAACAGTGGCTGAAGATCAATTTCGTATTTTGTTAGAGCAACAAAATCAGAATTTTCTGGAACTTGCAAAAAGTTTGCAAGCGTCGTCTAAACAACCGTTACAAAATGGCGGCATTGTCTTGCCGAAATTCAATTCTGATGTTGCTGGCGCCGATGCGAGACAGTGGTGTGCTACTGTAGATATCTTATTCAGCGAAAAACCTTTGTCTGGGAGTGAATTAATTTTGGCTAACAAAATGTTTGGATGGAAGCGCGTCTCAGTGGCTATCGCAGATTTGTTATGCAGGCATTACTTGGCCTCAGTTCAGACAACTGTTTGAGCAAACGTATCAAAGTGTTGAGACGCCAGCGGCATCTATTCTAAATCTACTGAATAGTCGTCCAAATGCTGGCGAGTGTTTTGCTGTGTATGCCAGTCGACAAATTACATCTCTATTGACTAAATGGCGAGACATGGATACTGAGGGTATAGCTACGTCTGTTGTGCTTGGTCATTTGGCAAATCACGACCACAGGTTGCAACGCATTGCCTACACTGGAAACATTAGTAACAGAAGGGATTTGCAGTCGGAGTTACAGGTGTTTTCGTTCGAAAGAAAGCGATTTAACTTCACGGAGGAGGAACCTTCGAACAAACGCCCCAAGATGTTTCAAGTTAAATGTCACTCATGCGGGAAACTTGGAAATAAGAAGGCAAAGTGCAGAGTGAAGAAACAATCGCCATCTAGAGAAGACCTTCGAGGTGAGCGAGCGTCGTCGCAGCGTACTAAAACAGTCAAGTGTTATCGCTGTCATGATCTGGGACACATTTCTACACAATGTCCGAGGAATTCGTCTGGAGAAGATGCAGGGTCTCGAGTACATAAGAGAGTGGAACTGTGTGTCGTCGACGAGCCAAAAACAATGATGCAACATCGAGATGAGAAGTATCAGACTATTTTTGATTCGGGCTCTGAGTGCTCTTTAGTTAAATTGTGTTTATCACACAAGTTGACCGGTAAAAGAACAAACAATGTGGTGTCACTAAGCGGTATTGGTACTACTACTATTATTTGTACGATTCAGATAACAAGTAACGTAATGATTAATGGAAATTGTATTGAAATAGTGTTCCATGTAATTGAGGATGCATGTATGAAAAATAGTATTGTATTAGGTCGCGAGATATTAGCTCAAGGGTATATCGCTATAGTATCATGTGCAGGTGTCGAATTTGTAAAAGACAAAACAGTTAATATTTGTTCTGTAAAAGCCTATGAATATGATTTTGAAAACGTATGCACAGAGTTAAGTGGAGAAGAGAAAAACCAATTGCTTAAGTTATTGGAAAAGTATAGAAAACAGTTTATTCAGGGAACACCTTGTACTCGTGTAAATACAGGAGAGATGACTATTCGCTTAATCGAACCAACTAAGACGGTACAAAGACGACCTTATCGATTTAGCCCTAACGAACGAGAATTACTCCTAGCTAAAGTTCAAGAGCTGTTAGAGTATAATGTAATCAGGCCTAGCAGTTCGCCCTTTGCTAGCCCGGCACTCTGTGTTGATTATAGAGAATTGAATGAAAATACAGTGGCTGATAAGTTTCCACTTCCTCTAATATCCGATCAAATAGCTAGACTGAGAGGAGCCAAGTATTTCACTTGCCTAGATATGGCCTGTGGATGCTACCAGGTGCAGTTGCATAAAGATTCCATTGAATACACAGCATTTGTCACTCCGGATGGGCAGTTCGAGTTTACGGCCATGCCGTTTGGGTTAAAGAACGCACCATCGGTATTCCAGAGAGCGGTAATGAAAGCGATCGGCGACCTGGCCTATACTTATGTAATTGTTTACATGGACGATATAATGATCGTTGCCCCAACGAAGAAAGATGCTTTTGAGAGATTAGAAACGGTTTTGAATGTACTGTCTAATGCTGGCTTTTCATTTAATGGTGAAAAATGTTCATTTTTAAAAGACTCGGTTCAGTATCTTGGATATGAAGTACGAGTAGGTAAAATTCGTCCTAATTTACGTAAAGTTGAAGCACTGAGTGAATTGCCACCTCCCACGTCAATCACAACTTTGAGACAATTTATTGGCTTAGCTTCATACTTTCGGCAATTCGTGCCAGGTTTCTCTCAGGTAATGAAGCCCCTTTATGCACTGACTTGTGATAAAACTAGCTTTAGCTGGAAAAAGGAGCATGAGTCAATTCGCAAACAAATTGTTACGATTCTTACTAACAAACCAGTGTTAATGATATTTGACCCAAAATACCCAGTGGAGCTGCATACTGATGCAAGTTCAATCGGGTATGGAGCTATACTCTTACATAGAATAGAAAATAAACCATATGTCATAGAGTATTTTAGAAAGACAACTACTACATGTGAATCTAAATATTCGTCCTATGAGTTGGAAACTTTAGCAGTAGTTAAGGCAGTAAAGCACTTTAGACACTATTTGATTGGAATTAAATTTGTTCTATTTACGGATTGTAATTCTTTAAAGGCGTCTAGAACGAAAATTGAATTAACACCAAGGGTATATCGTTGGTGGGCATTTTTACAATCCTTCAATTTCGATATACAGTATCGGGAAGGGAAGCGTATGGCCCACGTAGACTTTCTCTCTAGGAACCCCTTGACAAATAAGAAAGAAGTGTCACAGAATAAATTCCTTGAAAAGCGTGTAGAAATTATGACAGTGTCGGAAAGTTGGATACAAGCCGAACAGCAACGCGACCCTGATATTTCAGGTATAATTCGCAAATTAATTGATGGAGAGCTTTCGAATGATTTATCATTCACGTATGAAATTAGGGCTAAAGTTTTGTATAAGAAGATTCAACGCAATGGTAAGACTCGTAGTTTACCAGTGATCCCGCGATCGCTTCGGTGGTCGATAATAAATCAAGTTCATGAATCAATATTCCATCTCGGGTGGGAAAAGACCTTGGATAAGGTATACGAGCACTATTGGTTTAAGGGGATGACAAAGTATGTCCGAAAATTCGTAGCGAACTGTATCACATGTAGAGTGACAAAATCATCTTCAGGGAAGGTTCAAGCGGAACTACACCCAATACCTAAAGTGAGTATACCCTGGCATACTTTGCATGTAGACATTACTGGAAAGTTAAGTGGCAAGAATGATCGCAAAGAGTATATAATAGTACAAATTGATGGTTTTACGAAATATGTGTATCTGTATCACACATTTAAGCTGGACGCTAATAGCTGTATCAACGCATTGAAATCTTCAATTGCTATATTCGGAGTACCCAATCGAATAATAGCTGATCAAGGTAGATGTTTTACAGGTGCGAAATTTGCTGAATTTTGTGCTTCTCAGAAAATTCATCTGCATTTGATAGCCACGGGAACCAGTAGGGCCAACGGACAGGTCGAAAGAGTGATGAGTACTTTGAAAAATTTGCTAACTGTCGCTGAGGCCAGTGATCGAGTATGGCAAGATGTCCTGGGAGAAGTGCAATTGTCACTAAATAGTACAATTAACAGAATAACCAAGTCCAGTCCACTAGAACTCTTAATTGGGAAGAGTGCCAGACCCTTGGGACTAGTTCCTATTGATGATATGGAGCCTCAAGTTAATGTAGCAGAGATACGAAAGCAAGCGATAAAGAATATAGAGAAAGCAGCTCAGTATGACAAAGTTAAATTTGATAAGGGTAAAGCTAAAGTTGTGAAGTTTGGTATAGGAGATTACGTTTTAATTAAAAACAACGAACGTATACAAACAAAGTTAGATCCAAAGTTTCGTGGACCTTTTGTAATCATAGAAGTTTTAGAGGGTGACAGATATAGACTGAGATCTTTGACAAATAAACGACTGTACAAATACTCTCATGACAGCTTACGAAGAATGCCTGAGGGGTAAGTACCAAGTGAGCTGGATATCGACGGAGATGAAATGAGTTCATCTGAAGAAACGGGTGAAACAGACCGTATGGAAACGGGTGAAACAGACCGTATGGAAACAGTTGCAACAGACTGTAAAGACGGGGGATAGATGACGTCAGATGTCGTGGAGTATTGTCGATGGCTACGTGGAGGTACTTTGCCTAGGATTCTTGAGACGTAAACGTGACATGAAAGGACTGATTAACCAGAATTGAAATGTAAAAGAAAATATACTGAAGAGACATTGTTAATGAAATTGAAATGTAAAAGAAAATTTACTGAAATGACAATGTTAATGAATTGAGAATGTTGTGTTAAGAAACGGTTATGTGAATTGAAAGCTTGAATTGAGACAAAATACTTTTGAAGATTTTTAATGAATATTAATTGCTTTAATAAAGTTTGGAACTATTAAAATGAGTTTCGAGAGAACTGTTGCCTACACGTGGACGTGTAGATTGTCAGGTTGGCCGTGTCGGAGATAAATTGATAGAGTACAGTATTTTGAAATTACGCGCCAATACTCATAAGGTTCTGTTGTGTGGTCAGTGTTGTTCTAGCGTGACCAAATTGAGTTAATGCAACACTAAAATGGTGTGACGTCAGTAAATACTGATATCGAGTGTGGCTCAGGGTTGTGTTGGGTAAGTGTGACGATGATTGTTATCGATACTGACTATAGGAAGAATATGATCTCTAGTAGACATGAATGTGCTTGAGCGCGTCACTTTTTGGTTTGAGTTGAGACCCGACAGTACGCTGAGACTCGCTGCACAATTTTAGTGGACGTACGTTCTTCATGAAACTTTTAGATTGTGATTATATCATTACTATGCGTGTATGTGCCGAATCTCAAGTCTCTAGTATTTGAAATACGCATTTTACAAAGGTGAGGGTGAGGGGGTGGATATAGGGGTGGGGGGTGAATTATAACAAAAACCGAAATTCTAAAAAGTATATATGAGCCTACGTTTAAAATTTGGAGACTCTAGCTCAAAAGATGTAGGAGATATAATTTAATAATTGACATTCGATAAGGTTTTTCATCGATAAGAAAATAATCGGACAAGTTATCGAAATTATGTGATAAACTCGATATGCGCGTGCTATATACGGACATTTAAAAAAAAAAGTTGAAGTCTCTAGCTATTGTATCTTCGGAAATCGACGCGTTCAAACATACGGACAGACGGACAGACGGACATGGCTAAATCGACTCAGTTCGTCGCCCTGATCAAGAATATATATACTTTATGGGGTCTGCCACGCCTCCTTCTCCCTGTTAAATACTTTTAACAAAACCATTATACCCTGATTTCCCATTTTCAATGGGTTCAGGGTATAACAAGTAAGAAAGCTCTAGTCGAGACTGCTCGACTAGGAAATCCCCTGAACTCTTCGGAGAACTGATATTTCAATAATTCTTCGCGTCTTTCTGCTTACACAAAACACACACACACACACATGCATAGACACACATAGGCGCGCACGCATAAACACGCATGGGCTGCAGTGTCGGCTTACCATGGGAATTTAATTGTTTAATAACTTTTTTTGTAGATGTACGTTCTTCATGAAACTTTTAGATTGTGATTATATCATTACCATGCGTGTTTATGCCGAAGCTCAAGTCTCTAGTATTTGAAATACGCCTTTTACAAATGTGAGGGTGAGGGGGTGGATATAAGGGTGGGGGTGAATTATAACAAAAATCGAAATTCTATAAAGTACATATAAGTCTACATTTAAAATTTGAAGACTCTAAAGATGTGGGAGATATAATTTTATAACTGTCTTTCGATAAGGTTTTTTATCGATAAAAAAATAACGGGACAAGTTATCGATCTTTTGTGATTAGCTTGATATGCGCGCTGTATATACGGACATTTTAAAAAAAAGTTGAAGTCTCTAGCTATCGTAGCTTCAGAAATCGACGCGTTCATACATACGGACGGACGGACGGACGGACGGACAGACAGACGGACAGGGCTAAATCAACTTATCTCGTCGCCCTGATCAAGAATATATATACTTTGTGGGGTCTGCCACGCCTCCTTCTCCCTGTTACATACTTTTAACAAAACCATTATACCCTGATTTCCCATTTTCAATGGGTTCAGGGTATAAAAAGCACTAGTAGCATCGACCCGATGGGGGTGTTTTATTTGCCAGTCCGGCCAGCTATGCCCACATTTCACAGCCAAATATGGTCAGTGCTACTAGGGAAGCTATGAAAAAAAGGTGTTAGTAAGAAAAGTTAAACAACATATAAAATGCATATATATTAACTATATAAAATTAAAAATAAAAAAAATAAAATAAAAACAAGTAAGAAAGCTCTAGTCGAGACTGCTCGACTACGAAGTCCCCTGAACCCGTCTTTTTGCTTACAAAAGAAACACACACACACATACATAGGCACATATAGGCACGCACGCATAAACACGCATGGGCTGCATGTGGGCTTCTCATGGAAACTTAATTGTTTAATAACTTTTATTGTGGACTTACGTTCTTCATGAAACTTTTAGATTGTGATTATATCATTACTATGCGTGTAGATACCGAAGCTCAAGTCTCTAGTATTTGAAATACGCCTTTTACAAAGGTGAGGGTGAGGGGGTGGATATAGGGGTGGGGGTGAATTATAAAAAAACCGAAATTCTATAATCAACATATGAGTCTATATTTCAAATTTGGAGACTCTAGCTCAAAAGATGTAGGAGATATAATTTAATAATTGATATTCGATAAGGTTTTTCATCGATAAAAAAATAATCGGACAAGTTATCGAAATTATGTGATAAACTCGATATGCGCGTGCTATATACGGACATTTTAAAAAAAAGTTGAAGTCTCTAGCTATTGTATCTTCGGAAATCGACGCGTTCAAACATACGGACAGACGGACAGACGGACAGACGGACGGACGGACGGACTTTTAACAAAACCATTATACCCTGATTTCCCATTTTCAATGGGTTCAGGGTATAAAAAGAAAAAAAAATTATAATAATTATAATAATTACAAAACAAGTAAGAACGTTGCAGTCGGGCGTTACCGACTGCGGGATACTCATTCACATCCCATCAGCAATTCAGTAGCCAAGTTTAGCTCTAGTACTGCAGAAAATGCAGTTTTTCTCGATTTGCCACGCCCCTAGTGGGCGTAGACATCTCATTTTTGGCCAGATCGTAGAACGAGCTAACGGTAGTCTAACCGTAAAGTTTGGATGCATACGCTCCAAAGATGTGAAAATTACAGGGTATTTTTCGATATGCCACGCCCCCAAAGAGGCGTAAAAATTATTTTTGGGGAATCGATAGAGGAGGTTACCAGTAAAACAACTATCTAAATTTGAAGCTTCTAGCTCCTATACTTTAGGGGATATAAACTTTTGCGGTTTGCCACGCCCCCTTTGGGCGGAGATATATCCACCATAACTTGTTCGACTTGGGTGGTCATCCCGCGTATATATACAAAATTTCAGGTCTCTAGCATCAATAATGCCTAAAATATAGCAAAATCGGGAAAATCACTATATCTTCAGGTCCGATTTGCCACGCCCCTAGTGGGCGTAGACATATATATTTTTGACCAGTCTTTATAAAATGATAACATTAGCTCACATACAAAATTTCAACTTTCTAGCTTTAAAACTCTAGGAGATAAAGTTTTATCCGATTTGCCACGCCCCCAATGGGCGGAGATATATCCGCCAGAGCTTGTTGAACTTGGGTGGTCAACGCGGACCTACATACCAAATTTCAGCTTTCTAGCTCTTCAACTAACATGATTTCTGGAATATCGGAAAATGCATTTTCCGATTTGCCACGCCCCTAGTGGGCGGATCGAGAAAATTTTAACACTTTATTAAACGGAGTTATACACGAGTATGTGTTCCAAATTTCAAGTCTCTAGCTTCAATAGCGCCGAAATGAACAGACGGACAGACGGACGGACATTGCACAAAACCAATATACTAATTCACTTCGTGAATGAGTATAATAATTCACTTCGTGAATGAGTATAAAAAAGAGAAAAAAAAAATTAAAAAAGATTTAGTACAGAAAAAGGAAAATGAAGATATTAAAAGAAGTTGCGAAAGAGATAATACAGATAATGAGAAATCAAAAAAGAAAAGAGTAAGGGAATAGTCGAAATAGAGTATAGGATAGAATTGAGAATTCACAACACAACATTGGCAACGAAAAATGTATACCAATGCTTATGCCTGGGCATTGTGCGTGATTTCCCTAAGATAAGCTGATAGAGTAGTTTTAAATTTAGGAAGAGAGAGCTCTAAGGGAAAAACGTGATAGTATTTGTTAAAATTCGCACAAAGGACATAAAACGCACTGTGCAAAGAATAATCCCTAGTGCAGACTGGTAAGTGGAGAGGCCGATAGTGTCTAGTTGTTCGGGACGAAACCGAAAAACTTAGACGACCCAACAGAGAGGCTGAATCAATGTCACCACTAATCAATTTATGCAAAAAAAAAAACAATTCCTAGAATTGTTCTGCGATTGGTTAGCGATGGAAGGTCAATCAGCTGGAGCCTACTATGATAAGACGGTAATCGTACATTACTGTCCCATCTAAGGTCTCTTAAGGCAAAGAGAAGAAACTGTTTTTGGACCGATTCAATACGATCCTGATACAGTTTAAGCTGAGGAGACCATACAACAGAGCAGTACTCTAAGATAGGACGCACAAGCGAAGTAAATAATCGCTTGGTGGTAAAAGGGTCTTTAAATTCCTTAGACCAACGTTTAATAAATCCAAGCACACTTTTGGCTTCATTAACGATGGTAGAAATATGAAGATTGAAGTTAAGTTTACAGTCAAAGAGCACACCAAGATCTTTGACTGTATAGATGCGTCTTAGGGAAATGTTGCTAATTTTATAATCAGCAACGGTACGACTGAAGGTTATTGTCATACACTTTGAACAATTTAAGTCCAGCTGGTTTGCCACACACCAAAGTTGAAATGCATTTAGGTCATCTTGAAGGTGATGATGACCATTTGCATTGGAGTATGGAAGGCAAAGTTTAACATCATCAGCATACATAAATATAGTAGAATATGAAACCCAGGCAACAAAGACAGCAACCTCCAATATTTCTGAAGACGATATTTCGTCACCAGCCTTGGTTTCTTCAGTGGCGCCCCCTCTTACTCCAGACTTGGCTACAATAATAGCTGACGCCATTTCTGCCGCTTCACTTCGGCAAACAGAATTGATAGCTCAGATTTCTATGAGGCAAAGTGAGACGTTGTCGCAGGTGATAGAGAGTGGCTTCCAGAAACTGCTTTCATCATCCGCAGAGCCGCATACAAGTCGCAGTCCCATACTGCCAGTGCAAGATAATACCAGCAATCTTGGCCAACAAGAGTTTCAACCAGCTTCAACTGTATCTGGCACCCATTCAAACAATAGATTCACGTCATTAGGAACGGATTTGCGACCAGATCGCATCAGCCAAATTATTTCAAATTGGAAGGTACGTTTCAATGGCAAAACGGCCTTGTCAGTAGAAGATTTCATTTATCGAACTGAAGCTCTTACGCATCAGACTCTAGAAGGCAATTTTGAGCTGTTGTCTAGATACGTTAGCAACCTCTTTGATGGTAGTGCGAGTGATTGGTTTTGGCGCTATCACAAAAGTGTGCCTGGGATTCGCTGGCAAGAACTTTGTTTTGCACTTAGAGAGCAATTTAATGATGATAGAACTGACCTTCATATCCGAGCTGCCATAGATAGGCGTAAGCAAAAGATAGGCGAACCCTTCGATGAATTCCATGAGGCCATCGTATCACTTGCGGACAAACTTTCGAGTCCCTTGCGTGAGTTATCTCTACTCCAAATTCTCCGTAATAATTTGCTCCCTGAAATTCAGCATGAACTTCTTTATGAGAGAATTGAAAGAGTTGCTCAGCTACGTCATTTGGTGCGCACGCGCGAAATTTTCTTGCAAACGATTGGCAAGCCATTAGTGAATAGGCCGCATCCTATACCTATGCCACGTCGCTCAGTAAATGGAATCGTAATAGAGCACGAGTCTACGGATGAGGACGTCGACAGTCCAGAAGTATCAGCAGTAAATTTACTGTGCTGGAACTGTAATGCGACCGGGCACAGGTACCAAGATTGTACTGCGGAACGTCGAGTATTTTGTTATGGTTGTGGCAAACCCGACACGTATAAGCCTTCGTGCATTTAATGCAACAAGCATTCAAAAAACTTGTCAGCCCGTGCACCGTCGACCGGTGCACGCAAACAAATGGAGTCGACATCAACCAACACATAGATTTTCAGTCCGTTGACTATACCAACGACCCAATTACGACCTCACAACTTGATGATGCCCATTCCGAAACAATACACACACAAATAAGCTCCAAATCTCGCTCTCAACTACGTCGTATCTCAGCAAAAAAACGTCATAAGATAGAGCAGAAGCAGCTAATGTTAGCTGTGCACTATAGGAAAAAAACCCGAAATTTTGGCATAAATACAATAAATACAATCACAGCTGTGATAGCAAACGCTCAAGATATTAGGCCATATGCAAATGTTAGTTTATTAGGACAGAGTATTACTGGCCTAATGGATACAGGCGCTTCCATAAGCTGTATTGGTGGTGAATTTTGTAATCATGTTCTTAATTCAAATATCGTATTTAAGCCTCTGAATTCAGCTGTACGTACTGCAGATGGCAAGGCGCAGAATATAATAGGCAAAATCACTACAGAAATCAAATTTAAAAATGAAGCTAGAATGTTGACATTTTATATAGTACCCTCCTTATCTCAAGATTTATATTTAGGGATAGATTTTTGGACCCAATTTAATCTTCTTCCACTGGAGGTGGTGCCCACAGTCAATAATTTGTCTTCTTTAGAGGATCGTAACCTAAAGCCACTTATAGTCACGCAGCATCAATTGCTGCTGCAACACGTTAACATGTTCCCTTCTTTTGCTAAACTGGGCTTGGGACGAACAACTCTTCTTTCGCATGAAATTAATGTCGCCGGAGCCGCTCCAATTAAGCAACGTCATTATCCAGTTTCACCAGCAGTAGAAAAGTTAATGTATGAAGAGCTGGACAGAATGCTTAAATTAGGCGTGATAGAGGAGTCACAAAGCGCTTGGTCTTCTCCAGTTGTGTTAGTTCGCAAACCAGGAAAGGTTCGTTTGTGTTTAGATAGCAGGCGTGTTAATGCGGTTACCGTTAAGGATGCATATCCTATGCCGTTCATTGATGGTATTCTTAGTAGGCTACCAAAAGCTGAATTCATAACCAGCTTAGATTTAAAAGATGCTTTCTGGCAAATTCCACTAGAGCCGAAGTCACGCGAAAAAACCGCATTTAGCGTACCTGGTAGGCCATTGTATCAATACACTGTTATGCCTTTTGGGCTTTGTAATGCTCCACAGACAATGTCGAAGTTGATGGACTAATCTGCGTCGTGAAGTTTTTATCTATTTAGATGACTTTTTGGTAGTTTCAGATACTTTCGAACGGCATCTAAATGTCCTAAAAGAGTTGGCAAATCACATAAAAACAGCAGGTTTGACCATCAATATTGAGAAAAGTAATTTCTGTCTCAAAGAGGTAAAATATTTAGGTCATGTGATTGGCAATGGCACAGTTAGCACAGACCCAGATAAAATGGTATCTATTACAGAATTCCCAGTCCCGAGGTCAGTCAAACAAGTTAGGCGGTTTTTAGGTATGACGGGAGAGAGTTCTCAGTGAGAGTTAACAGACGTGTTTAATTTTGTGCTCTGCAATTATTATTGTTTTCTTAGTTATATGGTAATGTTAAATTTCACATAATTGCGTTTCGGTTGAATATTGCAAATATCTATATTTCCTGTGCAAGGTTTGATCCGTGGTTTTTAATAATTTGCCTTTTTATTTTGTGAAGTTTGTGTGCAGCGTCGGTTCATTAGTTTCATTATCTGCATTTTTGCTTTAGTGTTTCTATTTGTTGGCGCTCTCCCCAGTTCACTCTTTCTAAGTTTGTTAGTGTTGTGTGTGCATAATTTTCTCTCACTATCTACTGTTGTTGTATTTGCCTCTCTCGAATTTTTGATTTTCGTGTTGTGCAAGTATACTCTCTCGCTGTGTACTTTCGATCTGCTCTTTAACGGCTGTTTTTGTTGTTGACTCGCTCTCTCAACATATGTATATTTTCGTTGCGTTCTGTAACGACTGTTTTGTTGTTGGACTCGCTCTCGACACATTTATACCTCTCTTTGTTTTTTTCATTTGTGTTTACATTCAGTAATTTGTGTTTGATCCCACTTGCCAATATGAGTTGCTGCAAAAAAGCTTACAGTTACAAGCAGGCAGTTGATTCTGCTCAACCGCAATTTATTAATTGCTGGTTGTGTGATAATATGATGCATACTAAGTGTGCAGGCCTTACTGGGCGTGAGTATGACAAGATTATGTCCACTACTAAAGCTGGTAGTGGAGGCGTACGCTGGTCTTGTCCGACTTGCTTGGAAAAACAGATCAACTTTTCTAAAATGTATAGTGCTGTGAGGGCACAATTTTTGAAACTGAAGAAGATTTCTATGCAGTTGACCAGTGACATGGCTGCTGCTGAAGAAATATTAAATCAGTACGGCCTTGAAAATCCTCTCTCTCAATTGGATACTCCTTTGTTGTCGGTAACTCCTTCTATATTAGTACCGTCACCTAATTCGCTTGCTCCTCCCTCACCTTGCGCCTCTGTTTTGTCATCGGCTCCTAATTCACTTGATCCTCCTTCACCTGGTCCCTTATCTGTTTCTCATGTTGATGTTTCTATTCAAACCCAAGCCCCTGTTCCAAATTTGGATACTACTTCTATTGTTGCTCAAACTAAGAGTGATAATAAATCGGCCACTCCGGGCATCACCTTATCCGTTGTCTCTCCTCGAAAGCAAGTATTTTTATCTAGGCTTTCATCTGATACTACATGTGAGGCAGTATCAGCTTTTATTTCTAGCAAGATATCAGCCAATGTTTTTATATCGAAGTTTAGTTTCGCAACTCCGCGAGAAATTGCTTCATTTAAGATTAATGTGCCGATGGAATATTTTACAACCATATGTGACCCTAAATTCTGGCCACCTCACGTAGTCGTGCATGAATTCAAACCTAAGAATCGCAACAAATCAACTCCTGTTTCCTTGAATCCTCCTTCGGTGCAATCAACATCAAACATTACACCAAAAAACTAAATGGTTTACATTCCTCTTCTCATATGTCCCTGGTTTATAAAAATGTACGCGGCCTAAATACTAAACTTAAAAATTTATTCTTACATAGTTTTAGTGTTCAATATGATATTATTGCTTTCACTGAAACATGGTTGTGTAATAATGTTCATAATAGCGAGATCCTTTCAAGTAATTTCACTATTTATAGACCTGACCGTGCTATGCGTAGAGGGGGTGGGGTGTTAATTGCTGTTAAATCCTGTATTCTCTCCGAAGGGTTTAGCTTTTCGTCCCTTCATGATGCAAAGATTATAGGTGTTAAATTAACTCTCCCATCGTTCTCCTTATTTATCACTTGCTCTTACATCCCTCCATCGTCTGATATACAAGTTTATGTTCAACATATAACTTGTATTAAAGAAATTTATGATCATGTAAATGATAAAGACTTGTTTCTGGTTTTGGGTGATTTTAATATTCCCAACACTTCTTGGTCATCAATTTTTAATACAAATTACTTTATTCCGACTATCGATCACTATCTCTTTGATGAATTGTTTAACTTGTCTATGTTTCAGATTAACTATATTTCAAACCATCTAAATCGCACTCCAGATCTTGTGTTTGTTAATAATGATTCGCTCATAAATGTCGCGAGATCAACTCCTTTCTGCTTACCAGAGGATACACATCATCCCACTTTAGAGGTTTTATTCAGTGTTGATAATCCTCCCACTAATACTCCAATGCCTTCTAAGCTTAGTCGCTGTTATCGTAAATGCAATTTTGTTCTGCTTAATGAATTAATTAATTCAACAGACTGGTCTATTTTATATGAGTCGGTTGATATTAATTTGGCAGCATCGTTCTTTTATTCTACCTTAAACTCTATTCTGGATGTTTGTGTCCCTCTCTGCCGTATTTCGCCAGTTTCAAATAAGCCACCTTGGTTTACCAAAACACTTTCGAACTTAAGAAACATTAAAACCAAATGCTTCAGAAATTATAAAAAATCTGGTTCAAGTGTTGACTGGTCCAAATATTCCATTGCCAAGTCAAATTTCAATCTTTTGAATTCTAGTTGTTATGAGAATTATCTTATACGTTGCAAACGTCAGTTTGCTCGAGATCCTAAACAATTTTACTCATTTGTTAATTCGAAGCGTAAATCTTCTGGTTTGCCATCCTCATTTGTCCTTGTTGGTGTAAAAACTTGCAATGACTAGGATTCCTCTGATCTATTTGCTGATTTTTTTCAATCCACTTATTCTTCTGCTGATCTCAACAGCAACTCATATCCATATTCACTTCCTGAATTTGGGTCTATAAATGCTCCTAAAGTTACTGCAGCCTCTCTGGCTGCAGCCATTAGGACATTGAAATCATCTTTCTCTCCTGGTGCAGATAATATTCCTAGTTGTGTGATTAAAGAGTGCAGTGTTTCTCTTCAGTCACATCTACTAAAATTGTTTAACTTGTCCTTGGATACTTCTGTGTTCCCGTCAATTTGGAAAGATTCTTTTATCATTCCCTTATATAAAAAAGGTGGAAGATCTTATATTTCCAATTATAGAGGCATTGCCAAATTATCTGCTATTCCGAAGTTATTTGAGAAAATAATAACGTCGGCCTTGCAGCATTTTTGCAAATCGATTATTCAACCATCTCAACATGGTTTTGTTCAAAATCGATCAACATCCTCTAATTTACTCGAGTTTACTTCGCTCATTAATGACAGCTTTGCTAAAAAAATGCAAACTGATGTTATTTATACTGACTTCAGTAAAGCATTTGACTCTGTACATCATCACATACTTATTCTTAAGCTTGAACGCTTAGGATTTTCACCTAGACTTGTGTCTTGGATTTCTTCCTATTTAATGGGTAGAACCCAAAGAGTCTTGCTGAGAACAGTGTATGTCTAAAGAGATCTTTGTATCGTCTGGTGTACCTCAGGGTAGCCATTTGGGTCCATTGCTCTTTTCCCTTTTCATAAATGACCTTCCTAGCTGTATCTCACATTCCACCATATTTATGTATGCTGATGATGTTAAACTTTGCCTTCCCTACTCCAATGCAAATGGTCATCATCACCTTCAAGATGACCTAAATGCATTTCAACTTTGGTGTGTGGCAAACCAGCTGGACTTAAATTGTTCAAAGTGTATGACAATGACCTTCAGTCGTACCGTTCCCCTAATTGCTGATTATAAAATTAGAAACATTTCCCTAAGACGCATCTATACAGTCAAAGATCTTGGTGTGCTCTTTGACTGTAAACTTAACTTCAATCTCCATGTTTCTACCATCGTTAATGAAGCCAAAAGTGTGCTTGGCTTTATTAAACGGTGGTCTAAGGAATTTAAAGACCCTTTTACCACCAAGCGATTATTTACTTCGCTTGTGCGTCCTATCTTAGAGTACTGCTCTGTTGTATGGTCTCCTCAGCATAAACTGTATCAGGATCGTATTGAATCGGTCCAAAAACAGTTTCTTCTCTTTGCCTTAAGAGACCTTAGATGGGACAGTAATGTACGATTACCGTCTTATCATAGTAGGCTCCAGCTTATTGACCTTCCATCACTAACCAATCGCAGGACAATTCTAGGAATTGTTTCTTTGCATAAATTGATTAGTGGTGACATTGATTCAGCCTCCCTGTTGGGTCGTCTAAGTTTTTCGGTTTCGTCCCGAACAACTAGACACTATCGGCCTCTCCACTTACCAGTCTGCACTAGGGATTATTCTTTGCACAGCGCGTTTTATGTCCTTTGTGCGAATTTTAACAAATACTATCACGTTTTTCCCTTAGAACTCTCTCTTCCTAAACTTAAATCTACTCTATCAGCTTATCTTAGGGAATTCACGCACAATGCCCAGGCATAAGCATTGGTACACATTTTTCGTTGCCAATGTTGTGTTGTGAATTCTCTATTCTATTCTATACTCTTTTTCGACTGTTCCTTTACACTTTTCTTTTTTGATTTCTCATTATCTGTATTTTCTCTTTCGCAATTTCTTTTAATTATATTCCTTTTTCTGTACTAAATCTTTCTTAATTTCTTTTCTCTCTTTTTTTTTTTTTTTTAATTTTTTTTTCCTTTTTTTATTTTTTATATATTATTATTATTATTATTATTATTATTATTATTATTAATTTTGTTTTTTTTTATTATTTTATTTTATTTTTTTTATTTTTAATTTCAAATAGTTAATATACATGACTTTAATATGTTGTTTAAGTTTTCTTACTAACACCTTTTTTTTCATAGCTTCACTAGTAGCACTGACCATATTTGGCTGTGAAATGTGGGCATAGCTGGCCGGACTGGCAAATAAAACACCCCCATCGGGTCGGTGCTACTAGTGATATTCTCTGTACTTTGTTAGGCTTTTTTATTTTTAGTTGACTCTATGTTTGTCAATAAAATAAAATAAAATAAAATAAAATAAAATAAAATAACAAATTTATTCAAAACTATGCCACCATTGTATCCCCTATAACAGACACGCTGAAACATAAACCAAAATTTGTATGGGGTGAATCAGCTCAAAAAGCGTTCGAAGAACTCAAGGAGAAGCTTAGTACGGCTCCAGTTTTGCATAGTCCAAATTTTGACAGACCATTCTCTATACACTGCGATGCCAGCCATACAGGTGTTGGTGCTGTGTTAGTCCAGGTAACAGAGAATAATGAAGAAGTACCGGTGGCTTTTATGTCTCGTAAACTTAACCGTTGTCAAAGGAATTATTCCGTAGCGGAAAAAGAATGTCTGGCAGCTTTTTTAGCGATAACAAAATTTAGAGCTTATGTTGAAGGACAAGAATTTTCTGTAGTCACAGATCATGCTTCTCTAAAATGGCTCATGTCTCAAACTGACTTGAGTTCTCGGTTAGCAAGGTGGGCTTTAAAACTTCAGGGTTATGATTTTAAAATAGTCCATAGAAAAGGCAGTCAAAACATTGTACCAGAGTATACACAGAAGTTGTGTCTGCAATTTCAGCCGATTGTCTAGTGGATCTCGACTCGGTTCATTTAAGACATCTGATTATCTAGAACTTAAAGCCAAAATATTAGCCAATCAATCTAGATCACCAGATGTGAAGGTAGTTGACTATTATATATATCGGAGAGCCGATCACGCGTCGGGTGAGAAAGTAGCCGATGATCTGTGTTGGAAACTCAATCGCTGGTTCCAGAAGTCCTTAAGAAGACCCACGAGCCTCCACTAGCTTCTCACCCAGGCTTAAACAAGATGCTAGATAAGCTGCGCCGCTATCTTTATTGGCCGAAAATGGTAGTAGATGTAAAAAAATTCGTTAATAATTGCGAAAGTTGCAAGTGCAACAAGCACCCAAATTACACACTACGTCCACCCTTAGGAAAATCGGGTTCAACGCAACGCGTGTTCCATAAACTTTATATTGACTTTCTAGGTCCATATCCGCGAAGTCGCACCGGGAATATAGGAGTCTTTGTTGTTTTAGACCATATGTCGAAATTTCCTTTTTTGAAACCCGTCAAAAATTTGACTGCCGACGCCATCACAGACTATTTAGAGCAGGATTTGTTTCATTGCTTCGGAGTTCCTGAAACTATAGTCTCTGACAACGGTGTACAGTTCAAGTCTCTTTTGTTCAACGTATTATTACAAAAGTATGGAGTTAATCACCGATCGGTGATAGCAGCAATAAAGTCATATATTGCACCTGTCCAAAAAGATTGGGACGCTCATCTAAGCTCCATCTGTTGCGCTCTGCGTTCAGACGTGCATTCGGCTATCGGCACAAGCCCTTATCGAATCGCCTTTGGCCAAAATATGGTGACCAATGCATCCACGTACAAACTGCTACGTAATTTAAACTTCTTAGAAGATCGCGCTATTCAATTTAATCGTGACGATTCATTCATTCATCTTATACGAGACAGGGCAAAGGATTGCATGCAACAACAACATAATCGGAACGAGAATATCTATAATATGCGTTGTCGTGACGTTTCGTTTGTGGTAGATCAGGAAGTTTACAGGCGTAATTTTCAACAGAGTAATTTTGTACGGGGCTTCAATGCGAAACTAGCTCCGAACTTCGTAAAGGCAAGAATTAAGAAAAAACTTGGCAGTAGTTATTATGAAATTGAAGATTTGCAGGGTCGCTTGATTGGTAAATACCATGCAAAAGACCTAAAACAATAATCGCAGAGTCCAGCGCGAATCACCCTATAGTGTGATTTTGGTAAGGGGGTCTTGTAGTGGCGCTGGAATAGAGAAAAAAAAGGAAGCAGCCTAAAAGTAGGCAACCCGCTGAGCTTGGAGTGGCTTAGAAAATTTGATCACGCGATCACGGATGTGGCAATCCCAAATCTGGATTAATAACAGGAGAAATTGTCACTCTCACCTAGGCCATAAAAAAACTGTTCCCAAGCGATGACTTGCCGCTTCATGGGATCGGCCATATTTTCCTCTTTCTTTTTCCGATCCCAACCACCGACTGAAAAGGTTGTTGCTAAATCACGCTGTGAATAGTGAAAAGTGACTTTGAAACTTAAAAAAAAAAAATTTTTTTTTTTAAATTGAAGTACTATTTCTTTTGTGCAAGTGCCAAACTATTCGGTAAGAAGAAAGTAGTGGCATTTCCAAAGGTCAGAACATATGCCTAAAATAATTTCGCACAAACCTCTTTGCAGGTTTGGCACCCAGCAAAAATTTTAATTTTTTTTGCCAAAGTGCCATTGGGGCGCACAACCAAATCTTTACATCAGCGCACAACTAAATCGTTGCATCGGCGCACAACTAAATCGTTGCATCGGCGCACAACTAAATCTTTGCATCGGCGCACAACCAAATCTTTACATCAGCGCACAACCAAATCTTTACATCGGCGCACAACTAAATCTTTGCATCGGCGCACAACCAAATCTTTACATCAACGCACAACTAAATCGTTGCATCGGCGCACAACTAAATCGTTGCATCGGCGCATAACTAAATCGTTGCATCGGCGCACAACTAAATCTTTGCATCGGCGCACAACCAAATCTTTACATCGGCGCACAACTAAATCTTTGCACCGGCGCACAACTAAATCTTTATATACTATACTAAATCGTTGCATCGGCGCACAACCAAATCTTTACATCGGCGCTCAACTAAATCGTTGCATCGGCGCACAACCAAATCTTTGCATCGGCGCACAACTAAATCTTTGCATCTGCGCACAACTAAATCTTGTATTATAGGCACCGAGTTCATTTTTTTCTGATTTGCACTTCACCATGAATATAGTATAGTAGTTAAATAGTAGAATAATTTAAAAATAACTTTAATCATTAAGCTTAACCTCCTCCCGATGAACATTTTCCCCATTCGTAGTTTATGCATTATAATTTTTTTTGTAGTTGCATATAAATTTTTTTTGTTAGCACAGCTTGCCGCCCAACCGAAATGCTAGCGCTTTCATCGCGGGACAGCACAGTAAGTGGAGCTGCATTATAAATTTAACAAATTCCATATTTTTTTTTTTCGTATCCGTCAGCGTTTTTTTTTAACACCCGCTGCATTAAAAAGAAAGAACATAATGCATAAATTTTAACCTCTCTATCCACTTCTACCTCATTTCGATCAGCTGAGAGAAAAAGCTCCCCGAAAGCTTTCTTTTTCGTCTGTTTATAATCTCGCATTATCTATGCCCAAAGCCACTATTTACCTATGTACGATTATTTTGTAAATAATATATCCAATGAAGGTTAATTAAGTCTAATTATTTTGGGGCCATGCGGCGCGTCTCTGTAGGTTTTTAGCTCTCCAAGCTGGGTATGGGGTCGCTGATAATATATGCAGGTAGCCAGCGACCAAGGTAGGGTGGGCACGGTCGGTCGCCTTATTATCAAAGGCCGACGTTCGCTGAGCAAGCACATATTTGCTTGCGAAGCGAGACCCAGCTTGGACGGGTATGTTTGTGTGTGTATAAATCTGTTCTATCTCTCTTTCTCTCTCTCTCTTTCTCTCTCTCTCTCTCTCTCTCTTTCTCTTCTTTCCTCTCTTCGAAGCAAGTGGCCGAAGACAATCGTTCGCACGCGATTTTTATTAATAAAATCGACTTCAGTGCTAGCAGGCGGGTGAGCATTGCACCGTCTCTAATATAGTGCACTGTGCACGATATATATGATCTCTTTAGGAACTCGTCCGTCCAGATATCAGATGTGATGCTATAGCCGGATGTTTTTGCTTTAATAACATATGCTTTTATATTTTCAAACTCTAAATTGTAGAGCTCTGACACATTTCTCGACATTGTCGACGAGTGGGGAGTAATTTCATCTATATTTACTCCACTGCCATATTTTGCTCCAACTTTAGTAAATATTGCAAGTAATTTCGTTAACCCATCGTCTTTGATGATATTAAAGGGCCGACAATTTTTGACGGTCCATTCAGTAGCAGCTTCTAAAATAAGCTTTTTGGTTTCTGGATCGACACGTGCTGCAGGGACGTCTGTTTCAGTTAACGAGTTCTTTGCTGCTACACAACATTTGTGTTTAACTAATTTGGAAGTACAGTGGTCCCTCAGTAAATAAATAATAACAATCATAATTTTAATTAAATCATACTTACATTTTCGGAATTAGTTTCAACATTTTTTTCAATGTTCATTTTAGCACGCACAAAAAAGCGACCCAAACTTAACAACTCACAGAAAGAGATTAAAGGAAAGCAAAAAAAAACAAGTAAGAAGGCTCTAGTCGAGACTGCTCGACTAGGAGATACCCTGAACCCTCCAATCTGATATTCTAATCATTCTGCACTTCTTTTATGCATACATACATACACATGCATCCACCCACACGCATAAGACCGCGCTCTGCTAACTGCGCAGTAAGCAGCGACTGCGCTTGGGCAGCGCTGCAGTGTGGGCAATATTATGCGAATTTATTTGTTAAATAATTTCGTTTGTAGATGTATGATCTTAATGAAACTTTCAGAGCGTAATTATAATGTGAAAATGTGTGCACATTCCAAAGCACAAGTCTCTAGTACTTGAAATACGTTTTTTATGAATTGGGGGCGAAGGGGGCGTGGTATCCAAAATCTGTAAATCACAAAATGTGTGTATCCATCAAATGTATATACACAACAAATCTGAAGACTTTATGTCTAAAAGTGTTGAAATTATGCTGAAAAAACAATATCAATTTATCGATTATCGTCGATAAAAAAGATATCGAATGAGTTATCGAAAAAATATGATAAACTCGTACTGCGTATGGTATACACGAGTCTACATACAAAATTTCAGCTCTCTAGCTCTTATAACTTCTGAGATCGACGCACTCATACGGACGGACGGACAGACGGACGGACGGACGGACCGACGGACGGACAGACGGACAGGGCTATATCGACTCAGCTCATCGCCCTGATCAAGAATATATATACTTTATGGGGTCTGCGATGATTCCTTCTGCCTGTTACATACTTTTCACAAAACCATTATACCCTGATTTCCCATTTTCAATGGGTTCAGGGTATAACAAGTAAGAAGGCTCTAGTCGAGACTGCTCGACTAGGGGATACCCTGAACCCTCCAAGCTGATATTCTAATCATTCTGCACTTCTTTTATGCACACATACATACACATGCATACACACGCACGCATAAGACCGCGCTCTGCTAACTGCGCAGTAAGCAGCGACTGCGCTTGGGCTGCGCTGCTGTGTGGTCAATATATTATGAGAACTTAATTGTTGAATAATTTCTTTTGTAGATGTACGATCCTATTGAAATTTAAAGAGCGTTATCATAATGTGTAAATGTGTGTACATTCCAAAGCACAAGTCTCTAGTACTTGAAATACGTTTTTTACGGGTTGGGGGCGAAGGGGGCGTGGTATCCAAAATCTGTAAATAACAAAATGTGTGTATGCATCTAATGCATATACACAGTAAGTCTAAAGTCTCTAAGTCTAAAAGTGTTCAAATTAGGCTGAAAAAACAATATAAATTTATCGAATACCCTCGATAAAAAAGATATCGAATGAGTTATCGAAAAAATATGATAAACTCGTACTGCGTATGGTATACACGAGTCTACATACAAAATTTCAGCTCTCTAGCTCTTATAACTTCTGAGATCGACGCACTCATACAGACGGACGGACGGACAGACGGACAGACGGACATGGCTATATCAACTCAGCTCGTCACCCTGATCAAGAATATATATACTTTATGGGGTCTGCCACGCCTCCTTCTGCCTGTTACATACTTTTCACAAAACCATTATACCCTGATTTCCCATTTTCAATGGGTTCAGGGTATAAAAAACAGTTAACCGAAAGAGATTGAAGGAAAGCAAAAATCAAAGCATTGACAATTTTGTATGTATTTACAGCACACATTGTAATTTCGCACGCATACATACAATGGAGGACAAAAGTATTTTGACAACACATTGCAAAAACTTAAACCGCTTGTTTCTGCAAGCTGAGAGAGGTAACGGTACCCATTATATTTTTTAGAGAGAGCAATCATAATAGGCTTTAAGTGACCAAAATATTGCAGCGATAACATAAGTCATTATTTTACTATAATTATTTGCATGGCAGAAAAGTCACATTATTTGGCTGTACAAAAGTATTTTGACATACATGTACATGCATACATGGCGAACAGTTGTAAATAGTGATGACAGTTTACGCTATTTACTATCAAATTCGTTATAGCTATAGCCATAAATCAAGTAATCATAAATCTTTTCAATTTCATGTAGTACTTAATATTGCATCATGTTACCAAAAAAAAAATTTTTAGCCAATTCTAGCCTCGGGTACTATTCGCTTCGTTTTGCAGCACTGCTTGGTATGCTCAAACACTTTCAAATATCAGTATATTTGGAAGACGACCACAAGCAAGCATACCCATGCAGGCCTCTAATGTGAATGCTTTGTTGTTTTGATTGTGCTGTTGTAAGCTATAAGTATTTGTAGATATGTGTATTGTACGTTTTGTATGATTTATAAGATATTTTATTTTGAATGGAGTTTTTTTTTTTTTTTTTTAATATTTCATTGCGAATTGAAAAGCATGTATATGTTTGAATTGTGGTGCGTTAAAATCGTATGAAATGTTGAGGAACGCGTAAAGGCTTGCGGTCTGCTTAGACGATTATTAGACGATTCATTTTAATATGATATTTTTATTTATTTGTTTTATCCTATTCTTATTTTTAGGAATATATTTTTAATTTTTAATCATTAAAATATTTAATAAATTTATTTTTTTAATTAAAAAAAAATATATTTTTTTAATTTTATTATATATATAATATATATTATATTTTTATACCCTGAACCCATTGAAAATGGGAAATCAGGGTATAATGGTTTTGTTAAAATGTATGTAACAGACAGAAGGAGGCGTGGCAGACCCCCCAAAGTATATATATTCTTGATCAGGTCGACGAACTGAGTCGATTTAGCCCTGTCCGTCTGTCTGTCTATCCGTCTGTCCGTATGTTTGAACGCGTCGATTTCCGAGGCTATGAGAGCTAGAGACTTGATTTTTTTTTAAATGACCGTATATACAGCGCGGATGTCGAGTTTAGCTTTAGAATTCGATAAATTATCCCGTTATGTTTTTATCGAATAAAAACATTCGACTTCAAATCAGATGCCAGTACAGCTAATTTTGAATGATTTTTCATTTTTTTTTAAATTTGTCAAATATTCAATGGAATATGTAGATCATATGCTAAAAAGTTTAATTGAATTCCGTTAAGTCTATCAATTTTGAAAAAATCATTAAATATTAGGCCAATTAACAAACGCACATGCAGCAGCCACAGCAGATTGAGATTTGCTAGATGGCGCTGCAGCAGTGAATGTATTGCTGTTTCGCCATCGAACTGTCAAAGAGTGAAGTGGCGTAGTGAATAGCATCGCGTCACTCGATCAAGAAGTCTCGGGTTCGAGCCTCAGAGCGGTCGAAATTAATTTATGTTTATTTTTGTTTTGTTCAAAATCGATCAACATCCTCTAATTTACTCGAGTTTACTTCGCTCATTAATGACAGCTTTGCTAAAAAAATGCAAACTGATGTTATTTATACTGACTTCAGTAAAGCATTTGACTCTGTACATCATCACATACTTATTCTTAAGCTTGAACGCTTAGGATTTTCACCTAGACTTGTGTCTTGGATTTCTTCCTATTTAATGGGTAGAACCCAAAGAGTCTTGCTGAGAACAGCTATGTCTAAAGAGATCTTTGTATCGTCTGGTGTACCTCAGGGTAGCCATTTGGGTCCATTGCTCTTTTCCCTTTTCATAAATGACCTTCCTAGCTGTATCTCACATTCCACCATATTTATGTATGCTGATGATGTTAAACTTTGCCTTCCCTACTCCAATGCAAATGGTCATCATCACCTTCAAGATGACCTAAATGCATTTCAACTTTGGTGTGTGGCAAACCAGCTGGACTTAAATTGTTCAAAGTGTATGACAATGACCTTCAGTCGTACCGTTCCCCTAATTGCTGATTATAAAATTAGAAACATTTCCCTAAGACGCATCTATACAGTCAAAGATCTTGGTGTGCTCTTTGACTGTAAACTTAACTTCAATCTCCATGTTTCTACCATCGTTAATGAAGCCAAAAGTGTGCTTGGCTTTATTAAACGGTGGTCTAAGGAATTTAAAGACCCTTTTACCACCAAGCGATTATTTACTTCGCTTGTGCGTCCTATCTTAGAGTACTGCTCTGTTGTATGGTCTCCTCAGCATAAACTGTATCAGGATCGTATTGAATCGGTCCAAAAACAGTTTCTTCTCTTTGCCTTAAGAGACCTTAGATGGGACAGTAATGTACGATTACCGTCTTATCATAGTAGGCTCCAGCTTATTGACCTTCCATCACTAACCAATCGCAGGACAATTCTAGGAATTGTTTTTTTGCATAAATTGATTAGTGGTGACATTGATTCAGCCTCCCTGTTGGGTCGTCTAAGTTTTTCGGTTTCGTCCCGAACAACTAGACACTATCGGCCTCTCCACTTACCAGTCTGCACTAGGGATTATTCTTTGCACAGCGCGTTTTATGTCCTTTGTGCGAATTTTAACAAATACTATCACGTTTTTCCCTTAGAACTCTCTCTTCCTAAACTTAAATCTACTCTATCAGCTTATCTTAGGGAATTCACGCACAATGCCCAGGCATAAGCATTGGTACACATTTTTCGTTGCCAATGTTGTGTTGTGAATTCTCTATTCTATTCTATACTCTTTTTCGACTGTTCCTTTACACTTTTCTTTTTTGATTTTTCATTATCTGTATTTTCTCTTTCGCAATTTCTTTTAATCATTTTCCTTTTTCTGTACTAAATCTTTCTTAATTTCTTTTCTCTTTTTTTTTTGTTTTTTTAATTTTTTTTTCTTTTTTTTATTTTTTATATATTATTATTATTATTATTATTATTATTATTATTATTAATTTTGTTTTATTTATTTATTTTTTTTTTTTTTATTATTATTAATGTCATATAGTTAATTTATATGCCTTTAATATGTTGTTTAAGTTTTCTTACTAACACCTTTTTTTCATAGCTTCACTAGTAGCACTGACCATACTTGGCTGTGAAATGTGGGCATAGCTGGCCGGACTGGCAAATAAAACACCCCCATCGGGTCGGTGCTACTAGTGATATTCTCTGTACTTTGTTAGGCTTTTTTATTTTTAGTTGACTCTATGTTTGTCAATAAAATAAAATAAAATAAAATAAAATAAAATAAAATAAAATAAAATAAAATAAAATAATAAATTTATTCAAAACTATGCCACCATTGTATCCCCTATAACAGACACGCTGAAACATAAACCAAAATTTGTATGGGGTGAATCAGCTCAAAAAGCGTTCGAAGAACTCAAGGAGAAGCTTAGTACGGCTCCAGTTTTGCATAGTCCAAATTTTGACAGACCATTCTCTATACACTGCGATGCCAGCCATACAGGTGTTGGTGCTGTGTTAGTCCAGGTAACAGAGAATAATGAAGAAGTACCGGTGGCTTTTATGTCTCGTAAACTTAACCGTTGTCAAAGGAATTATTCCGTAGCGGAAAAAGAATGTCTGGCAGCTTTTTTAGCGATAACAAAATTTAGAGCTTATGTTGAAGGACAAGAATTTTCTGTAGTCACAGATCATGCTTCTCTAAAATGGCTCATGTCTCAAACTGACTTGAGTTCTCGGTTAGCAAGGTGGGCTTTAAAACTTCAGGGTTATGATTTTAAAATAGTCCATAGAAAAGGCAGTCAAAACATTGTACCAGAGTATACACAGAAGTTGTGTCTGCAATTTCAGCCGATTGTCTAGTGGATCTCGACTCGGTTCATTTAAGACATCTGATTATCTAGAACTTAAAGCCAAAATATTAGCCAATCAATCTAGATCACCAGATGTGAAGGTAGTTGACGATTATATATATCGGAGAGCCGATCACGCGTCGGGTGAGAAAGTAGCCGATGATCTGTGTTGGAAACTCAATCGCTGGTTCCAGAAGTCCTTAAGAAGACCCACGAGCCTCCACTAGCTTCTCACCCAGGCTTAAACAAGATGCTAGATAAGCTGCGCCGCTATCTTTATTGGCCGAAAATGGTAGTAGATGTATGCGAAAGTTGCAAGTGCAACAAGCACCCAAATTACACACTACGTCCACCCTTAGGAAAATCGGGTTCAACGCAACGCGTGTTCCATAAACTTTATATTGACTTTCTAGGTCCATATCCGCGAAGTCGCACCGGGAATATAGGAGTCTTTGTTGTTTTAGACCATATGTCGAAATTTCCTTTTTTGAAACCCGTCAAAAATTTGACTGCCGACGCCATCACAGACTATTTAGAGCAGGATTTGTTTCATTGCTTCGGAGTTCCTGAAACTATAGTCTCTGACAACGGTGTACAGTTCAAGTCTCTTTTGTTCAACGTATTATTACAAAAGTATGGAGTTAATCACCGATCGGTGATAGCAGCAATAAAGTCATATATTGCACCTGTCCAAAAAGATTGGGACGCTCATCTAAGCTCCATCTGTTGCGCTCTGCGTTCAGACGTGCATTCGGCTATCGGCACAAGCCCTTATCGAATCGCCTTTGGCCAAAATATGGTGACCAATGCATCCACGTACAAACTGCTACGTAATTTAAACTTCTTAGAAGACCGCGCTATTCAATTTAATCGTGACGATTCATTCATTCATCTTATACGCGACAGGGCAAGGGATTGCATGCAACAACAACGTAATCGGAACGAGAATATCTATAATATGCGTTGTCGTGACGTTTCGTTTGTGGTAGATCAGGAAGTTTACAGGCGTAATTTTCAACAGAGTAATTTTGTACGGGGCTTCAATGCGAAACTAGCTCCGAACTTCGTAAAGGCAAGAATTAAGAAAAAACTTGGCAGTAGTTATTATGAAATTGAAGATTTGCAGGGTCGCTTGATTGGTAAATACCATGCAAAAGACCTAAAACAATAATCGCAGAGTCCAGCGCGAATCACCCTATAGTGTGATTTTGGTAAGGGGGTCTTGTAGTGGCGCTGGAATAGAGAAAAAAAAGGAAGCAGCCTAAAAGTAGGCAACCCGCTGAGCTTGGAGTGGCTTAGAAAATTTGATCACGCGATCACGGATGTGGCAATCCCAAATCTGGATTAATAACAGGAGAAATTGTCACTCTCACCTAGGCCATAAAAAAACTGTTCCCAAGCGATGACTTGCCGCTTCATGGGATCGGCCATATTTTCCTCTTTCTTTTTCCGATCCCAACCACCGACTGAAAAGGTTGTTGCTAAATCACGCTGTGAATAGTGAAAAGTGACTTTGAAACTTAAAAAAAAAAAATTTTTTTTTTTAAATTGAAGTACTATTTCTTTTGTGCAAGTGCCAAACTATTCGGTAAGAAGAAAGTAGTGGCATTTCCAAAGGTCAGAACATATGCCTAAAATAATTTCGCACAAACCTCTTTGCAGGTTTGGCACCCAGCAAAAATTTTAATTTTTTTTGCCAAAGTGCCATTGGGGCGCACAACCAAATCTTTACATCAGCGCACAACTAAATCGTTGCATCGGCGCACAACTAAATCGTTGCATCGGCGCACAACTAAATCTTTGCATCGGCGCACAACCAAATCTTTACATCAGCGCACAACCAAATCTTTACATCGGCGCACAACTAAATCTTTGCATCGGCGCACAACCAAATCTTTACATCAACGCACAACTAAATCGTTGCATCGGCGCACAACTAAATCGTTGCATCGGCGCATAACTAAATCGTTGCATCGGCGCACAACTAAATCTTTGCATCGGCGCACAACCAAATCTTTACATCGGCGCACAACTAAATCTTTATATACTATACTAAATCGTTGCATCGGCGCACAACCAAATCTTTACATCGGCGCTCAACTAAATCGTTGCATCGGCGCACAACCAAATCTTTGCATCGGCGCACAACTAAATCTTTGCATCTGCGCACAACTAAATCTTGTATTATAGGCACCGAGTTCATTTTTTTCTGATTTGCACTTCACCATGAATATAGTATAGTAGTTAAATAGTAGAATAATTTAAAAATAACTTTAATCATTAAGCTTAACCTCCTCCCGATGAACATTTTCCCCATTCGTAGTTTATGCATTATATTTTTTTTTGTAGTAGAACATAATGCATAAATTTTAACCTCTCTATCCACTTCTACCTCATTTCGATCAGCTGAGAGAAAAAGCTCCCCGAAAGCTTTCTTTTTCGTCTGTTTATAATCTCGCATTATCTATGCCCAAAGCCACTATTTACCTATGTACGATTATTTTGTAAATAATATATCCAATGAAGGTTAATTAAGTCTAATTATTTTGGGGCCATGCGGCGCGTCTCTGTAGGTTTTTAGCTCTCCAAGCTGGGTATGGGGTCGCTGATAATATATGCGGTAGCCAGCGACCAAGGTAGGGTGGGCACGGTCGGTCGCCTTATTATCAAAGGCCGACGTTCGCTGAGCAAGCACATATTTGCTTGCGAAGCGAGACCCAGCTTGGACGGGTATGTTTGTGTGTGTATAAATCTGTTCTATCTCTCTTTCTCTCTCTCTCTTTCTCTCTCTCTCTCTCTCTCTTTCTCTTCTTTCCTCTCTTCGAAGCAAGTGGCCGAAGACAATCGTTCGCACGCGATTTTTATTAATAAAATCGACTTCAGTGCTAGCAGGCGGGTGAGCATTGCACCGTCTCTAATATAGTGCACTGTGCACGATATATATGATCTCTTTAGGAACTCGTCCGTCCAGATATCAGATGTGATGCTATAGCCGGATGTTTTTGCTTTAATAACATATGCTTTTATATTTTCAAACTCTAAATTGTAGAGCTCTGACACATTTCTCGACATTGTCGACGGGTGGGGAGTAATTTCATCTATATTTACTCCACTGCCATATTTTGCTCCAACTTTAGTAAATATTGCAAGTAATTTCGTTAACCCATCGTCTTTGATGATATTAAAGGGCCGACAATTTTTGACGGTCCATTCAGTAGCAGCTTCTAAAATAAGCTTTTTGGTTTCTGGATCGACACGTGTTGCAGGGACGTCTGTTTCAGTTAACGAGTTCTTTGCTGCTACACAACATTTGTGTTTAACTAATTTGGAAGTACAGTTAGAGTACTTCAGAACTTAGAAACATCTTTTGCATCCAACAATATTTTTTAATTCTTCTCCATTCTCATCCATTACCATTCCTAGCGTATTCCAGACTTCACTCCGTCCTCTTTTGTTCTTAAATTTATATGTATGTATATTCCTTCCAGCAATTTGGTCTTGATCGCATCATATTGCTGGATGGTATGTGAGTTTGCCAATGTTCCATGCTAATTTGAAAGCAATACATATGTATGTTCAGTGGTCCCTCAGTAAATAAATAACAACAATCATAATTTTAATTAAATCATACTTACATTTTCGGAATTAGTTTCAACATTTTTTTCAATGTTCATTTTAGCACGCACAAAAAAGCGACCCAAACTTAACAACTCACAGAAAGAGATTAAAGGAAAGCAAAAAAAAAACAAGTAAGAAGGCTTTAGTCGAGACTGCTCGACTAGGAGATACCCTGAACCCTTCAATCTGATATTCTAATCATTCTGCACTTCTTTTATGCATACATACATACACATGCATCCACCCACACGCATAAGACCGCGCTCTGCTAACTGCGCAGTAAGCAGCGACTGCGCTTGGGCAGCGCTGCAGTGTGGGCAATATTATGCGAATTTATTTGTTAAATAATTTCGTTTGTAGATGTATGATCTTAATGAAACTTTCAGAGCGTAATTATAATGTGAAAATGTGTGCACATTCCAAAGCACAAGTCTCTAGTACTTGAAATACGTTTTTTATGAATTGGGGGCGAAGGGGGCGTGGTATCCAAAATCTGTAAATCACAAAATGTGTGTATCCATCAAATGTATATACACAACAAATCTGAAGACTTTATGTCTAAAAGTGTTGAAATTATGCTGAAAAAACAATATCAATTTATCGATTATCGTCGATAAAAAAGATATCGAATGAGTTATCGAAAAAATATGATAAACTCGTACTGCGTATGGTATACACGAGTCTACATACAAAATTTCAGATCTCTAGCTCTTATAACTTCTGAGATCGACGCACTCATACGGACGGACGGACAGACGGACGGACGGACGGACGGACGGACAGACGGACAGGGCTATATCGACTCAGCTCATCGCCCTGATCAAGAATATATATACTTTATGGGGTCTGCGATGATTCCTTCTGCCTGTTACATACTTTTCACAAAACCATTATACCCTGATTTCCCATTTTCAATGGGTTCAGGGTATAAACAAGTAAGAAAACTCTAGTCGAGAGTGCTCGACTAGATACTACCCTGAACCAAACTAATAAATATTCACATTTAGTGTGGTTAAAATTTCAATTTTTGAAAAAATTAAAAAAAATTAAACATAAATTCCGCCCGATCTGGGGTTCGAACCCGAGACCTCTTGATTGAGTGGCGCGCTGCTATTCACTACGCCACTTCACTTCCTGACGGTTTGACGGCAAAACAGTAATACATTCACTGCTGCAGCGCCATCTAGCAAATCTAAACTAAACTAATTGTTTCTATGAATGTATGTGTGCACACTTATAGAAAAACTGTTGTGGCTGCTGCATGTGCGTTTGTTAATTGGCCTAATATTTAATGATTCTTTCAAAATTGATTGGATTAACGAAATTTAATGAAACTTTCAGCATATGATCTACATATTCCATTGAATAGTAAGCTCATTTAAATAAATATATGTATAAATATTTTGAAACAATTAAAAAAAAAATAAATAAACATAAATTAATTTCGACCGCTCTGAGGTTCGATCCCGGGACCACTTGATCGAGTGGCGCGCTGCTATTCACTACGCCACTTCACTCCTTGACAGTTTGATGGCAAAACAGCAATACATTCACTGCTGCAGCGCCATCTAGCAAATCTAAATCTGCTGTGGCTGCTGCTGTTTGTTTGTTAATTGGCCTAATATTTAATGATTTTTTCAAAATTGATAGACTTAACGGAATTTAATGAAACTTTCAGCATATGATCTACATATTCCATTGAATATTTGACAAATTTAAAAAAATGAAAAATCATTCACAATTAGCTGTAATGGCATCTGATTCGAACTTGAATGTTTGTATTCGATAAAAACATAACGGGATAATTTATCGAATTCTAAAGCTAAACTCGACATCCGCGCTGTATATACGGTCATTTTAAAAAAAAATTCAAGTCTCTAGCTATCATAGGTTCGGAAATCGACGCGTTCAAACATACGGACAGACGGACAGACAGACAGACGGACAGGGCTAAATCAACTTAGCTCGTCGCCCTGATCAAGAATATATATACTTTGTGGCCTTCTGCCTGTTTCATACATTTTAACAAAACCATTATACCCTGATTTCCCATTTTCAATGGGTTCAGGGTATAAAAACAGTTAACCGAAAGAGATTGAAGGAAAGCAAAAATCAAAGCATTGACAATTTTGTATGTATTTACAGCACACATTGTAATTTCGCACGCATACATACAATGGAGGACAAAAGTATTTTGACAACACATTGCAAAAACTTAAACCGCTTGTTTCTGCAAGCTGAGAGAGGTAACGGTACCCATTATATTTTTTAGAGAGAGCAATCATAATAGGCTTTAAGTGACCAAAATATTGCAGCGATAACATAAGTCATTATTTTACTATAATTATTTGCATGGCAGAAAAGTCACATTATTTGGCTGTACAAAAGTATTTTGACATACATGTACATGCATACATGGCGAACAGTTGTAAATAGTGATGACAGTTTACGCTATTTACTATCAAATTCGTTATAGCTATAGCCATAAATCAAGTAATCATAAATCTTTTCAATTTCATGTAGTACTTAATATTGCATCATGTTACCAAAAAGAAAAAAAAAAAAATAAACATATCAGTTAGTTTTTTATAATTTAACTTTCTATTGCAGCATATTATTTACAATTTTTAGCCAATTCTAGCCTCGGGTACTATTCGCTTCGTTTTGCAGCACTGCTTGGTATGCTCAAACACTTTCAAATATCAGTATATTTGGAAGACGACCACAAGCAAGCATACCCATGCAGGCCTCTAATGTGAATGCTTTGTTGTTTTGATTGTGCTGTTGTAAGCTATAAGTATTTGTAGATATGTGTATTGTACGTTTTGTATGATTTATAAGATATTTTATTTTGAATGGAGTTTTTTTTTTTTTTTTTTTTAATATTTCATTGCGAATTGAAAAGCATGTATATGTTTGAATTGTGGTGCGTTAAAATCGTATGAAATGTTGAGGAACGCGTAAAGGCTTGCGGTCTGCTTAGACGATTATTAGACGATTCATTTTAATATGATATTTTTATTTATTTGTTTTATCCTATTCTTATTTTTAGGAATATATTTTTAATTTTTAATCATTAAAATATTTAATAAATTTATTTTTTTAATTAAAAAAAAATATATTTTTTTAATTTTATTATATATATAATATATATTATATTTTTATACCCTGAACCCATTGAAAATGGGAAATCAGGGTATAATGGTTTTGTTAAAATGTATGTAACAGACAGAAGGAGGCGTGGCAGACCCCCCAAAGTATATATATTCTTGATCAGGTCGACGAACTGAGTCGATTTAGCCCTGTCCGTCTGTCTGTCTATCCGTCTGTCCATATGTTTGAACGCGTCGATTTCCGAAGATATGAGAGCTAGAGACTTGATTTTTTTTTAAATGACCGTATATACAGCGCGGATGTCGAGTTTAGCTTTAGAATTTGATAAATTATCCCGTTATGTTTTTATCGAATAAAAACATTCGACTTCAAAAATGATAACATTAGCTCACATGCAAAATTTCAACGTTCTAGCTTTAAAACTCTAGGAGATACAGTTTTATCCGATTTGCCACGCCCCCAATGGGCGTAGATATATCCGCCATAGCTTGTTGAACTTGGGTGGTCAACGCGGACCTACATACCAAATTTCAGCTTTCTAGCTCTTCAACTAACATGATTTCTGGAATATCGGAAAATGCATTTTCCGATTTGCCACGCCCCTAGTGGGCGGATCGGGAAAATTTTAACACTTTATAAATGGGAGCTATACACGAGTATGTGTTCCAAATTTCAAGTCACTAGCTTCAATAGCGCCGAAATGGACTGCGTTCATACGGACAGACGGACAGACGCACAGTGGACGATTTCATCGGCCAAAAATAAATTTTTTTTTTTTTTTAATTTTCAACTCTATGAATTTTTTTTATTTTTTAAAAGAACAATTAATTCCACTGTAAACTCATTTTTGCGCTATCCCATTCGCACGCGCTACGAATAGCAACAAAAGATAGACAAAAAAACACGTGGCGTGCGCAGTGAACGAAGCTAAAAAGCTATCTCTTGCCAACAAAATTAAATTTTAATATTAAATCGTGGTTAATTGGCATAAATTATGATACATATTGAAAGAAAAGGTTAAGACTATATAACAAAGTGAATTTTGTATAATAATATGTTGTATTATTGTCTTAGTAATACATTGTTCGCAATGGCCTGTTTAATGTTGTAGTTTTCTCTGTGCAGTGACTTCAGTTGGAGAAAAAGTTGTGATCCCCGTCGCGCCCTCAAATGAACTTTTTTGTTTTATATTTGTTAATGTTTTTTAAGTTTGTATTCTTAATTCCAGCTGCCACCTTCCGCCTCCCTTTCTGTTTTTCGTTTTTTTCTACCATGCGTTTTTTGTGCCGTCATGCATTTAGGTTACGGTTATGTTGTCCTTGTGTTTTCATTATTTGTGTTTTGATCGTCATATTCGTTTGTGTTTTGACTTCCGATTTTAATTTCGAATGTTTAATATCATCAAACGTTTTTTTTATATATATAGGCACATCATATCAATATCAAATTCCTCGCATATATATTTTTGATATGTGGTGCTTGGAAAGGGGCTCATTTGCTGATAAAGCAAAAAAGTATGTAATAACCTAAACAATAAATTTGAATCCGATGGTTATGAGATTATGGGCATTGATGTTATGAAACAACTTGACTATATATTTTTAAAAAATTGGAGAAATGTGGAAGAAGAGCAACAGAACAAAGGCTAAAGTGGTCGAAAATAATTCGGATTGGTTTGAGCAGTATGAATGTGTACCACTAAATAAAAAGATTTCATCCTCTACATTAAAACCACATCGAGGACGTCCAAAATTAAGTTTTGTGGAGTGCTCAGAAAGAACCAAGCGTCGACGGATAGCAGAATTAGCAGACTTCGATGTGTCCGCTGCTGATGATTTGCGTTCGGCTTTTAGTCATCCGAATTCGTCGATTTGTCCAGCAAAGGCCTGTGAAGTTGTATGTCTTATAACAGAAGCCGGTTTGACGAAGCATCAATATTTATTACTTAGAAGCTTCGTGAACAGTAAGGTGGATGCTAATTTTCTACCATGCTACGATACTGTTGTGAAAGAAAAAAAAAAATAGTTATCCCGAAGCAATGACTATTAGCGAAACTCAGGCTGAAGTTGAGCTCCAAAACTTGTTGGACCATACCGCTTCGAGGATTCTTCAGTTACAAAATGAGGTAATAAATCAAATAGATGAGGCATCAAATTGTTTTACCTTAATTGGTAAATGGGGCTTCGATGGTAGCTCAGGGCATAGCGAATACAAGCAGAAAGTTGAAAATAATAATTTTGATGAAAGTAACTTGTTTGTCACGTCCTATGTTCCGCTTCAACTTATCACAAAGTCACCAAATGATCCGGAAAACATAATAATTTGGAAAAACCCAACACCATCGTCAACCCGTTACTGGCGTCCTATCAGATTTCAATTTAAAAAAGAATCTGTTGAAATGACTGTTAATGAAGAAAAATATTTTAAAACGAAAATTCAAAAGCTGATCCCAACTAAGATTGAAACATCATCTAATTGAACAATACATGTTAAACATATATTGCAACTCACAATGGTTGATGGCAAAGTGTGCAATGCGTTAACGCAAACCTCCTCGGCAAAATGCTATATTTGCGGCGCAAAGCCCACGGATATGAACGATATTGAAAAATGTTTGCAAAAAAAAATTGAAAGAGAACACTTTGAATTTGGATTATCTCCTCTACACGCATATATTCGATTTTTTGAATACTTTCTTCACCTTTCATACAGATAAGAAATAAAACAATGGCAAATAAGATCTTCCGAAGATAAGGAACATTTTCAAAAGCGAAAAAAAAGATTCAAGAGGAATTTAGAGAAAAATTGGGGCTGATTGTCGATAAATCCAAAACTGGCGGTAGTGGATCTACTAATGACGGAAATACGGCTAGAACGTTTTTTAATAATGCTTTTTTGTCTGCCGAAATAACAGGCATTGATAAATGTCTAATTGAAAACTGTGCTACATTATTGCAAGCCTTGTCCTCAGGATATTCTATAAATGTGGACAAATTTAGAAAATTTGCGTTGGATACAGCAAGAGAACTGATAAAAAATATAGTTGGTATTACCTCCCCCCGTCAGTCCACAAAATATTAATTCATGCACCTGATGTCATTGCACATGCATTAGTGTCTATTGGAGAGCTCTCCGATGAAGCTGCTGAATCAAGGAATAAGGACATAAAAATGTACCGACTCAACCACACTCGAAAGATCTCGTATAGCAACAAACACAGATTTATTTAATAGATTGTTATTGAGCTCGGATCCTTTTATAAGTGGACAAAGACAGCTTCAAAATAAAAATAAGTCTGTTCTTTTAAAATCCGTTTTTGAATTACTTAATTAATTTTTTTACTTCATATTATTCCATTTTTATGTTTTCATTATCATCTTTTGTTCAGTAAAATTTAGTTCAAATAAATTTATTATGTTTTTATACCCAATGGGAACTCAGGGTATAATGGTTTTGTTAAAATGTATGTAACAGGCAGAAGGAGGCGTGGCAGACCCCACAAAGTATATACATATATTCTTGATCAGGGCGACGAGAAAAGTTGATTTAGCCCTGTCCGTCTGTCTGTCCGTCCGTCCGTCTGTCCGTCTGTCCGTATGTTTGAACGCGTCGATTTCCGAAGATACAATAGCTAGAGACTTCAACTTTTTTTTAAAATGTCCGTATATATATTATCACAAAATAACGATAACTCGTCCGATTATTTTTTTATCGATAAAAAACCTTATCGAAAGTCAATTATAAAATTATATCTCCTACATCTTTTGAGCTAGAGTCTCCAAATTTGAAATGTAGACTCATATGTAGATTATAGAATTTCGGTTTTTTTATAATTTACCCCCACCCCTATATCCACCCCCTCACCCTCACTTTTGTAACAGGCGTATTTCAAATACTAGAGACTTGAGCTTCAGAATATACACGCATAGTAATGATATAATCATAATCTAAAAGTTTCATGAAGAACGTACGTCCACAAAAAAAGTTATTAGGCAATTAAGTTTCCATGAGAAGCCCACACTGCAGCCCATGCGTGTTTATGCGTGCGCGCCTATGTGTGTCTATGCATGTGTGTGTGTGTGTTTTGTAAGCCGAAAGCCGCGAGAATTATTGAAATATCAGTTCTCCGGAGGGTTCGGGGATTTCCTAGTCGAGCAGTCTCGACTAGAGCTTTCTTACTTGTTCTTTTTATCATATTTGTCTTACGGCAAGGATTTGAACCTCGATACGATTTCTTTTATGTTATAAAATTGTCTAGCTCTTGCTAGAAATTATGTTATTTATTGTATTTTAATGTTATGGCATGGTGTTTCACCCATTACTTTGCAAATCACAGAAGTACCACTTAATTTTGCCAGCAATTGTCCAATCCAGCTTTTAGATTTGAAACAATTTATTATTTATTTGTACTTGATTTTTTATAAGTTATTGTTATATTTTGTTATTGACACGTCACCATTTTCCTTTTGTGAAGAATGTTAAGCACACCCACACTAGAGTACTAGTGATTGGGGACGCTGTGTTGGGTTCTTGTGAATATGTAACAACTTGGTGTTCAATGAAATAATATATTTTATATAATTTGGAACAATAGGTCTGAACTGTGTCTAGTCCGAATATAAACTGAACCAAATCAGGTCTACTGATCAGGTTCTCTCCTTGAATGTCTGACTGGACTCTCCAGCCTCCTTAGATTGTCGATAGTCTATATATATATATATATATATATATATATATATATATATATATGTTGAAGCGCAAGTAGTATTAATATATTGGCGCGCACTGTAATTGTGCTTTCTACCTACTTGCCTATTTCCCTTTTTGCATGCCTTCGTACTTGTGCGTGTGTGTGCTCGATTCCCTTGAACAAAGAATGCGAGTTCTATGACAGGGTATGGTGATTGTTTTGGTCTCACACGAGCGCAGCATGCATGGTGAAGTTGTTAAGAGTATTAAGAGTGCAGCATGTGAATGCGTATGGTTTTGCTATTTTGTGTGTTTCGCGACTGTTCTAATAGCCGATTATGCTTCGTAGGCTGGAAAAGTCCCGTTGTAGCGGGACGACAGCGTATGTAGCTGTCGTCGAGTGTGGTTCGGTGGTAGGCACAAGAAATGAGTGAGACAAAGAATTCAGAATCGTTTGAGAAGTGGACGGCCACCGAAACTCGCTGCGCTAAGGGATACTGTGTTTGTTTTGTGCTTTGACATCAGAAGTGGGATCTGGCTCGCGACTCAACATGAGAAATGAAACAATAAAATTAAAATTTGTTGATTTGATTAACTTGTAAAAGCCGGCATCTGACTAGCAATTTGAATTGGTGCAACTTCACAAAAATTAATAGCGCAGCGAGGAGGATCATGTTCGTGCATGTTCATGTGGCTTACTGTGTGTTTTTTTCTTGCTTGGCAATGAAACCGAGAGTGAGCGAGAGATAGAGTGAAAAGAAGTGCGTGGAGCAGTGCAGCGCCGCCGCCATGTGTAATGTGCGGATGCTTGCAAGCGGAGAATGAGATTCCAGAAGGTTCCAGAATGTTCATTGAAAGAAAAGCTAAGTACAACATTTTTTGGTAATTCATTTGATATGTTGAAGGCCAGTGGTAGTACTGGAATGTGCAAAATGTGTAATGTATAAAAATTTAAAATCTTTCGATGAAGCCCATACAAAAAAAAAAAAAAAAAAAAAAAAAAAAAAAACAATTATTTCTCGAGTTTGTTTGTCGAGTTTCATTTTGGTGTCATTGGTGTTATTATTATTATTGGAAGGACACAAATATTGTCGTTTTTATTGATTGTTAATTAAGCATCAAGAACTAAACGTAACATATTTTACAGGGCACAAAGATGGTGTGCTAATTTATAGGTGTTTTCATTTGATTTGCAGTACAAAGAGGGCAGAAGAATGGGTCATGTTGACTGCTTTTCTAGAAATCTCTCATACATTATCATATGGCTGAACAGCGCAGAGATTCTGACGGAATTCATTTTGTGAATAAATTGCAATTCTTTGGTCGCGGCTCGATCCTTGCTTTGATTGCCAGGGGTTAAATGTTGATGTCAATCAGCTTTTTGTATTTTACTTGTAATTTTTTTTGGTAAATGAGTATAGGGAAAGTAAGTTTTAAAGGGTGAGGAGAGTTGAAAAGAATGAAATGAAGACGTTGAAAGAGACGTCAGTAGTGAATAGGAAGAGTGATGGAACGTAACATGTGAGATATACTGTGGAAATCAGACACTATACCTCAGAGTCTTACTGAAAAACATGTCATTGGTTTGCTAGCGCTATTAGGGACACGAGTTAATGTGTTATCCTATCGAGTCGCTGGTAGTCACTGACAGTAAGATTTTAGGTATGCTGTTGTCCTGATGATCTAAGTAATCTTCATGTAAGAGTAGTCAGCTAGTAAAATGCCTTTTGCTATAATTATTTTATGTTGGAAACTCTGTCAATGGAATGACTTAGTTTGCCTTGTTCATTTATACTTTGTACTCACGAGGACGTGTAAATGTCAGAATGGCCGTAGTGAGATTTGTTTAAAAAAATAAATAAATAAACAATAAAAGAATGAAAAAAAAAAAGAAAAAAAGGTTTTTAAGGCAAAGGTACAGGTTAAAAGTACTATGAGCTTTTTTTGAAAGTTCTCTCTTTTGTGTTTGTGAAAAATTAAGAAAGCTTTCGAACAAAGTTAAATTTAAAGTTTAGAGGACAGTTGTAATCATCTGAATTGTTAGAAAATTAATAATAGGAAGAAATAGTCAAATAATAGAAAATACAATCATATTCATGATGATATGAGGAAGTTGCCAGATGGAGTGGGTGTATGTTAGTTGAATTCGGAATGTTGTGATTATGATATGAATGATATTGAAAGTGAAACTGTTGGAAGAGACAGTAATGTTCTGAGAAACTGTTGGAAGAGACAGTATTGTTTTAAGAAGCTGTTGGAAGAGACAGTAATGCATTGAGAAACTGTTGCAAGAGACAGTAATATATTGAGAAACTGTTGCAAGAGACAGTAATGTATTGAGAAACTGTTGAAAAAGACAGTAATGTGTTGAGAAACTGTTGCAAGAGACAGTAATGAGTTGAATGATAGAGAAACTGTTGAGAGAGACAGTAATGTGCTGAATGAAAGAGAAATGCTAAAAGAGTCAGTAATGAGCTGAATGGCAGAGAAATGGTTGAAAGAGTCAGTAATGATATGAATGGAAGAGAAATGGTTGAAATAGTCAGCAATGAAATGATTGAAGGTGAAATGGTTGAACAAGACAGTAATGAAATGAGTGAGGATAGAACGGCTGCTTGAAGGGCTGATAATAAAAATGAGAATTTGTCATAGTGCACAAAAAAAAGAACAAATGCTTTGATGATGACGTGTGGTACATAAGATATTTTGATGTAGATCAGTTGGAACTATGATACTGTAAAGAATTATAAAGACAGTTGGATTATGTTAGTTCAAGAATAAAATTAAAACCTGAAGATAATATTCTGTATGGAAAATATTTGTAATGAACGAATTTATGAGAAGATTTATTGAGTAAAGCTTTTTATTGTAAGAGTTACACGAGGCCGTGTTATGGTCAGGATGGCCGTGTTGAAGCGCAAGTAGTATTAATATATTGGCGCGCACTGTAATTGTGCTTTCTACCTACTTGCCTATTTCCCTTTTTGCATGCCTTCGTACTTGTGCGTGTGTGTGCTCGATTCCCTTGAACAAAGAATGCGAGTTCTATGACAGGGTATGGTGATTGTTTTGGTCTCACACGAGCGCAGCATGCATGGTGAAGTTGTTAAGAGTATTAAGAGTGCAGCATGTGAATGGGTATGGTTTTGCTATTTTGTGTGTTTCGCGACTGTTCTAATAGCCGATTATGCTTCGTAGGCTGGAAAAGTCCCGTTGTAGCGGGACGACAGCGTATGTAGCTGTCGTCGAGTGTGGTTCGGTGGTAGGCACAAGAAATGAGTGAGACAAAGAATTCAGAATCGTTTGAGAAGTGGACGGCCACCGAAACTCGCTGCGCTAAGGGATACTGTGATTGTTTTGTGCTTTGACATATATATATATATATATATATATATATATATATATATATATATATATATATATATTGTAACGAACCTTCGGTTTATCCCGAGTCTAAGCTGGGCTAGTTTCAGCTGACTGTGGATTCGTGCCAACAAATTTATTTGTTGAAGCCCCTGCGATAATAATTAGTCACTTGTGAATTCGGTTTTATAGCGTAAATGTATATTCTCTTAAATAAATATGAAATGTACACGTCACTTATGTAAATATGCTGGCTCGCTGGTTTGCTTAGCGACGCACACCTACTGAGCGCTTGTTCAACGCACTCCGGCTGGTTGTGCTAAACACGCTAGCTCACCGTAAGGATTTGAGAAAACGCCAGGATCTGGATCTGTAAACTCTGGCGGCTCGCCAGCTATGCAGATCTCTCCTACTATCTCGCTCACTCACAGCACAACACGAGCTTCGTTCACTCACAAGCACTTCTCTTACGCACGGCTACGCGAACTCACTCAGGTGTGCAGGCCTCGCTTACATTGCTGATATGCACCGATGTCCTGATCGGCGCCTGCTGATGATCTGCAAGGATTCCCACTGGATGTCCTTGCTGTTCCCACGATGTCCTTGCTGTTCCCACGATGTCCTTGTTGTTCCCACGATGTCCTTGTTGTTCCCACGATGTCCTGGGAGTCCTGATTGCCACTCGCGTTGACTTGATTTCGACACTTTCTTCCCTACGCCCTACGAGTGAAAGTGTCCACTACTATCACTCGGCCCAAACGGCACCTCGGCTAACGGTCCCCGATGATCGTCGTGTGTGCGACGCGAACCCATTGCTGAATCTGTAGGAGCGAAAGAGACCGCCTCTAAAAGGACTTTGACCCCCCTTTAAAGTGCGAGGGTCGCTCCTACAGTATTCGCGTCGCTGTGTGGAGCAACATGTATATGCACGTATATGCATATAAACGCACAGCAACTACATACGTTTATATACATTAATACGTGCATACCCATATTGCTCCTCACACTCCCCTCTTCCTTCGGGAAAACACGAGACCATCGTGTTTGAATTTGGCGCCCGCCTCCGCTGCGCTGCTCCGTTTTGCGTCGCTCCATCCCTCGATGCTCCATTTTGCGCTGATCGCTGCTGTTAACGCTCTGTTAATGTTATCAGCTGCATTTTCTCCTTACCGCTGGCAATGCTGTATTCTGCCGGTAAGTGAATGGGTCAATATTTTTTTAAGTCTCAATAAAATCTTAATAAAAATATTGTTTTTCAGGTTGGGCATATTTTCTCCATGCCCCTCAACCTGATGGCCTGCCGCTGCCAATGCCCACGCCGGGCGCTGCTGCAAAACTCGCCTGTCGGTATTGCAGCCCCCGGTGGCATTGGTGCACGTGCGCACGGCAATGGCCATTTCACCCATTTGGCGCATGCTGTCCCTCGCCGTTGGAGACGTCTCTCTGCTGGTTTCTGCTGCTCCTTGGACCCTTGGGGATGCTCCGGTGGGGCACTGCAGTAATTCCAAGTACTGCCGCCATGAGATCGGGCCACAGACGTCGTTCGCAATTGGACACCGGCGTCAGCTCTTTGGTGTCGGTGCGCTTGTTGGCCACTCCTCTCTCGCGCACCGCTCCAGCGGAGTCGCTGGCCAGTGCGCGAGGATTCGGTTGCCAAGCTTTACCGACACCTGGCGATCCATGGCCGGTGGAGCCATTCGCGTGGTAGGCGTCTGTAGTCACACTCTCACAGCAAACAGCCACATCTCCGACTGCATGCCCGCGTGCAATATGGGCCGCCGCTGCCTCCGCCCACGCCGGACGCTCCTGCACAACTCACCTTTTGGTTCTGCAGTCTCCGGTGGCTTTGGCACTCGTGCGGCGGCCACCTGCCTCACCATATCCCTCGTCGACCTCTCTGCTGCTGGCGAATCCGTTCTTCATATGTTAGCAGTAACCTCTTCGTTGCTGCTATGTCTCCGTGGCGGCTGGAACTCTGTGGCGGCTGGAACTCTGTGGCGGGTGCATTCAAATTCTGGATTGTTGTTGGGAGCTGGCCACATTGATGTCGTTCGCAACTGCCACCGGTGCCGAACTTTGACGCCGACTGGCATTTTGCGGCACACTCCTCATTCGCGCACAGCTCACAGCAAAATAGCTGGCCAGTGCGCGAGGATTCGGCCAACAAAACGCGTCTACGCCTCAGTACGGCAACCGGAAGGACAGTCGCGTGGCAGGCAGCGATGGTGAACCAAACTCCCAACGGGCAACCCAAAATTGTAAAATGTGTGTTTTATATATCTTTTGTTTTATTCTGAAATATATTATAATTCATTTTCAGACATATTTGAATGCCCGGCATCCGATGCGTGTCCGCCGCACCCTATACTTCGTTCCGCTTGCCCAGACGATGCGGGCGGTGCGCCCGCTGCCTTGGGCCTCCATCCGGGCGGCGTGCTCTTCTACCTCCGATGGCCACTCCTCACGCCGCAACTCCACCCACTGTGCTGCTCCCGCGTCGGGCCAAGATGCCTGCCGTTGTAGTGTAGGCCTCCTCGGTGGTGGCGGCGCTGGCTCTGACACCTGGCGTTGTAACGCTGGCCGGGCGGGCAGTCTGATCGGCCGTCCATCGCTGTCTCCGGTGGCGTGGGCGGCGGCGCGGTCGCCTGTTGCGGCGTCGTTTTTGGTGGCGTCTCCTCCAGTATGGGCGGCGGCGGTGTCGCCTGTTGCGACTTCGTCATCTTCCTCGTCACTGGTCCGCATAGCTCGGTGAGGTGTAGGCGGGCGTGGTGGGTGCCACAATGGTCGCAATGGCGAGTATCGGCCGTTGCGGACGTAGTCGCTGACCAGCGACTCGTCCCACCGCTCCTCCTCCTGCCGCTTCTCCCAGTCTGCACCACTGGGCGAGCTCACCGGCGACCATACGCTGTCCTCTTTGTTGCTGGTCCAGCTACCTGGCGACCACGAGCCATTCGTGGCCACGCTCTCCTCCTCGCTGGTTGACGGCTCCAGCTCCAAATTCGGCCGATGGCGTCGTAGCCGTCTCTTCGGCTGCCGGTGTGGGTGAAACGGCAGTCTCACCGACGGCAGCCGCGTTTTACTCCTGCGCGCTCGTGGTCTGGACACCGGTGTGTCCACCCTGCTTGGTCCTCGTGCCGCTCCAGCGTAGTCGCTGGCCAGCAACCGAGGATCGGCAGAGTGTACTCGGCCGATGCCCAGATCCAGATTATCGTTCGCGATGCGTCCACTTGCCATAATAACTTTTCACAAAATAGGCCGAGCCAAAGCTCGCCTGCCCATTTTATACCCTTATGCTGCCGCGTCGCCGCTGCGCGGGCGGCAGCATAACGGATCCTCGGATTGGCCCACTCTAGCCTGCCCGATCTTATGGCTGAATTCCAGGCTACGGTATCGCCCTGATCCCGTTTTGCATACTCCCACATGCACACCCAACACACACAGCACACACAGCATACATAGCACACACAGCCCTTCGGTGGCCGAACATTCTGATGCAGCATTCAGCTGTGATACATTGTTGTTGGCCGTTTTATGTATCTAACTTTTAGTGGTGGTTGTTTTACATGTCGCCGTGTGTTTTGTTGTTGGCTGTTTTGCATGTCGCTGTGTGTTTTGTTGTTGGCTGTTTTGCATGTCGCTATGTGTTTTGTTGTTGGCTGTTTTATATATCGCACACACAGCATCTTCGTGCGTTAGCGCTCGCTAAGCAGCCGACGAAGGCCTTTGCCCTCGCCTATGCATGTATGTGTGTGTGCAGAAACTTTTGCCTGGAACGTAAGCGGTTTTTGTTTTTGTTTTTCCGCTTTTCGTTTTCGTGCGATTAAATACATAATTTCGGCTGCCGTTTTCGTGTGATAAGACATGATAATACATAATCTCGGCTGCGCGCATTGTTGTTGCGCATTTACCGTATGTGGGTGCTGCTTGCGCATGCACTGCTTTGTTGTTGTATCTATGCACTGCTTTGTTGTTGTATCTATGCACTGCGCATGCACCGACAGCTAAGTTTTTCTGTGCAGTACTGTACACTGCTTGCTGTCGTGCGCGCGCAGTTCAAACAAATTGTTGTTGCACATCCATGTACCGTAATTTCCCCGGTGGCAACTGTAGTTTTCCAATCACAAATGCATTTCGCAGCCGAAATTATGCACTTTTGAGCAAAATTTTGTCGTCTTATTTTTTTTCTTCTTCTTTTTTTTTTTTGTAAGAAGCAATACACTTCGCTGTGTATTCACTCCCTTTTTTTTTTTTTTTGAAAAAAAAAAACAAAACAGCTCTATTGCTCACCCGTGTCTCCTCTCCACGGCTTGAGATCCGCCACATGCGCCGTCCTGGTCCGTTTTTCTGCCTCCGACCTTATCCGGCAGATGACTGGAGACACACAACTGGCCACTATATATAGGCCTCCATAGCGTGGCGCCAGTTTTGCTGCGAATCCCTCTGCGGCATTAGACAGGTGGCGTTCCTTTGCCCACACCTTGTCACCTACGGCCGGCTTCCACTGCCGCTTCCGTAGGTTGTAATGCCGCGCCTGATCCTGTCCAGCTCTCTCCAGGCTCCGACGCACTTGCGTCAGCATCTGCCCAGCTGCCTGCGGCTGGCTGGTCTTGCAGTGCTGACACTGCTCGCAACGCTGCACGTACGCACGCGCATCCCGATACATACCGGGCCAGTAGTATCGTGCGGCCACCCGAGCAATTGTTTTTCGGCTCCCAAGGTGGCCAGCGGCGACTGCATCGTGGCTCTCCTCCAGCACTTGCTTGCGCCGCTCCGTTGGCACGCACAGCTTCCACGCTGCCACACTCTTGTGGCCGGCTTGATGCTGGCTGAGCCGATATAAGTTTCCAGACTTTTCGCGATAGTCTGGCCACTTCTGTGGTGCTTTGCGCAGGCTCTGGCACAGCTTGGTGAGCCAACGACATCCTGTCCCAGTTGGCGTCTCCTTACTAGCGACCAAGTGGCTCGCCTCTTTCCTCAGAGGCTGCCGTGAAAGCGCATCTGCTACCTCGTTCCGCCTGTCCTTCCTGCGTCGAAAATATCGCTGCTTTTTGGAGCCCTTCACCTCCTTATCTGCATGGTGCGGTTCTCTATCTGAAGTCGCCTCCACTGGCGTCTTGGGACCCGCATCCAAGCTGACAGCAACCATCGATAGCTTCGTCTCCAGTTGGCGGCTTGGTTTTGGATTTCTTGGCCCAATTTTTAGCGACAAACCGCCACACTCCAGTGTGGTGCCCATGCTGGCCAAGAAATCCCAGCCTAGTACCAGATCGTCGATCACTCCTGGCAGAATCAGCAACGGAATCTGGATTTGCTGATTGCCCAGGCTGATCGTCGTCTCCAGCTGCGAATCCACCTGATTGCAACTGCCGTCCGCCAAGCGTATGCGCCGCCGTGTGGCACGCACCACGCCCACATCTCTGAGCCTCTCAGCGAGCCCTTCACTGATGAAGCTGCTCGCGGCTCCTGTGTCGATCGTGGCTTTCTGCCGTGCGGCTCCAATGCCCACGATCGCCGTCAACCGGCTGCCTTCGTCCTGAAGACTGCCCATTAGTACCTGGGGGCTCCTGGCTGCTGCTCCCGCTCGCCCCTGCATGGCGGGTGCCGCTGCTCGTTTCCCGACTGGCACAGGCATACGTTCTCACTCCAATGCGCCCGCACTGCCAGCAGAAATCCAGTGCCTTGTTGCGGCACTTAAAAGCGCGGTGCCCCTCCTGGCCACACACTCGGCATGCCCTGGCTGGATTCGGGATGTGTGTCTCTCGGCGCAGGAGTAGGCTTCGCCGCATCCTCCATACGACGATACTCCACGTCGCTTCCCGCGTCGTCTATGGCCATCAGTCGTGTCCGACCAGGCCGTGGCTGCTGCCGTAACCTCTCGCGGTCCCTCTCCAGTTCCTCGAACTCATCTGCCAGGTGCATCAATTCCACTAGATTGTGGAATTGATACGGCCTGGCATAAGCGCGCAGATCGGGCAGGCTGTTGTTATAAATGAGTTTCATTTCGCGGTCTGCTCCATAGCGCAGAGGCCGCATGAGAGTCTGCATCTCCACCATGTAGACTTTGAAGCACTCATCCGCCATCTGCCTCCGGCGTTTGACATCATCCTCCAGCTTCTCCAGATAGCCTCTGGGCAGGAAGAACTCCTGGAAGCTGCGCACGAATGTCGCCCACGCCGTCCAGTGCCGATTGTTGGCCACATACCATTTTAAGGCCATGCCTTTCAGCAGCTCTGGCATCGCTCTCGGGATCATGTCGAGATCCAGGCCATATGTATCAGCTGACCACTCCACCTGCTCCAAGAACTCCAAAGGCTTCGTGGTGCCATCAAAGCGAAAGCTCCACTCTCGCACTTGCTTGGCCACCTTTGGATATTCTTGGGCTGTGCTGCCGAGCCCTCGTGGCCTTATTTCAGGTTGCGGGGTGGATGTGGCTCTCATCTCACCTTGTCGTGTATCCTGCAGCCGCGCCGCTGCGCTCGTAGAGGGCACACAGAGCCGCGCCACATGCGCAAGCTCTGTCTCCAAATCGTCGTCCACAACGGCGGTCGTTGCCTCATCTCTCAGCGAGGCACGGCGTCCAAGCAGTCGCCCCAGTTCGGCGATCCTCAGTGAGTAAGGAATGCTTCCTTCATTCCTCTCAACCCACTCGCCGAACTGTCTCCGCATGACGTCCAGTGTGCCTGACAGGCTCACTCCAAACTCCTCGCCGTAACGGAGCACTTCATCCTTTTTAAGATTATATACCCACGCTCGCACCATATTCACAAATATTCACTAATTGACTCTTATCGCAGGGCCCCACGTTGGGCGCCAGTTGTAACGAACCTTCGGTTTATCCCGAGTCTAAGCTGGGCTAGTTTCAGCTGACTGTGGATTCGTGCCAACAAATTTATTTGTTGAAGCCCCTGCGATAATAATTAATCACTTGTGAATTCGGTTTTATAGCGTAAATGTATATTCTCTTAAATAACTATGAAATGTACACGTCACTTATGTATGTAAATATGCTGGCTCGCTGCTTAGCGACGCACACCTACTGAGCGCTTGTTCAACGCACTCCGGCTGGGAGAGTGTTGTGCTAAACACGCTAGCTCACCGTAAGGATTTGAGAAAACGCCAGGATCTGGATCTGTAAACTCTGGCGGCTCGCCAGCTATGCAGATCTCTCCTACTATCTCGCTCACTCACAGCACAACACTAGCTTCGTTCACTCACAAGCACTTCTCTTACGCACGGCTACGTGAACTCACCCAGGTGTGCAGGCCTCGCTTACGTTGCTGATATGCACCGATGTCCTGATCGGCGCCTGCTGATGATCTGCAAGGATTCCCACTGGATGTCCTTGCTGTTCCCACGATGTCCTTGCTGTTCCCACGATGTCCTTGTTGTTCCCACGATGTCCTGGGAGTCCTGATTACCACTCGCGTTGACTTGACTTCGACACTTCTTCACTTTCACTTTGTATAACTTCGACGGCAACACTCTCTCGTATCGTAATTTGACAGCCTCGTATGGAGCCGCTGGTGGCCTTTTATACCCCAGCCCCAGGCCCTGCCTCGTGTGGTAACGGGGCCTGTTCGGCTCTGGAGCGGGGCCTTTCTGCCGTTATTGACCATAAAAACGGTAAAAACGGTAAAAATCACGCCGATTTTGGGTGACGCCACTTTCCCGCCAAATCCGTGGCAGCCTCCCATTGGCCGAAGTACCGTTGGCGCCCTACGAGTGAAAGTGTCCACTACTATCACTCGGCCCAAACGGCACCTCGGCTAACGGTCCCCGATGATCGTCGTGTGTGCGACGCGAACCCATTGCTGAATCTGTAGGAGCGAAAGAGACCGCCTCTAAAGGACTTTGACCCCCCTTTTCCAGTGCGAGGGTCGCTCCTACAGTATTCGCGTCGCTGTGTGGAGCAACATGTATATGCACGTATATGCATATAAACGCACAGCAACTACATACGTTTATATACATTAATACGTGCATACCCATATTGCTCCTCACACTCCCCTCTTCCTTCGGGAAAACACGAGACCATCGTGTTTGAATTTGGCGCCCGCCTCCGCTGCGCTGCTCCGTTTTGCGTCGCTCCATCCCTCGATGCTCCATTTTGCGCTGATCGCTGCTGTTAATGCTCTGTTAATGCTATCAGCTGCATTTTTCTCCTTACCGCTGGCAATGCTGTATTCTGCCGGTAAGTGAATGGGTCAATATTTTTATAAGTCTCAATAAAATCTAAATAAAAACATTGTTTTTCAGGTTGGGCATATTTTCTCCATGCCCCTCAACCTGATGGCCTGCCGCTGCCAATGCCCACGCCGGGCGCTGCTGCAAAACTCGCCTGTCGGTATTGCAGCCCCCGGTGGCATTGGTGCACGTGCGCACGGCAATGGTCATTTCACCCATTTGGCGCATGCTGTCCCTCGCCGTTGGAGACGTCTCTCTGCTGGTTTCTGCTGCTCCTTGGGCCCTTGGGGATGCTCCGGTGGGGCATTGCAGTCAATATATGTACTGCCGCCATGAGATCGGGCCACAGACGCCGTTCGCAAATGGACACCGGCGTCAGCTCTTTGGTGTCGGTGCGCTTGTTGGCCACTCCTCTTTCGCGCACAGCTCACAGCAAAATCGCTGGCCAGTGCGCGAGGATTCGGTTGCCAAGCTTTACCGACACCTGGCGATCCATGGCCGGTGGAGCCATTCGCGTGGCAGGCGTCTGTAGCCACACTCTCACAGCAAACAGCCACATCTCCGACTGCATGCCCGCGTGCAATATGGGCCGCCGCTGCCTCCGCCCACGCCGGACGCTCCTGCACAACTCACCTTTTGGTTCTGCAGTCTCCGGTGGCTTTGGCACTCGTGCGGCGGCCACCTGCCTCACCATATCCCTCGTCGACCTCTTTGCTGCTGGCGAATCCATTCTCATATGCTAGCAGTCACCCTCTTGGTTGCTGCTATGTCTCCGTGGCGGCTGGAACTCTGTGGCGGGTGTATTCAAATTCTGGATTGGTGTTGGGAGCTGATCACATCGATGTCGTTCGCAACTGCCACCGGAGCCGAGCTTTGACGCCGACTGGCATTTTGCGGCACACTCCTCATTCGCGCACAGCTCACAGCAAAATCGCTGGCCAGTGCGCGAGGATTCGGCCAAAAAAACGCGTCTACGCCTCAGCACGGCAACCGGATGGACAGTCGCGTGGCAGGCAGCGATGGTGAACCAAACACCCAACGGCCAACCCAAAAATTGTAAAATATGTGCTTTATGTATATATCTCTTTTCTTTTATTCTGCAATATTTTACAATTCTGTTTTCAGATATATTTGAAAACCCGGCATCCGATGCGTGTCCGCCGCACCCTGTACTTCGCCCCCCTTACCCAGACGATGCGGGCGGTGCGCCCGCTGCCTTGGGCCTCCATCCGGGTGGCGTGTTCTCCTACCTCCGATGGCCATTCCTCACGCCGCAACTCCACCCACTGTGCTGCTCCCGCGTCGGGCCAAGACGCCTGCCGCTGAAATGTAGGCCTCTGAGGTGGTGGCGGCCCTGGCTCCGACACCTGGCGCTGTAACGTTGGCCGGGCGGGCAGCCTGATCGGTCGCCACTCCTCGTCGGCGTCCATCGCTGTCTCCGGTGGTGTGGGCGGCGGCGCGGTCGCCTGTTGCGGCGTCGTCTGTGGTGGCAGCCTGATCGGTCGCCACTCCTCGTCGGCGTCCATCGCTGCCTCCGGTGGCGTGGGCGGCGGCGCGGTCGCCTGTTGCGGCGTCGTCTGTAGTATGGGCCGCGGCGGTGTCGCCTGTTGTATGGGCGGCGGCGGTGTAACTGGAGGCGACATCTCTTCCAGTATGAACCCCGCGGGCTTCGTGGGGAGGGGCTCGCTCCAAGTTATAACGAACTCGGCGCGATGCTCCAAGCGACCCCCCACCACCTTTCCAGCGTAGCTGGCGTCCACCCGCGGAGGCTCTGGCGTCTCCTCCTCCTCGGAGTCGGAAATGACGATTGTTTCCGTTTGCTCGCCCACCTCGTCCTCGTCGCTGTCCAGGATGATTATGGGCTGCTCATCGTCTTCTTCGTCGCTGCTCTGCAGCGCTCGGTGAGGCGTGGGCGGACGCGGTGGGCGCCATAACGGCCGCGTTGGCGAATATTGCCCATTGCGCACATAGTCGCTGACCAGTGACTCGTCCCATCGCTCCTCCTCCAGTTTTTCCCACGCTGTCGTCGGCATGGGTGCCGTCGCGACACCGGGCGAGCTCGCGGGCCACCATACGCTGTCCTCATTGTTGCTGGGCGAGCTGCTTGGCGACCACGAGCCATTCGTGGCCACGCTCTCCTCTTCGTCGCTGGTCCAACTATCTGGCGACCACGAGCCATTCGCGGCCACGCTCTCCTCCTCGCTGGTCGACGGTTCCAATTCCAGGTACGGCCGATGTCGTCGTAGCAATCTCTTCGGCTGCCGGCGCGGATGAAATGGCAGTCTCACCGGCGGCAGCCGCGTTTTGTTTCTCCGCGCTCGTGGTCTGGACACCGGTGTGTCCACCCTGCTTGCTCCTCGTGCCGCTCCAGCGTAGTCGCTGGCCAGCAACCGAGGATCGGCAGGGTGTACCCGGCCGATGCCCAGATCCACATTAACGTTTTCGATGCGTCCACTTGCCATGATAATTTTCACCAAATAGGCCGAGCCAGCGCTCGCCTGCCCATTTTATACCCTCTGCTGCCGCGTCGCCGACTGCGTAGGCGGCAGCATAGCGGATCCTCAGATTGGCCCACTCTAGCCTGCCCGATCTTATGGCTGAATTCCAGGCTACGGTATCGCCCTGATCCCGTTTTGCATACTCTCACATGCACTCTCAACACACACAGCATACACGGCATACATAGCACACACAGCCCTTCGGTGGCCGAACATTCTGATGCAGCATTCAGCTGTGATACATTGTTGTTGGCCGTTTTATGTATCTAACTTTTAGTGGTGGTTGTTTTACATGTCGCCGTGTGTTTTGTTGTTGGCTGTTTTGCATGTCGCTGTGTGTTTTGTTGTTGGCTGTTTTGCATGTCGCTATGTGTTTTGTTGTTGGCTGTTTTATATATCGCACACACAGCATCTTCGTGCGTTAGCGCTCGCTAAGCAGCCGACGAAGGCCTTTGCCCTCGCCTATGCATGTATGTGTGTGTGCAGAAACTCTTGCCTGGAACGCATGCGGTTTTGTTTTTGTTTTTCCGCTTTTGGTTTTCATGCGATAAAACCTGATAATACATAATCTCGGCTGCGCGCATTGTTGTTGCGCATATACCGTGTATGGGCCTGCGTGCATGCACTGCTTTGTTGTTGTATCTGTGCATTGTGCATTGCGCATGCACCGACAGCTAAGTTTTTCGGTGCAGAACTGTACACTGCTTGCTGTCGTGCGCGCGCAGTTCAAACAAATTGTTGTTGCACATCCATATACCGTAATTTCCCCGGTGGCAACTGTAGTTTTCCAATCACAGATGCATTTCGCAGCCGAAATTATGCACTTTTGAGCAAAATTTTGTCGTCTTATTTTTTCTTCTTTTTTTTTTTGTAAGAAGCAATACACTTCGCTGTGTATTCACTCCCTTTTTTTTTTTTGGAAAAAAAAAACAGCTCTATTGCTCACCCGTGTGTCCTCTCCACGGCTTGAGATCCGCCACATGCGCCGTCCTGGTCCGCTTTTCTGCCTCCGACCTTATCCGGCAGATGACTGGAGATACAAACCTGGCCACTATATATGGGCCTCCATAGCGTGGCGCCAGTTTTGCTGCGAATCCCTCTGCGGCATTAGACAAGTGGCGTTCCTTTGCCCACACCTTGTCACCTACTGCCGGCTTCCACTGCCGCCTCCGTAGATTGTAATGCCGCGCCTGATCCTGTCCAGCTCTCTCCAGGTTCCGACGCACGATCTCAAACACTTCGCGCATCTTGCTGGCCCTCTCGACTGGGCTCTGTGCCGATTGTTTGCGCGTCGAACAGTGATTTGGGCAGCCTTGGCTCTCGCCCTTGTGTGATGAAGGCGGCCGAATACCCTGTGGATGCTGACACGCTGCTGTTGACCGCCAATGTCAACTCCGGCAATGCGTCGTCCCAGCATCTCTGCTCATCTCCAGCGAACTGCGCAATCATCGTCTTCACAGTTCTATTTGCCCTCTCATTGGGATTCTCTTGAGGCGTGTATGGCGCTGTCAACTGGTGACGCACCCCAAGCTCCTCCAGAAACGCCTTGAATGCCCGACTGGTGAATTGGGTGCCATTGTCAGTAATGAGCACCTTCGGCGTGCCAAACCGCGCCAAGATCCGCTCTCGAAATGCCTTCTGGAGAGCTGTGCTATTCGCACTCCGCAGCGGCACCATCTCCGTCCATTTCGAGAAGCGGTCTATGAAAACCAAAAGCATAGTGTTACCAATCGGCACAAACTGTTGCCCATGGCTCCTCGGGCACCTGCGTCAGCATTTGCCCAGCAAATTGCAGCTGACTGGGTTTATATCGCTGACACACTTCGCAGCGCTGTACGTATTTTCTTACATCCCGGTACATACCTGGCCAGTAATACCGCGCTGCCACCCGAGCGATAGTTTTTCGGCTCCCAAGGTGGCCAGCAGTGGCTGCGTCGTGGTTCTCCTCCAGCACTTGTTTGCGCCGGTCCGCCGGCACGCACAACTTCCATGCAGCCACATCCTCGTGGCCAGCCTGGTGCGGGATGTGCCGATATAAGTTTCCAGACTCTTCCATATAGTCTGGAAACTTATGTGGCGCCTTCTTTATGTCCTGTCGAAGCTTGGTGAGCCAGCGATATCCTGTCCCAGCTGGCATCTCCTTGCTCTTGACCAGACCTGCTTACCTTTCCTGTAGCGAATCTCGAAGTCGTATTGCTGCAGCTCCAGTGCCCATCTGGCAATCCTCCCCGTTGGGCTCTCGATTGAGTTGAGCCACTTCAGAGCCATATGGTCAGTGACCACTACAAATTTGTAGCCTTCCAGGTATGGCCTGAGCTTTCGTATGCCCCAGATTATAGCCAGACACTCTTTCTCAGTAGCTGAATAGTTCTTTTCAGCACTGTTCAGTGTCCGGCTGGCATACGAAATGACGCGCTCTTCGTCCTCCGAGGTCTGCGTCAGGATTGCCCCAAGCCCATAATTGCTTGCGTCCGTTTGCAAGCAAAACGGCTTCGAGAAATCTGGGCACGCCAGCACCGGTGACTCCGTCAGTTTGGCCTTCACTGTCTCGAACGCTCTCTGCCGCTCCTCAGTCCACTCAAACTTCGTGCCCTTTTTGAGCAGTGCATTTAGCGGATGCACTGTGGCTGCCAAATCTGTCACAAAGCGGCGGTACCATGAAGCCACGCCCACATATTGTCGTAACTCTTTTACATTTGTGGGCGGCTTCAGCTCGGCGATAGCGGCCACCTTCTCTGGATCCGTGCAAATGCCATCCTCCGTGACTTTGTGACCCAGATACTTTAGCTCTTTCTTGAAGAAATCGCACTTGTCGATGTTGATCCTCAAGTTGGCTGCCCGCAGTCGCCGGAACACCTCTCGTAGGTTGTTCATGTGCTCCTGTCGCGTCCGGCCGATGACGATGATGTCGTCCAGATAGGCAAAGGCATTGGGCATTATTTCTTGGCCGATCACTTGGTCCAGAGCTCGCTGAAACGTCGCCGGTGCAGAATGGAGTCCAAACGGCATCACCTTCCACTGATAGAGCCCCTTTCCTGGCACCGTGAACGCTGTCAGTGGTCTGCTGGCCTTCTCCATCGCTATCTGCCAATACCCATCCTTCAAATCCAGGCTGCTGATGTAGCGCGCCTCTCGCAGCTGGTCCAGAATGTGATGCACACGCGGCAAAGGGTATGCATCTTTGATGGATCTGCTGTTTAGCTGTCGAAAATCCACACATAGGCGCCACTTCCCATTCTTCTTGGGAACCATGACAATGTGGGCTCTTCGAGGGCTCGATGCAGCCTTTGGCCAGCAGCTCATCCACCTGCAAGTTGATCTCCGCCTGCATTTTTGGATTTTTGGGGAAGTAGCGCTGCTTTATGGGCCTGTTATCCTGCATCCTGATCCGGTGCTCCGTGATCCTGGTGGTGCCCTTCACATGCTGGAACTTCTCCATATCATGCCTCAGGAAAGCATCCACCTCTGGGTCATTGTGTATAGGCGTTGGCTGCTCCATGTTCGCCTCCATCGGCGTCGCTGGGTTCGCCTCCACGCTGGCCACAACCACGGATAGCTTCTCCTCCGGCTGTCCGCTCGACTGTGGGATTCTTGGCTCGACCTTCAATGTCAAGCCACCGCACTCTAGTGTGGTGCCCATGCTGGCCAAGAAATCCCAGCCCAGCACTAGATCTTCGATCACTCCTGGCAGAATCAGCAACGGAATCTGTATTTGCTGATTCCTCAGGCTGATCGTCGCCTCCAGTTGCGAGTCCACCTGACTGCAACTGCCATCCGCTAAGCGTATGCGCCGCCGTGTAGCACGCACCACGCCCACTCCTCTGAGCTCATCAGCAAGCTTTTCGCTGATAAAGCTGCTAGTGGCTCCCGTGTCGATCGTAGCTCTTTGTTGAGTGGCTCCAATGGCCACGATCGCCGACATCTGGTTGCCTTCATCCTGGAGACGGCCCACTAGCGCCTGGGGGCTCCTGACTGCTGCTCCCGCTCGCCCCTGGATGGCGGGTGTCGCTTCTCGTTTCCCGACTGGCAACAGGCATACGTTCTCACTCCAATGCGCCCGCACTGCCAGCAGAAATCCAGTGCCTTGTTGCGGCACTTAAAAGCGCGGTACCCGTCCTGGCCACACACTCGGCATGCCCTGGCTGGATTCGGGATGTGCGTCCTTGCTCCGGTTGCGCCTTCCCTCGGCGCAGGAGTAGGCTTCGCCTCATCCTCCATGCGGCGATACTCCACGTCGCTTCCCGCGTCGTCCATGGCCATCAGTCGTAAACGACCAGGCCGTGGCTGCTGCCGTAACCTCTCGCGGTCCCTTTCCAGTTCCTCGAACTCATCTGCCAGGTGCATCAATTCCACTAGATTGTGAAATTGATACGGCCTGGCATAAGCACGCAGATCGGGCAGGCTGTTGTTGTAAATGAGTTTCATTTCGCGGTCTGCTCCATAGCGCAGAGGCCGCATGAGAGTCTGCATCTCCACCATGTAGACTTTGAAGCACTCATCTACCATCTGCCTCTGGCGTTTGACATCATCCTCCAGCTTCTCCAGATAGCCTCTGGGCAGGAAAAACTCCTGGAAGCTGCGCACAAATGTCGCCCACGCCGTCCAGTGCCGATTGTTGGCCACATACCATTTTAAGGCCTTGCCTTTCAGCAGCTCTGGCACCGCTCTCGGGATCATATCCAGATCCAGGCCATATGTATCAGCTGACCACTCCACCTGCTCCAAGAACTCCAAAGGCTTCGTGGTGCCATCAAAGCGAAAGCTCCACTCTCGCACTTGTTTGGCCACCTTTGGATATTCTTGGGCTGTGCCGCCGAGCCCTCGTGGCCTTATTTCAGGTTATGGGGTGGATGTGGCTCTCATCTCACCTTGTCGTGTATCCTGCAGCCGCGCCGCTGCGCTCGTAGAGGGTACACAGAGCCGCGCCACATGCGCAAGCTCTGTCTCCATATCGTCGTCCACAACGGCGGTCGTTGCCTCATCTCTCAGCGAGGCACGGCGTCCATGCAGTCGGCATGCGACGCACACCTACTGAGCGCTTGTTCAACGCACTCCGGCTGGTAGAGTGTTGTGCTAAACACGCTAGCTCACCGTAAGGATTTGAGAAAACGCCAGGATCTGGATCTGTAAACTCTGGCGGCTCGCCAGCTATGCAGATCTCTCCTACTATCTCGCTCACTCACAGCACAACACTAGCTTCGTTCACTCACAAGCACTTCTCTTACGCACGGCTACGCGAACTCACTCAGGTGTGCAGGCCTCGCTTACGTTGCTGATATGCACCGATGTCCTGATCGGCGCCTGCTGATGATCTTCAAGGATTCCCACTGGATGTCCTTGCCGTTCCCACGACGTCCTTGCTGTTCCCACGATGTCCTTGTTGTTCCCACGAAGTCCTTGTTGTTCCCACGATGTCCTGGGAGTCCTTGATTTCGACACTTTCTTCACTTTCACTTTGTATAATTTCGACGGCAACACTCTCTCGTATCGTTTTTCGACAGCCTCGTATGGAGCCGCTGGTGGCCTTTTATATCCCAGCCACAGGCCCTGCCTCGTGTGGTAACGGGGCCTGTTCGGCTCTGGAGCGGGGCCTCTCTGCCGCTATTGTCCATAAAAACGGTAAAGTGGCGTGATTTTGGGTGACGCCACTTTCCCGCCAAATCCGTGGCAGCCTCCCATTGGCCGAAGTACCGTTGGCGCCCTACGAGTGAAAGTGTCCACTACTATCACTCGGCCCAAACGGCACCTCGGCTAACGGTCCCCGATGATCGTCGTGTGTGCGACGCGAACCCATTGCTGAATCTGTAGGAGCGAAAGAGACCGCCTCTAAAAGGACTTTGACCCCCCTTTAAAGTGCGAGGGTCGCTCCTACAGTATTCGCGTCGCTGTGTGGAGCAACATGTATATGCACGTATATGCATATAAACGCACAGCAAATACATACGTTTATATACATTAATACGTGCATACCCATATTGCTCCTCACAATATATATATATATATATATATCTACTTTGCCGATAGTCGACATGAATTTTCGGAGATAAGATTGTGTGCGATTGTATGTATAATGTACAGATATCGTTTCTTAATAATAATATTTATAGTATTTTCTTAATTAATGTATATGTATTATAGACTTGTCTGATAACTTGTAGTGCGTTATGTGGATGCCTCGGTAGAACGCTTCCTTTGTGTTTGTAGATTATCTGTAGGGTTGAGAATGCAATTAGTATATTTTGTATGTATATGTCAAAGCACAAAACAAACACAGTATCCCTTAGCGCAGCGAGTTTCGGTGGCCGTCCACTTCTCAAACGATTCTGAATTCTTTGTCTCACTCATTTCTTGTGCCTACCACCGAACCACACTCGACGAAAGCTACATACGCTGTCGTCCCGCTACAACGGGACTTTTCCAGCCTACAAAGCATAATCGGCTATTACAACAGTCGCGAAACACACAAAATAGCAAAACCATACGCATTCACATGCTGCACTCTTAATACTCTTCACAAGTTCACCATGCATGCTGCGCTCGTGTGAGACCAAAACAATCACCATACCCTGTCATAGAACTCGCATTCTTTGTTCAAGGGAATCGAGCACACACACGCACAAGTACGAAGGCATGCAAAAAGGGAAATAGGCAAGTAGGTAGAAAACACAATTACAGTGCGCACCAATATATTAATACTATTTGGTTGATCTTTATAGGATTGAATCTGTATTATGCTCGTAGCTATTAAGTTGAATTGGATTGATTTTTGTAACCATTAAGTTTATATTTGGTAGTCGTTACATATTTTTCGTAGATAGTAGGTTAGATAGTAAATAGGCTAAATGTTAGTTTGTAAGATAGTTAAGTAGATATAGGTGCCATAGCTATTAACTCTAGACAGTAAGCGAAATTCAAATTAGTGGGCGGGCACGCGATCAGCAATGCAACCGTGCGGCTTGAAAGCTCGCGGTGGTGGATTGCATTGCTGGTCACGTGGTGAAATCTGCAGAGCGGGATGAGAAGCTTGAAAGCTGCGCGCAAGAGTTAGTTGGTTTTGAGCTCTCGATGTGAGCGGTCAAAAAAAGGAAATATAAAAGAAAAATAGAAAAGCGGATAGGCAGAGTGTAGAAGGTGTAAGGTAATATGAAATAAAATAAGAGATGTATATATAAACAGTTGCGTACTTATTTGTAGCTAGTTTGCTAACAATAATCCACTAATTATTATAAAAATACTAACAGGTAGTTAGAACGAGGGCAAATCCCGTTCGCCAGAAGGTCAAAACTCTGGCATACAAAATCGCGTGGTCTGGAGTGAACGCCAGCGACAACGCTGGGCGTTCCTCGATCCGCGGTCTACCAATCGTAGAAGCCCCACTAATACCCCGCAATACGCCCTTGCAACCCCGACCCCAGCAATCTGGAGTGCGCTTGATCGCGCCACTCGATCGCTGCAGCCTTCCCACGTGCAAACGTGTGGGCGTGGTCGGCGAGTTCGGGCTGCGTGGCCATTTAATACATAATAACTCCCCACCCTCTCCTGTTTCTCTAACCACGTACAGTCCCGTACTAATTTACAAATGTCTTGTAAGTTGTGGCCCTGGGCAGACTGAGACTCTGACCCCGGCTGAAAATTCTAACCTTACAATATATATATATATATATATATATATATATATATATATATATATATATATATATATATATATATATATATATATATATATATATATATATATATATATATATATATATATATATATATATGTATATGTCGAAGCGCAAGTAGTATTAATATATTGGTGCGCACTGTAATTGTGCTTTCTACCTACTTGCCTATTTCCCTTTTTGCATGCCTTCGTACTTGTGCGTGTGTGTGCTCGATTCCCTTGAACAAAGAATGCGAGTTCTATGACAGGGTATGGTGACTGTTTTGGTCTCACACGAGCGCAGCATACATGGTGAACTTGTGAAGAGTATTAAGAGTGCAGCATGTGAATGCGTATGGTTTTGCTATATTGCTATATTTGTAGCTGTCGTCGAGTGTGGTTCGGTGGTAGGCACAAGAAATGAGTGAGACAAAGAATTCAGAATCGTTTGAGAAGTTGACGGCCACCGAAACTCGCTGCGCTAAGGGATACTGTGTTTGTTTTGTGCTTTGACATATACATACAAAATATACTAATTGCATTCTCAACCCTACAGATAATCTACAAACACAAAGGAAGCGTTCTACCGAGGCATCCACATAACGTACTACAAGTTATCAGACAAGTCTATAATACATATACATTAATTAAGAAAATACTATAAATATTATTATTAAGAAACGATATCTGTACATTATACATACAATCGCACACAATCTTATCTCCGAAAATTCATGTCGACTATCGGCAAAGTAGAGAAATTGATACCAAATACAAGAAGCAAGGCAAAGATTAGTACTAGCTTGACGGACATTATGGAAACTCGTACAGTTGCTAGGACCGAGGACATTACACCCATGACTTCGATCTCTAGTTCACCCCCACCTAATCAAATGATGGCTAATCAAGCCGACATTCTGAATACCTTAAAAATTCCAGACGCTATCCGTTTTCTACCATCTTATGATGGAAACCCTAAAACACTTAGCGAGTTTATTGCCAACGTAGAAGAAATTCTTTTACTAATCAGAGGTACCGACCAAACACCTTATGGTCAGATACCCAATGAAGCAATCATAGAAGAAGGGGCTAGTCTCAACTGGGATGAGATTAAGGAGGCACTCTTACTGCATTGCGCAGACAAAAGAGATGAACCTACCCTTATGTATGAATTACATAATCTACTACAAAATCCACTCCCAATTCAAACACTTTATGACAAGGTCTGCGAGATTAGACTCGCACTATTTAGACTAACTGATACTAAAGAGATAGACCCGAGCATTATAAAGACCAAGAAAAGACTCTTCACAGACGTTTGTCTGAACTCATTCCTATCAGGTATCAAGGGCCCTTTAGGTACAGCGGTCAGGGCGATGAAACCCACCAATCTTCGAGAAGCTCTAGAATGGGCTTTGAAAGAACGTGAAATTTATTTCACAAAAACAAAACCGTAGCATTGAAGACGAACTAAGAGAGGACTAATAAATGGCCTTGGCAATGTAATAAAAGTAGTTACAGGCAACATGTATGCCGATGATGAAAAACGAATAAATACATAGAAAATTTAATGAATTGTCAAAAAAAAAAAAAAAAAAAAAAATGAAAACAACATAAAAAATAACATAAACAAACAAATTATTGTTAACAAAGAAATAGAAACTATATTTAAAAATATTTCCGAGCATATTAATAATAAACAAGACATAATTAATAATTTTATCAAAAACTATAGAAATAATATATTCAAAACGATAAATGATGAACACAGTGAAATCCATCTACTCCAATTTACAGAAAGAATTAACGTAAACATAATTATACACTGTGAGGAGCAATATGGGTATGCACGTATTAATGTATATAAACGTATGTATTTGCTGTGCGTTTATATGCATATACGTGCATATACATACATGTTGCTCCACACAGCGACGCGAATACTGTAGGAGGCGGTCTCTTTCGCTCCTACAGATTCAGCAATGGGTTCGCGTCGCACGCACGACGATCATCGGGGACCGTTAGCCGAGGTGCCGTTTGGGCCGAGTGATAGTAGTGGACACTTTCACTCGTAGGGCGCCAACGGTACTTCGGCCAATGGGAGGCTGCCACGGATTTGGCGGGAGAGTGTCGTCACCCATAATCACGCCACTTTACCGTTTTTATGGACAATAACGGCAGAGATGCCCCGCTCCAGAGCCGAACAGGCCCCGTTACCACACGAGGCAGGGCCTGTGGCTGGGGTATAAAAGGCCACCAGCGGCTTCATACGAGGCGGTCGAAAAACGATACGAGAGAGTGTTGCCGTCGAAATTATACAAAGTGAAAGTGAAGAAAGTGTCGAAATCAAGTCAACGCGAGTGGCAATCAGGACTCCCAGGACATCGTGGGAACAATAAGGACATCGTGGGAACAGCAAAGCCATCGTGGGAACAGCAAGGACATCGTGGGAACAGCAAGGACATCGTGGGAACAGCAAGGACATCCAGTGGGAATCCTTGCAGATCATCAGCAGGCGCCGATCAGGACATCGGTGCATATCAGCAACGTAAGCGAGGCCTGCACACCTGGGTGAGTTCGCGTAGCCGTGCGTAAGAGAAGTGCTTGTGAGTGAACGAAGCTAGTGTTGTGCTGTGAGTGAGCGAGATAGTAGGAGAGATCTGCATAGCTGGCGAGCCGTCAGAGTTTACAGATCCAGATCCTGGCGTTTCTCAAATCCTTACGGTGAGCTAGCGTGTTTAGCACAACACTCTCCCAGCCGGAGTGCGTTGAACAAGCGCTATTTAGTAGGTGTGCGTCGCTAAGCAAACCAGCGAGCCAGCATACATTTACATAAGTGACGTGTACATTTCATATTTATTGAAGAAAATATACCATTGCGCTATAAAACCTAAACCACAAGACTAATTAATTATCGCAGGGGCTTCAACAAATAAATTAGTTACCATCTCTGCTCCCCTCGAGATGTCACCCACCTTTTAGCTGAGTCGGCACTGGGCTATAGTGTGGGCGATGTCGGCTAGTAATTCTTCGGAATTGCGACATAAAATGAGAAGGCGTCGATATTCTGCCGACGATCCAGCTGGCTTGGGTCAGAGCGAGGCCCTCATTTTTGTGTAATAGTTTTAGTCGAAATTTGAAGACAATTGAAGACGGTTGTTAAATATAAAATCAAGCTATGTATTTGAATATAAAAACCAAACAACACTGTTATTATTTCTGTGATTGGTCAACCATGGAGGACTCAACCACATCCTTCCCCCTACACCAGAAGAAAGGAACTGGTAACTCACGCGCATAGTAGCTGAATTCGTAATAAAAATAAAAAATAAAAATAAAATAAAAATATAAAATAAAATAAAATATACAAACCAAAACAAAACAGCAAAATAGTAAAACAACAACTTACAGCAAAGTAACGGTCGCCCGCAATAAAAATATAATTTGCTGATAAGCGGCTGCAAGTTTGCTGCTGCTAAGTAGCAAAAGATCATGCCTCCAGACGACGATGACAACAACTTAGCATGGCAAAAAGTACCCACTAATCCACGATTACCGAAGAGAAGAAATGAAAGTTCCCCAGCTTTAGTGCGAAAAATCATTGCTATAGACGAACCTTCGACATCTAAACGAGCCAACCACTTTGCCCTATTAGCAGACTCAGAAGATGACAACCCAAAACTAGATGAAGAAATGGAAACCGACAAGCCAACACCTGAAAAGCCACCTCCCACTTTCGTGTCCAATGTCAATGATATAAATGGACTGCTGAAGTACCTCAATTCATACCTTGATGCTACTGAATTTACCTACAAAACACAGAGAGACGGTCATATTCGAATCATGCTGAAAAGCATAGAAAAATATAGGGATATAATTAAAGTTTTAAAGGCTGATAAAGTAAATTACCATACATTTCAGCTTAAACAAGAAAGGGCATTTAGGGTTGTATTAAAAAATATCCATCACTCCACACAAACTGAGTCAATAAAACGAGCTATTGAAATGCAAGGTCATGTAGTTAGATCGATTCAAAACATAAGGAGGCGTATTACCAAGGAGCCGCTTCCCATGTTCTTCATAGACTTAGAGCCAAACAAAAACAAGTAAGAATGTTGCAGTCGGGCGTTACCGACTGCGGGATACTCATTCACATCCCATCAGCAATTTAGTAGCTAAGTTTAGTTCTAGTACTGCAGAAAATGCAGTTTTTCTCGATTTGCCACGCCCCTAGTAGGCGTAGACATCTCATTTTTGGCCAGATCGTAGAACGAGCTAACGGTAGTCTAACTGTAAAGTTTGGATGCTTACGCTCCAAAAATGTGAAAATTACAGGGTATTTTTCGATATGCCACGCCCCCAAAGAGGCGTAAAAATGATTTTTGGGGAATCGGTAAAGGAGGTTACCAGTAACACAACTATCCAAATTTGCTCTTATACTTTAGGAGATATAAAGTTTTGCGGTTTGCTACGCCCCCTTTGGGCGGAGATATATCCACCATAGCTCGTTGGACTTGGGTGGTCAACCCGCGTATATATACCAAATTTCAGGTCTCTAGCATCAATAATGCCTAAAATATAGCAAAATCGGGAAAATCACTATATCTTCAGGTCCGATTTGCCACACCCCTCGTAGGCGTAGACATATAAATTTTTCATCAGCCTTTATAGAATCATAACATTAGCTCGCGTGCAAAATTTCTACGTTCTAGTTATAAAACTCTAGAAGATACAGTTTTATCCGATTTGCCACGCCCCCAATGGGCGGAGATATGTCCGCCATAGCTTTTTGGACTTGGGTGGTCAACGCGCATCTACATACCAAATTTCAGCTTTCTAGCTCTTCAACTAACATGACTTCTGGTATATCGGAAAATGCATTTTCCGATTTGCCACGCCTCTAGTGGGCGGATCAGGAAAATTTTAACACTTTATAAATCGGTGTTATACACGAGTATGTGTTCCAAATTTCAAGTCTCTAGCTTCAATAGCGCCGAAATGGACTGCGTTCATACGGACAGACGGACGGACAGCAAGACGGACATTGCACAAAACCAATATACTCAATTCACTTTCGTGAATGAGTATAACAATCATGAAATATACAACATAAAACATATAAACAATGCCATTGGTACTGTTGAGCCTCCAAGAAAAGTGAATGACATGGTGCAGTGTTGCCGATGCCAAGAGTTCGGGCACACTAAAACATATTGCAACAAGCGGTACAAGTGCGTTAAATGTGCTGAAAACCACCAAAGCTTCAACTGTCCCAAAGTCGGGCGTTACCGACTGCGGGATACTCATTCACATCCCATCAGCAATTCAGTAGCCAAGTTTAGCTCTAGTACTGCAGAAAATGCAGTTTTTCTCGATTTGCCACGCCCCTAGTGGGCGTAGACATCTCATTTTTGGCCAGATCGTAGAACGAGCTAACGGTAGTCTAGCTACAAAGTTTGGATGCTTACGCTCCAAAAATGTGAAAATTACAGGGTATTTTTCGATATGCCACGTCCCCAAAGAGGCGTAAAAATTATTTTTAGGGAATCGATAGAGAAGGTTACCAGTAACACAACTATCTAAATTTGAAGCTTCTAGCTCTTATACTTTAGGAGATATAAACTTTTGCGGTTTGCCACGCCCCCTTTGGGCGTAGATATATCCACCATAGCTTTTTGGACTTGGGTGGTCAACGCGGACCTACATACCAAATTTCAGCTTTCTAGCTCTTCAACTAACATGACTTCTGGTATATTGGAAAATGCATTTTCCGATTTGCCACGCCCCTAGTGGGCGGATAGCGAAAATTTTAACACTTTATAAATCGACGGACAGACGGACGGACAGCAAGAGATTACCAAAAGAAAATCTGGTGTACTGAATAACAGGCCAACTACATCTGCTTTTCGTGATCGACTGTCTGCAACAGCTAATGTACAAGCAAAACCAAATCAAGAGAATATATACTCAAATCAACTAAGTTATGCACAAGCACTACGAAGTGAGACAGTTACACAAGAATAGAATCGAGCAACTACTAGTAAAACAGTCTGAGCTTACAACTAATCTACTTAACATGATAATGATGTTAGTGAACAAGTTACGCAAGTAGATCTTCTAATAGCCATATGGAATGCAAATGGGCTTTCCCACCATCGAAACGAAATAGAAGTATTTATAAAAACCAATAAAATTGACATATTTCTAATATCAGAAACGCACTTCACAAAGAAAACTTATATAAATATCAAAGGGTACGATGTTATAAATTCCAATCATCCATCAGGTAGAGCACAGGGTGGAAGTGCCATTATTATTAAAGGTACTCTCAAATACAAAATATTGGACAGCATTAGCACAAATATAATGCAAGCTGCAGCGATTCAAATTCAATGTTTGCAGTTTAGTATTTCCGTTGCAGCAGTTTATCTTCCAACTAGATATCAGTGCAAGCTGGCCGACCTTAACACTCTATTTCAAGGGCTTGGTAGGCACTTTATTGCTGGTGGCGACTATAATGCTAAACACCCCTGGTGGGGATCAAGGCTGGTAACCCAAAAGGTGCCGAGCTATATAAATGTATACTAAATAACAACTATTCAACATTATCTACCGGAAAGCCAACATACTTGCCTAGTGATCCCAGATTTACTGGATTTTATTGTATACTCTGGACTACCGCAGACCAATTTCAAAATAGAAGAGAATTTCGATCTGAGCTCTGATCATTCACCAATTATTGTGACCTACGGCTCTACAGTTTGCTTCAAGCAGAGACCTTATAGGATCATTAATGCAAAAACAAACATAGATACATTTCAGAACTGGCTTGAAGAATGAACTAGTCTAGACACTAAAGTCAGGGGATGAAATTGAATCTGTGATTGAAAAACTCACTAACTCAATTCACGTGGCTGGATGCATGTTCACACCACCACCAAATGCATATGCTCATCAGCAAACTTTTCTGCCACTAAAACTGAGAGCACAAATAGCTGCAAAAAGAAGACTTCGGAAAACATGGCAATCAACTCGAAGCCCGATTGACAGGAACAGATTCAACAAGGCTGCCAAAGACCTCAACAGGAGACTTTGGGAGATAAAAAATGAAGCGACATCAGAATATCTAAGGAATCTTGATCCATATACGAATGACCTAGGTTATATTCTCTGGAAAGCGACGAAATATTTGAAGAGACCGGCCCGAAGAATGATCACAATTGTCGACAGCAGGGGCCAACGCTGCAGACATAATGCTGAGAAGGCTGAAGCATTCGCAGAACACTTAAGCTCGATTTTTAAGCCTAATGATTTACATGATACTCAAACCGTAGAAATGGTAGAAAATTTTTTAGAATCACCTTGCCAAAAGAGTCTACCGATATACCAAACGACTCTTTCTGAAGTAGAAGAGAATATAAAAAACCTAAATAGGAAAAAGGCCCCAGGATACGACAAAATTTGCGCGACTACAATTGGGTATCTCCCGAGAAAATGCATTCGTTTGCTCACATATGTATATATTTAATGCGATGCTCAGATTGGAATACTTTCCAAGTCAGTCCCATTAGTTTGCTGGTGACGTTCTCTAAAGTATTCGAAAGGATACTTTTAAGAAGAATGTTACCAGTGCTGGACAAACTAAACATCATACCCGAACACCAGTTTGGATTTAGAAGAGGACACGGTACGATAGAGTAATGCCATCGCATCACAAATATAATTATAAATGCGTTTGAATCAAAAAAGTATTGCACAGGAGTATTCCTAGATGTCAAACAGGCCTTCGACAAAGTGTGGCATGCAGGTCTACTGTATAAAATTAAGAAATGGTTGCCTGCACCATACTTTTTGATTATCAAGTCCTATCTGGAAAACAGGAGTTTTTACGTCCAAGAGCAGGATGAATCGTCCAGTATACGCACTGCAAATGCTGGAGTCTCTCAAGGCAGTGTATTAGGCCCAGTCCTCTATACTGTTTTTACAGCCGACTTGCCTTCTATCAATGCTGTAGAACTAGCAACATATGCTGACGACACCGCAGTTGTTGCTACCAGCAATGACCCAACAGTTGCATCCAATCTTATTCAAGAGGAACTTGGTCTAATTGAAGCTTGGCTGAACAAATGGAGAATTGTGGTGAACGCCCAAAAGTCTGTGCAAGTAACATTTGCTCTCAGACCCGGGAACTGTCCTACAGTCTCACTCAATGGAATCACCATTCCAGTTAGCAAAACGGTTAAATACCTGGGAGTGCATATGGATCGGAGGCTTACCTGGAGACAGCATATAAATGCAAAGAAATTACAACTCAAAATCAAGGCAACAAAAATGTACTGGCTATTAGGACCGCGCTCGCAGCTAAGCCTTGAAAACAAAATACGGCTATATAAGGCTGTTTTAAAACCAATATGGACCTACGCGTTGCACCTTTGGGGAACAGCCAGTAAATCAAACATTGAAATTATTCAGCGTTACCAGTCTAAAACACTGAGAACAATAACAGGTTCTCCATGGTATATGACAAACTTTGACATCCATAAAGACCGCAAACTTCCTCTTATCAAAGAGGTAATACAAAAAACCCCAGAGAGGTATTTAAATAGGCTACATGACCACTGCAATGCTATAGCTTCTGGAAATAAAAGCGAACGGCGCTTAAAAAGATTCCACGTAGTAGATTTGCCAAATAGAGAATAGACTAGTTGAGAGTGAAACTAGTAGATTAATTATAAATATGTAAATAATGGATTGATCTCGTTGGAGTTCAAACCATCCGGTTATTTATAGTTATAGTTTAAAGATTTGCTTATTGTTTTATACAAGACAGATATATATATATATATAAGTTAAGCGCACCCACACTAGAGTACTAGTGATTGGGGACGCTGTGTTGGGTTCTTGTGAATATGTAACAACTTGGTGTTCAATGAAATAATATATTTTATATAATTTGGAACAATAGGTCTGAACTGTGTCTAGTCCGAATACAAACTGAACCAAATCAGGTCTACTGATCAGGTTCTCTCCTTGAATGTCTGACTGGACTCTCCAGCCTCCTTAGATTTTCGATAGTCTTAACTTATATATATATATATAAATTGAACACCAAGTTGTTATATATTGACAATAACCCAACACAGCGTCCCCATTCACAAGTACTCTAGTGTGGGTGCGCTTAACTTATATAAAGAACACCTTTTACTTTTCAGTGGACTTTTGTCCATTTTTATCTTAATAGATACCCTAACTTCACGCAGCAAAGGTCACCATGACGAGCGGAGGCTAGAAAAAAAAGCCTGCAGAGTAGCAGAAGATCTAAGCGACGGGGGACAGGAATGGCAGAGTGCAGAAAAAATAAAGTGACAAAAACTAGAACCAAACTTTAGTGCGCGAAATACTTAAAACCAAGTAGAAAACAAGTAAGAAAGCTCTAGTCGAGACTGCCCGACTAGGAAATCCCCTGAACCCTTAGGAGAACTGATATTTCAATAATTCTCCGCGTCTTTTTGCTTACAAAAGAAACACACACACACATACATAGGCACATATAGGCACGCACGCATAAACACGCATGGGCTGCAGTGTGGTCTTCTCATTGAAACTTAATTATTTAATAACTTTTTTTGTGGACGTACGTTCTTCATGAAACTTTTAGATTGTGATTATATCATTACTATGCGTGTATATGCCGAAGCTCAAGTTTTTAGTATTTGAAATACGCCTTTTACAAAGGTGAGGGTGAGGGGGTGGATATAGGGGTGGGGGTGAATTATAAAAAAACCGAAATTCTATAATCAACATATGAGTCTACATTTCAAATTTGGAGACTCTAGCTCAAAAGATGTAGGAGATATAATTTAATAATTGACATTCGATAAGGTTTTTCATCGATAAAAAAATAATCGGACAAGTTATCGAAATTATGTGATAAGCTCGATATGCGCGTGCTATATACGGACATTTTAAAAAAAAGTTGAAGTCTCTAGCTATTGTATCTTCGGAAATCGACGCGTTCAAACATACGGACAGACGGACAGACAGACAGACGGACAGGGCTAAATCAACTTTTCTCGTCGCCCTGATCAAGAATATATATACTTTGTGGGGTCTGCCACGCCTCCTTCTCCCTGTTACATACTTTTAACAAAACCATTATACCCTGATTTCCCATTTTCAATGGGTTCAGGGTATAACAAGTAAGAAAGCTCTAGTCGAGACTGCTCGACTAGGAAATCCCCTGAACCCTTCTTTTCTTACAAAAGAAACACACACACACATACACAGGCACATATAGGCACGCACGCATATACACTCATGGGCTGCAGTGTGGGCTTCTCATGGAAAATTAATTGTTTAATAACTTTTTTGTGGATGTACGTTCTTCATGAAACTTTTAGATTATAATTATATCACTATTGTGCGTGTATATGCAGAAGATCAAGTCTCTAGTGTTTGAAATACGCCTTTTACAAAGGTAAAGGTTAGGGGGTGGATATAGGGGTTGGAGGTGAATTGTAAGAAAAACCGAAATTCTATAAAGTGCATATGAGTCTACATTTAAAATTTGAAGACTCTAGATCAAAAGATGTAGGAGATATAATGTAACAATTGACTTTAGATAAGGTTTTTTATCGATAAAAAATAATCGGACGAGTTATCGTTTTTACGACGCGTTCAAACATACGGACAGACGGACAGAAAAACGGACAGACTGACGGACAGGGCTAAATCAACTTATCTCGTCGCCCTGATCAAGAATATATATACTTTGTGGGGTCTGCCACGCCTCCTTCTGCCTGTTACATACATTTTAACAAAACCATTATACCCTGATTTGCCATTGAAAATAGGTTCAGGGTATAAAAAACTTTTTAATATTGAACGAAAACCCGGCTTTAGTAAGAAGATCCAGAGTGATCTGTAGTCTTTCCAAGGCTTCATTTATCGTTGTACCCACAATTAATACGTCGTCCATATAAACTACAACAAATGTATTTGTAAGTTCTCCAAGTGTGCTGCAATACTGTACGCTGAAAGAATGAAGGTGCTTTTTTAAGACCAAACGGCATTGACAAATACTCGTACTGGCCATCAGGGGTAACAAAAGCTGTACACTCGATCGAATCTTCATGCATAGGGATTTGGTATATCCGCTTGGCATATCTAAACATGTGAAATATTTCTCTCCTTTAAGTCTTGCTATCTGATCTGCTATGAGGGGTAGAGAGTATCTATCTGAAACTGTATTAGCAATCGACGCACAGTCGATGGGAGCCATCTTTTTTGTTTACTAACATCATGGGACTTGCAAATGGTGAGCAACTTGGTCTGATAACTTTGCATTCCACTAACTCTCTAATCTTGTCTCCTACCAACTCTCTTTCATTTGGACTAAGTCTGTACAGTTGCACAGTTTTTATAGGGTTTATTAATTTAACTTTCATGTCTCCTGTATTAACTCTCGAAGAAGGAATCCCTTTCATAAAAAATTTTGAATATTTTTCCAATATGGATATATGTACATATATCTTTGTGAACGAGATCGGTATTCAATTCAACAAATATATCATCATTTGAGCAACGGTTTACAATTTTCGATCTGATAGCTTCAAATTTTCCGGGAGACAATGATATGAAAAACATTAGACATCATTTTTCAAGTTTTCATCCCCTAAAACATGGAATAGTATCTCAATGAAGTAATTTTTAATTCTTATATTACTAAGTATTTGCAATGTACTACAAATACTACCATTGCCTTTAACATAACTACATTGTTAATTCATTTACCAACTAACTTAAAATTGATCTTTTCTTTGACGAATGAACATTCCGCCCCAAAGTCGAACGTTGTTATGAAAGTTTCTCCTTTGGGCTCGACGACTTCGCAAAGATGCACTCGTTTCTTCTGATGCGCCCCCTTGTCCTTTTCCGATTTAGGCTTACTGCAGTAGGTTGAAATGTGGCCAGCCTCACCACACTTGTAGCAAGTCACACTTGATGGTTGTTGATGACCATATGCGCTCTTGCCATTACGCTATGCATTGCTGCTGGTGTTTCTACACTGGTAAAGCGCTGAACAAAAAGTTCCTTGAATTCGGCCCAAGTTAGGTCAGGATAGCATGTTAGTGAGAGCCACTGCGCTGCACTGCCATCCAACGCTGCACTCAAGGCCATCACTAACGCACTGCCTTTTATGGGATTTTCTGCCATGATGATATTCACTGTAGCGCACCATGCTGCTGCGTCGGCGCCAGCAACTTCTGCGTTGACTTTTGGCAACACTATTGTCTTATTATTTTTTGTTTCAGTTACCGTTGATTGCAACGCATTTACAAGTTCGATTCAATTTTTATTTTGTTGCTCCATTAATATTCGCCATGGCTGATTCGAAGTCTTAGATAGTGACCCACATCCCACTTCTGATGTTGAAGCACTAGCGTTCGACTCACACACGCACAAGTGCGAAGGCACGCACTGTAGTCCGCGCCAACATATTAGTACTACTTGCACTTCGATCCGATCACACTAGAACAACACTGACCACACTACAGAACCTTATGAGTATTGGCGTGTAATTTAAATACCATACTCTATCAATTTATCTCCGACATATATATATATATATATATTTATATGTATATATATATATATATATATATATATATATATATATATATATATATATATATATATATATATATGTCGGAGATAATAGTATTATTCGAATAGAATATCATATCGATATATCGGTTCATGCTTAGTGTTGGGTGATATCACTAACCAGAGAGCACATAGATGAGACAACTAGTGTAAAGCGTTTTGCACGCTTATTTTCGAGGGTAATCTCCCAGACACTTCGTATTTGCTCGGCTCTTCGCTTTTTGGGTTCAGGCTACGAAAATATGGGAGGACAAAATCATTCGTCTTCATGCGCTCGACCGAGATGGTCGACTATTGAACAAAAGAACCGTCTATGCTCAATTTTTTTTCTTGCTCTCTCTCTCTCTCTGCTTTTTACTCTCTCAAATGTATATATGTATGTGTGCATGTGAGCACAAGCAGCAGCCCACAAAAATTGAAATTTCTTCGCAGCAAGAACCAAATGTCTTCCCTTCTGTGTGAAGAGTATACCGAACTTTTTAAGCCGTTTGCCATGCTCATGCAAAATGTTAGCTTTTTCATGATTATTTTTGGGAAGGGTATGCGGTGGTGCGCATATTGGCAATGTTTTCACGACGCCCGTGCACATACACACACTACAACCCCTTGCTACATGTGTGAGCATTATTTGTATGCGTGTGTTTGAAGCTCTAGCTGCCTGTAGCAATTTTAAAGCCCAGCATTTGCATTTGGTCGATCTTGTGAGCTGCTCACACTTACATACATATATACGTTTGATTGTGTGTATGCATGGGAGGCGATGCTCACAATTATGGGATATCACTTGTAGAAGCATTTGTATGCATAAAAGCTTTGCATAAACGCTAAGTGCAAAATGGATAAATATGGCTAAAATAGCCAGGTTTAGAGCGTGTGATATTGTATATTGTCTGATTCGACAAAAATTGGCTAAGAGTTGTTAGATTTAAAGTCGGCGATTATGCACTGCTCAAGAATGAGGAAAGATACCAAACTAAATTAGATTATAAATTTAAAGGTCCGTTCATAGTGACAGAAGTTCTCGATGGAGACCGATATGTTTCAAAGTCTTAGGCGCACGAGGCGTTAAGACGTATGCCGGTGGAGAGATTCCCATTGAGTTGGAAATGTGCAGAGACGGCGTTGAAAGAGACGTCAATGAAGGCGTTGAAAGAGACGTCAATGAAGGCGCTGAAAGAGGCGTCAGTGAAGGCGTTGAGACGCCAGTGACATGTTAGTGGAGCTAACATGTGAGATATCAGACTATACCAGGGAATCTTGCTGATATGTGGTTTGATCTACTAAAGCTATTAGGGACACGAGTTACTGTGTTATCCTATTGAGTCGCTGGTAGTCACGTATAGTAAGATTTTGCGTGGGTTGTTGTCCTGATGATCTAAGTAATCCTCACATAACTAGTGAAAATTCTTTTGCTACCGGATACATCACGAAAATATTTGTTCTATCTTGGAAACTCTGTCAATTGAATGACACTTTAGAAAATGGAAATTAACTGGATTTTTATTTAAAGTAATAAGTTTGGATTTGATCTGTCTTTTAATTTGAGCTGTACATATTGCTGTTTAGCTTATTTTGTTAGTCTTTAGCTTGTAACACACGAGGACGTGTGAACGTCAGAATGGCCGTGTCGGAGATAATAGTATTATTCGAATAGAATATCATATCGATATATCGGTTCATGCTTAGTGTTGGGTGATATTGATTGAGTGCGATGTTAGTTAACACTGATATCGAGTGTGGTCCTGACGAAGTTGCCAGTTGGTTGCGATGAGTGTAATCGAACGTGCGAGTGAAACAGGCAGTTGATTAGCAAGCGGAAGAAGGGCAACAGTGCAGGAACACGCTGCACTAGTAAATATTATCTAATCTGCAGATATATCCGACATATATATAAGTTATTTTATTTTTTAGTGTGTGGTCTTTATTTAGCGAACCACAAAAGATTCGTATAAGCTCGACTTTATTTTAATTAATAGCTATTAGCAACAGCTTGTGCGTGTTGCTCTTGATTGAGTTCTTTCTGATACTGCCGACCACGCGATCTGCTCCAAGAGATAAAGCTTGCCCAACATAAAGCTTTTGCATTCCCGCCAATAATCGGACGCCACGTCAGCAACCACATGGATATTTGACATTTGTGCTATCAGCTGAGAATAGCTTTGTGGAAACAAAGCTTCGAGTGATAACCACAGGGAGATTCAATGATATTGCTATCAGCTGAGGATAGCTTTGCGGGAACAAAGCTTCGAGTGATAACTTTTAAGCCTCTGTATCGAATGTAAAGCTTTACATGATAACTACTTTCCCCCTCAATCGGGGACGTCCTCGGTTCCGTAGAAAATGATTAGCTTCCAATTGCCACCCGCCATTCCGCACAAAGCCATAAGTTATTTATTTATTTTTATTTTATAAAGTTAGATATAATTAAAAATTAAGATCTAACTTAATTTTAACAGCACTGGCTACTATGGCCTTCGGCTCTAACTTATCCTATGCATTTACATTTATATACATATTTACATTGTTTTGTTGGTTGGGAACTAAATGAGGTGGTATAAATCTGTTATTTTTAGAAACTTGATTATTGAGCATATGTTTTCAGGGGTTGGGTTTGAGAGTAAGGATATGGGGCAGCTGTTGTGGAAGATTTGGGTTTTCAGGTGGGAAGTTACGGGACAGTTAAAGAAAATATGTTGGATGGTGAGGTCTGTTGTGGTGTTGCAGTTGGGGCATGGGATTATGTTGTCAGGGTTGATGTATTGTTGTTTTGTAAATCTTGTGTGTCCTAGTCGGAGTCTTAGTATTTTTACTTGGTCGCTGCGTGTAATAATTTCTTGTTTTATGTTTTTTAAGTAATAGGTTGTGTGTGTCAGGTTGTTGAGTTGCTGATACCAACTGTTGCAGACTTCTATATTTTGATGGAGTTTTTTGGATGATTCGTTGGCAAGGAATTTGTGTATATCTTTGGAATTGAAGTTTGGGGTGTAGTGGAGGGGCATTTTGGCTGTGGATTTGGCTGTGATATCGGCAAGCTCATTCCCATCGATGCCACAGTGGCTGGGTACCCAGAACAGTTTTATTTTGGGGGCAGATTTTGTAAGGAGTGTTCTTATGGTTGCGGGATATAAGTTGTTGTTGTTGGTATTGGAGATGGATTTTAGGGACGATAGGGAGTCGGAGCAAATGATGTATTTTCCTGTTCTTTTTTTTTGGATCAGTTCTATGGCATGGAGAATAGCTATGGTTTCGGCGGATAGGATGGATGAGTAATGGGGTAGGATACATCTTTTTAGGACTTCATTTTCTGTAGTAATGGCAAAAGTGGCTGTGTCATTTTGCAGTGAGCCGTCGGTGTAAATGAATGTATGGTCTTTGTATATATGTTTGAGATTGGCGAATTGTTGTCTATATGAGCTGGGAGGTGTGTGGGGTTTGCTGAATTGGTGTAGTGTGGTGTTGATGAGGGGAGCGGGAAATAACCATGAGGGGGTGATTGTTTTGTTTGGAGGTGGAAGGTAGGGGATATTGTGTTCTTTGCATGAATTTATTATTTTTTGCACTGTTGATGTTAGTTTGCTGTTTCTATGGTTGCAGTTCCGTTTTATGTATTTCTGGAGTGGGGAGTCTGAGCTATTTAGGAGTGTTTTATAGGATTTGGCTGTGATGAGGTCTCTTTTTTGTTCTATTGTGGGTATATTTGATTCGAAAAGCAAGTTGGGGATAGGGGTCGAGCGTAGTGCTCCAAGGGATATGCGGATTGCGGCGTTAAATAAGGTTTTAAGTCTATTGAGGGTTGATTTGGGGGCATGGCCGTATATGAAAATCCCATATTCTATTTTTGATAGAAGCGTAGCTTTTGTAATGTTTATGAGGGTATGGGTGCTGCAATTTTGTTTGGGATTGGCAAGGAATTTTATTATATTTAGTTTTTTTGTTAGCGCCGGTTGTATTGCTTTTATATGGGAGTCCCATCTATATTTATTATTTAGTGTTAGGCCTAAGATTTTTAGGCTGGAAACGGAGGGAATGGGGGTGTTGTTGGACGATATGGTGCAAATGCAATTATGCCTTCGGCAAATGTGGAGGTGTTTTGATTTGTTGAGTGCGAGTTATGCTCCTGAATATGAGCACCATTCGTGGATTTGGGCAAAGAGGCTGTCAAGGTTATGGGATAGGTTTTTTTCTTTATTGAGGGGTATAAATAGGAAAAAATCATCGGCATAGGCGCAGAATTGCAGCTCCCTATGTAAGCCGATGATGTTGGAGAGGTTGTTGTAGGCAATTAGGAAAAGGATGACGGATATTGGGGATCCCTGGGGGATGCCGTTGAAGAGTGGATAGGGGCGGGTTATTATGTTTTTAATTTTTATTTTTATTTTCCTATTGTTCATGAAGTTTTTTATGTAGTTTATTATTTTTGGGCCGACTTTCCACCTGATGAGTTGGTCCAAAACCGTATGCACCCCAACTCTGTCGAATGCTCTTGAAAAGTCAAGGGCAATGACGGAGGTGTGCTTCTTGGCTTGCAGCGACTTAGTTATCAGGTGGTCTGCGAGGAGCAGACCGTCTGCAACTGACTTGCCGTGCTTAAAACCTGTCTGGTTTGGGTGTATCAGTCTGTTTTGGGTGACAAGCCACCATAGGCGTTTGGCTATTATTTTTTCAAGTGTTTTTGATAGGCAGCAGTTGAGGGAGATTGGTCTATAGTTATTGATTATTGTTTTATTTGAATTGGGTTTAAGGATAGGGATGACTAGGCTGGTTTTAAAGGTTTGAGGGAAGTGGTTGTTGAAAATATTATTGAAAAGGTTTTTTATTCTGATCTTTAGGGCGTAGGAGGTGTTTTTTATTATGGGATAGGATATTCTATTTAGGCCGGGAGTTGTTCCTTTGAGGGTCTGTAATGAGGATAGTAATTCAATCATTGTAATTTCAGATTCTATTGTTTGTGCTCTCGAGTTGGGTATGTAGTTAATTGGTTTATTTGAGTATTTGTTCGTAGTAAAGATTTGGTGGAAATTTTCGTCTTTAGATTGGTCAGACCAGTGTTTAGCAAAGAGATGGGCTATATGGGTTGTGTCTGTTGTGAGTAAGTTGTTAGTTGTGTCTGTTATACAGTGTATAATTTTGGTTGGGTTAAGTCCGCAGAGGCGTCGGATGTTAGCCCAAATTTTTTCAGAGGGGGTATTGGGTTGGATTGTCGACGTGAAGGTTGTCATAGCTTTTGTTTTTGTCATTTTAAGTTCTCTTCGAAACATTGCATTAGCTTTCTTATATTTTATAAGATTGTCATTGCTATTATTCCGCTTAAAATTTTGCCACGTTATAAATTTATTTTTCCTTAGTTGGGTCAGGGTCTTATTCCACCAGGGGGTGTTCTTACTGTAGTGGTGTGGAGTTGTTTGGGGTATGCTGTGATGGGCAGCTTGCAGTATTATTTTGTTTATGGTTGCGGCCTCTTTATTAATGTTAGTAGATGTGGGTATGATTTCATTTATATTTTCTGTTAGTTTCGCGAAGAGTGGCCAGTCGGCTTCTTTTATTTTGAAAAAGGGGCGGGAAAAGTTTGTGGTTTGTGTTTGAGGGAACAATGAGATTAGGATTGGAAAGTGATCGCTTCCGTGTAGGTCGTCGAAAATTTTCCAGGTAGTGAATGGTGTGATTTGGGGGGAGCATAGAGAGAGGTCTAGGTGCGTGAATGTATTATGAGTGGAGAAGTGGGTTGGGGAGCCGTCGTTAAGTATGGTGAGGTTAGCGTTATGGACAAATTTTGCTAAAATTCTGCCTCTCTTGTTGTCCTGAGGTGAGCCCCAGCTATGGTGTCTACAGTTAAAGTCGCCTAGGATAATTTGGTTGGTGTTGCTGTTATTTGTCTCAAAATGGTCGCTTAGGTTTTTAGGTGTGAAGGCTTTGCTGGGTGGGATATATGCTGAAAAAATATTGATTTTTGTTTTTGACAAGATTTCTATTGCAAGGGTTTCTAATTGTGTAGGTTGGCTTAATTGTTTGTGTTGTATGGACTTGTGGACTAATATCGATACGCCACCAAAACGATTGGAGGCTGTATTTGTGTAAATTTGGAAGTTTATTGGGATGAGGATGGGGGCGTTTTTGTTGTAATAGTGTGTCTCTTGGAGACATATGATTTGTGGTGAGCATTGTTTTATAATAGTTAAGAGTTCGTTATAGTTGTTTGTGTATCCTTTTATGTTCCATTGTATTATTTTTAACATTGCTATAGTTTAAGGTATTAGTTTATGCTATTGGGTATTGGTTTTTTTTTTTTTTTTTTTTATATGGATTCGCTGTCGCTGTTGGTTGTGTATTGGTTTTTGTTTGGGGGTTTAGTTTTTGTTTTTGTTTTGGAGGGCTTAAAGTTAGTAGTTAGAGTGCTAGACTTATCTTTAGTAAATATTCTAAGTTTGAGGTCTTCAGTGGATTGTGTTGTGTAAGATTTGTTTTCCACGTTGGGGAGGTTGGCTTCAGTTTCCATGTCTTCTGTTATGGTTTGATGTTGATGGTGTTGTTGTTGTTGTTGATGTGCTTTTTGATGTGGTTTGGGTGTTGTTTCTGTTGAGCGGGCTGTGGTTGATTGTGTTGTCGCTGCGCTAGGTGGAGAGTTTCCTAGCTGTTGCATCGTGTTGGTTGGTGTGTGCGTGTATCGGGTCTTGGGTAGTGTGGTGGTTGGTGTGTGTGTTGTTGTTGTGTGTGGTGCTGACTGTGACAGTGTTTTGGCGTAGGTAATTTGTTGGTTGTGCCTTTTGTGATATATATCAACTGCAGTTTTATGATCCACTTTTTCCGTTATTTTTATTGCTGTCAACTCCTGTTGTTTTAGAAAAGTAGGGCATTTGCGATCGAGTGTACTGTGTTGATGGTCGACTTCTGCGTTGTTTTTGCAATTCAGGCATCTTTGTGGATTATTACATAGTTCTCCTTCGGTGGTGTGCTTGTTTTCTGAGCACTTTTTGCAGGTCTCAGCACTTTTGCAGGTGGTTGCAGGGTGTCCGAAGCGGAGACAGTTTTTGCATCGCAGTGGGAGGGGGATGTAGGGTCGCACGCGGACAGATTCATAGCCAATTTTAATTGTCTCAGGCAGTTTATGTGTTGCGAAAGTGATCGTGATGAGTCCGGTTTCTATGAGTATGTTGTCTTCTTGGTTTGTGTTGTTTGGTTGTCTTTTTAAAATTTTGCGAACTTCGGTTACTTTTTGTGTTTTTAGTTCTTCTTGTATTACGCTTTCACTTATGTTCCGTAGATCGTTGCAGTATATTACACCTTTGGAAAAATTTAGTGTTTTGTGTTCTGTTGCCGTAATGTCGATGTTTGTCATTTTGGTAAGTCTGAGTAGTTTTGTAGCTTGCAAATTGTTTTTTGTTTTAATAAGTAGGGAGCCGTCTCTTGTTTTTTTGCATGTTTCTACTTCTCCTCCACAGGCATAGTCTATAGTTTTTTTATTACGAACGGTGACACTTTTTCAAACGATTCATTATCATTTCGTTTTAAGACAACGTATTTGGGTTCGCTTAGATGTGTGTATTTATATTTGCTTATGTCCGGCGGTTCGTGCATGGTTGTTGTTGTTGGGCTAAGCCCGGTGTAACTGTTGTAGCGTGGGTTTGTTTTTGGTTTTTTTTTGTTTTGATTTTTACTTTTCGGTTTGATATTCGTTTGTCGCGCGTTTGCTGATAAGTTTTTGCTAATGCGTTTGCGAAGCGGGGTTTTAATGCAGCACGTCTTATCTCCTGAGAGGTTGAAGTGATACTGAAAGCTATAAGTAGGTGGGCTGTTTCTTCATGTTTGGCTTAAATCGCTGATCCAGGCGACATAGTATCGGTGGTGGCTTTCTTTGTGAAATGCATAACAATTGTTAGACTATATTATAACTAACAAAATTAATATGCAAAAATATGAAATGCTCAATTTGTATGAAATATTTTTTAATTTTATTCTATTTTGATTTTTTTTGTTTTATTTTATTTTTACCTATTTTGCTTTTGTATATTTATTTGATATTATCTTTATGCCCGACTCTTCCGTTAACCTTAACAGCTGATCCTAAGTCTTTCTCGATTATGGCTTCTCTATATAAGGGAGTTAATTTATTACCAAGTCGTTTATTGGATTTCACCATAATCTTATCCCCTTCTTTATATTTGCGATCAATAGTTTTCTTATTATGATTTAATAATTCATTTTCTTGAGCTTTTCTAACCTGATTCATAGCCGCTTCAGACTCTTCTACATTTGAATTAAATAAGTCGATTGGTTTCTGCCCTGTTACCGAATGAACAGTTCTATTGTACTCTATAGTGGCTAGTAAAATTATGTCCGCTGTGTCCTCGATTCCTCTTGCTAACTTTAGACATCTACCAATTTCGCTTAGGGTGCTGTGAAATCTCTCGACCTGCCCGTTCGATGTACTGTGCATAGGTGGAGCACTTGCAATTGTTATACCGAAATGGTCACGAAGACATGACACAACTGTATTAGAGATTAAAGACCACTCGTTGTCACAATAAATAGTTTTTGTTTGAGAAAATACATTTAACAGCTGCAGAAGGTGTATTTTTACATCCAATATTGTATGAGATGCTATTTTTTGCACCACTGCAAACTTAGACAGCTTGTCCACGCATGTCAGAAAATAGTTTGAGTCCGTAGAGTAAATGTCTTCGTGCAAAAGTTCCCCGACATAAGTTGGAATAGGGGTCTCGCAGATTGGATGTTTTGTTGGGTGTCTAGCATACTTTGCCCGCAAACAAATCCCACAGTTTAAAGCAACTTCCTTTGCCCCTTTCTCCATTTTGGGAAACAAATAATCTCTTATAATTTGTTTTACGTTTTCTTGTGGAGCTCTATGAGCTCTATTATTTTCCTGGTTAATAATTTCGAGCTGCTAAAAACGTCAGTAACCATATTTTCGGTGTGTCGGAAACAAGTTTTAGGGAAAAGCTCAACCAGCCGATGCTGAATTTTACCAAGAACTGACAATTCACACTTAATTGCATTAACTACTCCCAACTTAACACAGTCATGCACATTGTTAATTAAGCTCTGAAAATCGGTAAAAAATATAATATGCCGGATTTTCTTGCCAAACAAAATGGTAGTTCGCTTAGAAGGTGATGTTCCCTGCTCAAGAATTATTTGGTTGGCGTAGCAGTTGACTGGTCTGGTAACGGATTCTATAGTATTTGAATAAGATTCCTCGCTATGAATTGTTGCCATGTCTGAGCTATTATCTTCTTCAGTATAGTTTAAATATTGGCGAGATAATGCATCTGCAACTTGATTCTCTATTCCGGGCTTATAGAGAAGTGTGGCATCGTACTCCTCAATGAACGCTTTCCATCTTTGAATTTTTGAATTCGGATTTCGATCCGATACGGCATAGGTCAGGGGCTTATGATCCATATAGATCTTGAGACCCTTTACTCCATAAAGATAATTTTTTAACGTTTTAATTGCCCAAACAATAGCAAGCAACTCTCTTTCGTCGCATAATGCTCTTCGGCCTTTTGAAGAGTTCTCGAAATCATTGTGATGGGACGGCCATCTTGCGACAAGACTGCACCCAGCGCATTTGAAGAAGCGTCGGTTGTGAGCACAAAAGGCTTACGAAAATTTGGATACGCGAGCATAACCTCCTCTAAGACCAAAATTTGTTTTAGTTTATTAAACGCTTCTCGTTGACTCTCATCCAATGAAATTACTATCTTTTTGGACTGTGACCCTGGGACACTACCATTTTCGCCTCTAAGAATACTGGTCAATGGTTTCGCAATCTTTGAGTAATCCCTTATAAATCGCCTATAGTAACCAGACAACCCTAAGAAGGATCGCAGAGCTTTTAGCGTACATGGTTCCGGAAAGATGCTTGATTGCTTTGATTGCTTCAACTTTTTTGGGACAAGTTTTAATTCCACTGCGACTAACTACGAAACCCAGATACTCAACTTCATCTTCAAACAAGTAAGAACGTTGCAGTCGGGCGTTACCGACTGCGGGATACTCATTCACATCCCATCACCAATTTAGTACACAGCTTTAGCTCTAGTACTGCAGAAATTGCAGTTTTCTCGATTTGCCACGCCCCTAGTGGGCGTAGACACCTCATTTTTGGCCGGATCGTAGAACGAACTAATAGTAACCTAAATTCAAAGTTTGGATGCTTACGCTCCAAAATTGTGAAAATTACAGGGTATTTTTCGATATGCCACGCAACCAAAGAGGCGTAAACATTATTTTTAGGAAATCGATAGAGGAGGTTATCAGTAACACAACTATCTAAATTTGAAGCTTCTAGCTCTTATACTTTAGGAGATATAAACTTTTGCGGTTTGCCACGCCCCCTTTGGGCGGAGATATATCCACCATAGCTCGTTGGACTTGGGTGGTCAACCCGCGTATATATACTAAATTTCAGGTCTCATCAATAATGCCTAAAATATAGCAAAATCGGGAAAGTCACTATATCTTCAGGTCCGATTTGCCAAATTTCAAGTCTCTATATAGCGCCGAAAAAAGTTGCGTTCATACGGACAGACGGACAGACTGACGGACAAGACGCACATTGCACAAAACCAATATACTAATTCACTTTCGTGAATGAGTATAATAATTCACTTTCGTGAATGAGTATAAAAGTGTTGATTTCTCAGCCGATACCCTCATATTTGATGCATAAAGGCTCGATAGTATCAACTCTATATGTTTTAGGTGCTCCTCCATAGTTTTAGAAAAAATGATAACGTCATCAATATAAACAAAGCAATATTTCCCAATATGTTCCCGCAGAGCATCATCAATTGCTCTTTGAAACACACTGGGAGCATTTTTTAGTCCAAAAGGCAGGCGACAAAACTCGAATTTTCCACCGCTAACCGAAAAGGCTGTTCTTTCTCGGTCTCGCTCTGAAAGCTCGATTTGGTGAAACCCTGATTTAAGGTCAAGCGTCGTGAAGAAATTGGAATCGCCCAGATTGGACATAATAACTTCGATGTTTGGAAAGAGATATGAGTCCTCAATAGTTTTTGCAATTAGCTTTCTAAAGTCCATAACCATTCTCTTTTTATACCCTGAACCCATTTTCAATGGGAAATCAGGGTATAATGGTTTTGTTAAAAGTATGTAACAGGGAGAAGGAGGCGTGGCAGACCCCACAAAGTATCAGGGCGACGAACTGAGTCGACATAGCCATGTCCGTCTGTCCGTCTGTCCGTATGTATGAACGCGTCGATTTCCGAAGCTACAATAGCTAGAGACCTCAACTTTTTTTTAAAATGTCCGTATATAGCGCGCGCATATCAAGTTTATCACTAGAAATCGATAACTCGTCCGATTATTTTTTTTATCGATGAAAAACCTTATCGAAAGCCAGTTATAAAATTATATCTCCTACATCTTTTGAGCTAGAGTCTCCAAATTTAAAATGTAGACTCATATGTATTTATAGAATTTCGGTTTTTGTTATAATTCACCCCCCGCCCCTATATCCACCCCCTCACCCTCACTTTTTTAAAAGGCGTGTTTCAAATACTAGAGACTTGAGTTTCGGCATATACACGCATAGTAATGATATAATCACAATCTAAAAGTTTCATGAAGAACGTACGTCTACAAAAAAAGTTATTAAACAATTAAGTTTCCATGAGAAGCCCACACGGCAACCCATGCGTGTTTATGCGTGCGTGCCTATATGTGCCTATGTATGTGTTTGCGTGTATGTGTGTGTGTTTGTTTTGTAAATAAAAAGACGCGGAGAATTATTGAAATATCAGTTCTCCGAAGGGTTCAGGGGATTTCCTAGTCGAGCAGTCTCGACTAGAGCTTTCATACTTGTTATACCCTGAACCCATTGAAAATGGGAAATCAGGGTATAATTGTTTTGTTAAAAGTATGTAACAGGGAGAAGGAGGCGTGGCATACCCCACAAAGTATATATATTCTTGATCAGGGCGACAAACTGAATCGATTTAGCCATGTCCGTCTGTCCGTATGTATGAACGCGTCGATTTCCGAAGCTACAATAGCTAGAGACCGTATATAGCGCGCGCATATCAAGTTTATCACTAGAAATCGATAACTCGTCCGATTATTTTTTTATCGATGAAAAACCTTATCGAAAGCCAGTTATAAAATTATATCTCCTACATCTTTTGAGCTAGAGTCTCCAAATTTTAAATGTAGACTCATATGTACTTTATAGAATTTCGGTTTTTGTTATAATTCACCCCCCGCCCCTATATCCACCCCCTCACCCTCACTTTTGTAAAAGGCGTATTTCAAATACTAGAGACTTGAGTTTCGGCATATACACGCATAGTAATGATATAATCACAATCTAAGTTTCATGAAGAACGTACGTCCACAAAAAAAGTTATTAAACAATTAAGTTTCCATGAGAAGCCCACACTGCAGCCCATTCGTGTTTATGCGTGCGTGCCTATATGTGCTTAAGTATGTGTGTGTGTGTTTTTTGTAAGCAGAAAGACGCGAAGAATTATTGAAATATCAGTTCTCCGAAGGGTTCAGGGGATTTCCTAGTCGGGCAGTCTCGACTAGAGCTTTCTTACTTGTTCCTTACTCCATTTTCGTCAATACCTTTTTTATCTACGACCCATATGGGATTATTGTATGGAGATCTCGACGGTCTAATAATGCCGTTGTTGAGCAGAAATTGTATTTCATTATTTACAAACGATCTAACACTCATAGGGTACGGGTATAGTTTAGAGTGTGTTGTGTGTGATTGTTGCCACGATATTGGTATTGTATGGGAGCTTTTCATTGGGATCTGCAAAAACGCCGGATTTCTCCTTCATCATTTCATCGAAAAGTTCCTTGATGGCCAACGGCACTGCCTCAGATCGAACCTGCAAATGACTAACATCCTGGCCTGCCAGAAACTGTATAGTTTCACTACCATAGTCATGAGTGATAAGCTTAGTTTTGAAATTCAAAGTTGCATTAACTTTTTTCAATAAATCGAGCCCTATAACGCCATCAAACGATATAAGATTTGGGAGAATAAAAAAATCGGAAGTTATACCAAATACGTTGATTCTACATTTACGAGCTATAAATGTAGTTCCATGTATAGATTTTACAGAAAATTTCTTATCAGTCTGCCGAATACCTTTTAGCATTGGCAACGGTTTAATATAGCTTCTCGATGCTCCCGTATCGAGTAAAAGTTTTACTTCTTTCCCCCTACATATCTAGATATCCATGGCAGGAGGGAACTGCCACTAAAAAATTAATCTGATCTTCTTCGATATCTGCTACTTCTTGTTCGCCACGATCGTTGTATACCTCATCAAGGTCAGACTTTTCTTCGCTCAGATGATTAATTCTTAAATAATTAGTTTTTAAACTTTGACGATCAGGTAGATTGTTACCCCATTGCTGAAAATTAGAATGTTGCCTGCCCGATTGGCCTCGACTTGGGTACGACGTGTTTTGTCTTAAACGAGACGTAGAAGGCTCAACATCAACCGGCGTGATGTTAGCTTTTAGTAATTTCTGGCTGTTAATGGTCTGCGCTACAGCGTTTGTGTCACTAACTAAAGTCGTTTGCCCGCTAGATAAATGTGGATTGCGAATGCCTGTCACCCACTCTGAGTTAGTGATTCTTTGAGTTGGTTGCCTGCTCCTCGTAAACGTTTCGGACGAACCTTTTGCAAAGTGCGAGGGAAAAGTATAACGTTCATGGTTTGCCCCAACTTCTTCTGCTAGTGCAAGTGCGCATGGTAGATCAGAGGGCCTAGATGCAAATACTATATCGCATAGGGGTTTTTTTAAACCAGATATAAAAACCCTCAATGCGTCGCCCCTATATTTTTCATTTATTGCGTTAGCGATATCTGCTTCATAAGTCATAATCGTCTTATTAGTTAACAGCGTAAGTTTTTTCTCTATTTCGTCATAAAACTCGAGGATTGTCTTTGTTCCCTGTCTCAATGTTGACAATTCTTGTTCAATAAGGTAAGCCGGACGCTTATCCGAGTAAGTAAAGTCCAACCTAGCAATTATCGCATCGAAATTGAGCACTGTACTAAAAGATGATAATACACCGTCAGCAGCATTTCTAATTTTATTTCTTATAATTGTTACAGCTTGAAAGTGGCGTGAACTACCATTAAACTCATTAAAAATCTCATACACATTATGCGCTGCGTCGCGCCAAGACACGTATGTACCTGGTTGCCCAGAAAAATCGGTAAGAGATTTCGCAGCATCAAGCGTTTCTTCACATTTTATTCCCGGCACAATTTTAACTTTTTCCCACGTTTTTACAGCCGGCTTATTAGATATACCACTGGCTTTTTATATTATTTAATGCGGCCTCAAACTCGCTTCGTGTATTTTCAACAGCTTCGTCTACCAAAAATTTTACTTGATCTGCATTCATTATACCCTGAACCCACTTTCAATGGGAAATCAGGGTATAATGGTTTTGTTAAAATGTATGTAACAGGCAGAAGGAGGCGTGGTAGACCCCACAAAGTATATATATTCTTGATCAGGGCGACGAGAAAAGTTGATTTAGCCCTGTCCGTCAGTCTGTCCGTTTTTCTGTCCGTCTGTCCGTATGTTTGAACGCGTCGATTTCCGAAGATACAATAGCTAGAGACTTCAACTTTTTTTTAAAATGTCCGTATATAGCACGCGCATATCGAGCTTATCACAAAATAACGATAACTCGTCCGATTATTTTTTTATCGATAAAAAACCTTATCGAAAGTCAATTATAAAATTATATCTCCTACATCTTTTGAGCTAGAGTCTCCAAATTTGAAATGTAGACTCATATGTAAATTATAGAATTTCGGTTTTTGTTATAATTCACCCCCCACCCCTATATCCACCCCCTCACCTTTGTAAAAGGATGTACGTTCTTCATGAAACTTTTAGATTGTGATTATATATGCGTGTATATGCCGAAACTCAAGTCTCTAGTATTTGAAATACGCCTTTAACAAAAGTGAGGGTAAGGGGGTGGATATAGGGGCGGGGGGTAAGTGAAACCAAAAACCGAAATTCTATAAAGTACATATGAGTCTACATATAAAATTTGGAGACACTAGCTCAAAAGATGTAGGAGATATAATTTTATAACTGGCTTTCGATAAGATTTTTTATCGATAAAAAATAATCGGACGAGTTATCGATTTCTAGTGATAAACTTGATATGCGCGCGCTATATACGGGCATTTTAAAAAAAGTTGAGGTCTCTAGCTATTATAGCTTCGGAAATCGACGCGTTCATACATACGGACAGACAGACAGACAGACAGGGCAAAATCAACTTATCTCGTCGCCCTGATCAAGAATATATATACTTTATGGGGTCTGCCACGCCTCCTTCTCCCTGTTACATACATTTTAACAAAACCATTATACCCTGATTTCCCATTTTCAATGGGTTCAGGGTATAATGAGCAGATCACTTACATTGGTTTTAGAGTTCTTTAATGTATTGTATGCAAAGTTTTTTTTCTCGCAGCGTTGATGTTTTACGTCTTTATTCTTCCAGTGTTTTCAATGCCTGTAGGTCGATCCTCTGGATTTTCCTTGTGGTACAGGTTTTTCCGTTGGGCCCCAGTTATTTTATTTTGTAGTGTGTGGTCTTTATTTAGCGAACCACAAAAGATTCGTATAAGCTCGACTTTATTTTAATTAATAGCTATTAGCAACAGCTTGCGCGTGTTGCTCTTGATTGAGTTCTTTCTGATACTGCCGGGCACGCGATCTGCTCCAAGAGATAAAGCTTGCCCAACATAAAGCTTTTTCATTTCCGCCAATAATCGGACGTCACGTCAGCAACCACATGGATATTTGACGTTTGTGCTATCAGCTGAGAATAGCTTTGTGGAAACAAAGCTTCGAGTGATAACCACAGGGAGATTCAATGATATTGCTATCAGCTGAGGATAGCTTTGCGGGAACAAAGCTTCGAGTGATAAGTTTTAAGCCTCTGTATCGAATGTAAAGCTTTACATGATAACTTATATATATAAATATATGTCGGAACAGTATTATTGTCGGTCATCGTTTCGCGCAGCGAGTTTCGACAGCACTTGAATTCTGGACGCAACTAACTTGTGTGTCTCAATTATTCTTTATGTCTACCATCGAACCTCACTCGGCGACAGCGACACAACGCTGTCGCCCCGCTAAAACGGTACTTCTTAAGCGACAACATACAAATATTGGCTGATGCAATATGATGAAATCAATTCTTGGAAAATAGCCGAAAACTACGTACAACCACACGCATAAGTACGAAGGCATACAGAAAAGGGAAAATATGCGAGTAGGTAGTAAGCACAATTACAGTGCGTGCCAACATATTAATACTACTTACTTCGACACGGCCATCCTGACTTTAACACGGCCTCGTGTAACTCTAGCAAAAAGCCTCACTCAATAAATCAATTTATTCACAAATTATCAACCATATTTCATCCCCGTTTCTTCTTTCTCTTGATCGTTTTCGTTGTTTCATACAGAATCTTATCTTCAAGTTTTAGTTGCATTCTTGAACTAACATAATTCATTTTGTTTAACTCAATTCAAGTTTCTTGGTATTTACTTTCATTATCACACTTCCAACCGATCTACATACGTCAAACTATCTTATGTGCCACACGTCATTATAAAAACATTTTTCCTTGTGCATGATAAGTTCCTTACACTTTCGTATCAGCCCTTCAAGCATATTGTCTCTTTCAACCGTTCTACTTTTACTCATTTCATTTCTTTCAACCATTTCTCTTTAGTTCAGCTCATTACTGTCTCTTTTAAAAGTATCTCAATACATTACTGTCTCTTGCAACAGGTTCTCAAAACATTACTGTCTCTTTCAACAGCTTCTCAAAACATTACTTTCTCTTTCAACTGCTCTTTCAATCATTATTTACTCCATTCCATTCAACATTATATAATCAAATGCCCTACACGCCATGATCAAAACTATGTAACTTCAGTACGTTTTGCACTTGTGCTTGCATTATTATATAATCAAGTACTCTGCCATTTTCTTTGGCCAGCCGTACTCTTCACTCTCTTTAGTGATTTCACTCTTCTTCACTCTCTTTAGTGACTTCTTCATTCTCAACATTTTTAGTTTCACTGTCTTTACCGTCTTCACCAATATTATTATAATCATCACACACATTCAATTCTCTCTCGGGCACCTGCCCCTCTGGCAATCTTCTTAAATCTTCATGAGCATATTTGTAGTTAAACCCTTAAAATGTACCTGTCACCCTCTAAGACTTTTATTATTTCTCAATTTAGTTTGATACCTTTCTTTACTTCTCCAAAATCTCCAACTTTGTGTCTAATTACTTTCGCCTTATTTTTATCAATCCGTTCCTTGTCATAAACTGCTGTAGCTAAACCATTCTTTTGAGCCTGTGCTCTTATCTTGACTCTGCAGGTGAAGTAATTTTGCTGTAATATTCTATAATTTGTTATTAAAATTGCACCGTAGTCATCACAACTTGCATCTATATGCAACTCAATTGGATGGTATCAGTAAGAATAGAAATAACCTTTTTCCATATCTACTCCCTCAATAAATTGTCGGAAATGAGATGCCAAGCAAATGAATATTTAATTCAGTGCTACTGCCGGTACATAGATTAATTCTTTTAGTTCTTGAAATCTTAAATTGATTTGATAAAACAACAATATCAAACCCGGATTTATGATTTCCCGGACAGTGACAATATTGTTTTCCATTTGATCATCGTTTATTACATAAAACAGAATTTCAATGCAATAGTTATCAATGTTTACACTACTTAATATTTGTACGGTACTACATATACCACTACCACCTATGCCCTTTAGTATAACAACATTATTCGATTTGAATTTTATTACTTATCTTTTCTTTCATTAGCGAATGCTCCAGAATCGAAGGTGATTTAAAAAATTTGGCCTCTATGGTTCATGTCCCCCTTTGGTGTCGCAACGCTGCACTGTTCCACTCGCTTTTCCTGATTGAAGATCTTGTTTTTGTTAGCTTCCTTCTCTGGGCATTGCGTTGATATGTGGCCCAATACTCCGCACTTGTAGCATGTCACACTCGATTGTACGCGGTGATGATCCTCTTGTCTGCTACGTCGTTCATCAGCACTCGGGAAATGGTTTTGTTGTTTCTTGAGTTCACATTCGATCATTTTATGGCCCAATTTACCGCAAAAGTGACACTCTATCGATGAGTGTTTTTGCCTCTTAGAAAAAGTTTCAGATTGATGCTCCATAAAGCCACTCTTCCGTTTATTAAAAGTGAATGCTTTTAATTCAGACTGCAGATCGCTTCTTGTTTGAATATTCGACGTGAAACTTAAACGCTGCAATCGGCTATCAAAACTTGCTAGCAACGCAAGAGTGACAGACACGACAATCTCTTCAGTTTCCATTTGGCGCCATTTCGTTGTCAGTTCCGTAACCATACGGCTTGCATGGATTGCAAGACACTCGCCGTCAGTCGGTCGATTTGAGAGCATATTTAAAAACATTGCGGCTGGCGTTTCTATAGTGTCAAAGCGCTGTATGAACAATTCTCCAGGTAATTTCTGCGTAACACACTTGCGAAAGCCATTGCGAAGCACTTCTCTCTAATGCTGAGGTTAAGGTCACGACCAACGCACTTCCCTTTAACTCATTTTCTTTTAGAATAATGTCAACGGTATTACACCACGATGATGCATTGGCGCCCAACTTGTCTGGGTTAAATTTAGGTAGTTGCACTGATTTACTTTGCACTGTGTCTGTTGTTGTTTGTAGAGCACGCACCAGTTCAATTAAATTTTTATTCTGCATTTCCATTATGGTCTTCCATGACACATCTACTGTTGAAGGTAGAGGGTCAGATCCCACTTCTGATGTCGGAACAGTATTATTGTCGGTCATCGTTTCGCGCAGCGAGTTTCGACAGCACTTGAATTCTGGACGCAACTAACTTGTGTCTCAATTATTCTTTGTGCCTACCATCGAACCTCACTCGGCGACAGCGACACAACGCTGTCGCCCCGCTAAAACGGTACTTCTTAAGCGACAACATACAAATATTGGCTGATGCAATATGATGAAATCAATTCTTGGAAAATAGCCGAAAACTACGTACAACCACACGCATAAGTACGAAGGCATACAGAAAAGGGAAAATATGCGAGTAGGTAGTAAGCACAATTACAGTGCGTGCTAACATATTAATACTACTTGCTTCGACATATACATACATATTTGAATTATCAATTACTAGGTATGTTATATTTTGTTGCCGAGCCGGCAAACAGTTTTTATTATTTTATATAGCTTGGTCTCATCATCTGGTCTCTCTCTTGCTTTCGTTGCATTTATTTATTTAAATAATTCATGTTTTTATATTTTCATATTAATGCTTCGCCTTTTAATTTTGTTATATAGTGAGTGTTTTAAACTTAACTCCTTTTACTTTATACGGAAACGCATCATTCAACACAGGTGGAAATTGTGACGTTTATTATGTTATGATATTTGTCTAGTGCACCAACGCATGCTAGAAATTATGTTATTATTTATTGTATTATTATGTTATGGCAAGGTCTTTCACCCCATTACTTTGCAAATCACACAAGTACTTCTTAATTTTGCCAAGAATTGGCCAATCCAGCTGGATTTGAACAATTTATTTGTACTTGCTTTTTTTATGTTATTTTTAAATTTTGTTATTGACACGTCACCATTTTCCTTTATTTCCGTGAAGAATGTGGGTCCCTGCTCAGGCGCCAGTTAAGCGCACCCACACTAGAGTACTAGTGAATGGGGACGCTGTGTTGGGTTTTTGTGAATATATGGGACGCTGTGTTGGGTTTTTGTGAATATATAACAACTTGGTGTTCGATGAAATAATATATTTTATATAATTTGGAACAATAGGTCTAAACTCTATCCAGTCCGAATATAAACTGAACTAAATCAGTTCTACTGGTCAGGTTCTCCCCAGCCTCCTTAGAATGTCGATAGTCTTCATATATATATATACATATATATATAAGTTAACACCAGTCAATGCATAGCACTTCCTCTTCTCCCCTACCATCAACTTGGCGCCTCTGCTTCCCAACATGTCTTGGCAGCGGCAGCGGCCGTTGGCGCTCTGCTGCCACGACGTCGACGTCGACCTCAAAAACGAAAAGGAATAGAAGCGGCCGCCTGACGAAAGGCAGTCGGTGGCTGGCAGCTAAACTCGACGAGACGATACTTTTAACAAAGACTAACAATTCATTACGAAATTATAACGATTTAAATCGAACTATTCCGAGATTGTTTTTCTTTTGGTTTATCCGAATCTGGGAAACTAAATAACGATAAGTATAACCCTTGGACGTGGTCGCCACTAGAGTAGCAAGGCGTCACGATCGTTAACTGGCGCCCGAGCAGGGACCACTTCGTTTATAAAATTGTGCGGATAAAAAATAAAAATATAGTGCCACGAGTATCCCCTAATTAAAAAATAAAAAATTAAATAATACGTGAAATTTTTTTTCAGTTGTTGCGCGCAAAACGATCAAATATAAGCGACTAAAAATAAACAAGTAAGAAAGCTCTAGTCGAGACTGCTCGACTAGGAAATCCCCTGAACCCTTCGGAGAACTGATATTTCAATAATTCTCCGCGTCTTTTTATTTACAAAACAAAGACACACACACACGCACACACATACATAGGCACATATAGGCACGCACGCATAAACACGCATGGGCTGCCGTGTGGGCTTCTCATGGAAACTTAATTGTTTAATAACTTTTTTTGTGGATGTACGTTCTTCATGAAACTTTTAGATTGTGATTATATCATTACTCTGCGTGTATATGCCGAAACTCAAGTCTCTAGTATTTGAAATACGCCTTTTACAAATGTGAGGGTGAGGGGGTGGATATAGGGGGTGAATTATAACAAAAACCGAAATTCTATAAAGTACATATGAGTCTACATTTAAAATTTGGAGACTCTAGCTCAAAAGATGTAGGAGATATAATTTTATAACTGGCTTTCGATAAGGTTTTTCATCGATAAAAAAATAATCAGACGAGTTATCGATTTCTAGTGATAAACTTGATATGCGCGCGCTATATACGGACATTTTAAAAAAAAGTTGAGGTCTCTAGCTATTGTAGCTTCGGAAATCGACGCGTTCATACATACGGACAGACGGACAGACGGACATGGCTATATCGACTCAGTTCGTCGCCCTGATCAAGAATATATGTATATACTTTGCGGGGTCTGCCACGCCTCCTTCTCCCTGTTACATACTTTTAACAAAACCATTATACCCTGATTTCCCATTTTCAATGGGTTAAGGGTATAAAAATACGTAAATAAAAAATTAAATTAATAATTATTTTTTTGATTAAATAATATGCAATGATACAGTAGTTTTGAAGAATTTTTTTTAAAATCTTTTTCGTCGGTATTGCGCGAGTTACATATGTATGTCTAGGCACCCGTCGATGTTCCCCCCAAAAGCAGACGCGTCTTGCCTTGTGAACAAGTACTCGACTATTTTGCAGCGGCGACACTGACAGAGAAACTACCAAGAATTAGAATATAAACAGTTCTTGGAATCCTGTCAGCAGCGACGCAGACAACGAAACGACGGCGGCAAGTGACAATCAGTCGACTAGTCGAACAAAAACAGAGCTAATCAACTTAAAATAAACAAGTAAGAACGTTGCAGTCGGGCGTTACCGACTGCGGGATACTCATTCACACCCCATCAGCAATTCAGTAGCTAAGTTTAGCTCTAGTACTG